>CM053789.1:81043091-81355591 GCA_028749045.1 Cupressus sempervirens
TCATATTCATTAATATGCTTGTAAAGATCAAAATAAATGAGCACAAGAGACACCAGATTTAACGTGGAAACCCAATATGGGAAAAACTACCAAGTAACTAGTCACCAATTTTCACTCTTCTGAAGTGAGCCCTGTTAGGAGCCAACCATATTAAAGGTTACAATACACACTGTTAGGTGTGACCTTGTTAGAGGATTTAATCACCCTGTTAGGAGTGGCCTGGTTCGAGGTCTTTAGAACAATCCAACTGAACTGTCACCTTGTTAGAGGATTTACAAAATGGCTGTTAAACCAACTCTGTTAAGAGATTTGAAGTCATTGCTAGAATGGTTAGAAAGCAATAATGAATTGACCTAAATGATATGCAACTTATCTTTTGCTGAGTACAAATCTTTGTTCTACTTTACTGGATCCTTGCTATAGAATACAACTGTATAGCTCCTCCAAGATATCTTATCCTTCATCACAATTAGCTCAATTCACTTATTCCAACCTTATCCATATATTCATGTTCTCACACACACTAATTCACAACTTGAACATATATATATATACCTTTTAGATTATCAAGTTAGCTTAAATATAGGTTCCAATAACTAAAAAATCATTACATCAGTCGGCCGCATGAAGCAATTAAACTTAATATCAAAACCAAAAAAATCCTTTGTTGGTCGACCAAGCTCGGTAACCACTACTTCAGAATGGTTTTCTAGTTTTAACCAAGTGAAGCTCAGTAAACACTGCAAAATCTTGCAAAAGTCCTTTGGAGACCGAGTGAACTCGGTGAGCACTAACTTTCCTTTGCTGTCCTAGTGAACTCGATGGAAGTTAACTTCCCGCCATATTTCTTTCGATGACCGAGTGAGCTTGGTAGACACTAGCTTTCCTTTGTTGACCGAGTGAACTCGGTAGAAGCTAACTTTCCTTTGCTGACCGAGTGAGCTCGGTAGAAGCTAACTTTCCTTTGCTAGCCTTGTGAGCTCGGTAGAAGCTAACTGATGACTGATATAACATTTGTCTAAATCAAAGACAACATTCAATTAACAATTGTATCCAAAAAATATGACATTGGAAACAATAGATAAATTGTGGTAGTTTTTGATTAACTAGGTTGATTACTTCATTATTATATGATTCAATGGTAATGTTAGTTATTATTTTGACATACATCAAAATATTATTATTATTCATTATTATATATACATACATACATGTAAATAATAATGTACTTTCTAAGATTTTACAATTGTTCAACAAAATTAATGTTTTATAAGAAAATGCACTTGAAGAACTGTTAGCTCAAAAGCAAGAACATGGTGTTGACATAGTATAGAAAGTTCTTGAGATGAGAGGTCCGCAAGTGAGGGTGTTGACAATCTTGAAATCTTGAATCTTGAAATGAAATCTATCAATGATCAAACATCTATGCTAGAGTTACAACACAATGTGAAGTTGATTTTAGATAAGGTAGACATAGATGTTCAAAATTTTGATAATCAAAATTAAGGCACAAGAGCGAAGGAGAAGGAGCGGCTCTAGAAAGAGAAGGAGAAGGAGGGCTTTAGAAAGAGACTACATGACAAAACAACAGGTAGACAACATAGAGGATATTATGGGAGCCACTAGATAGAATCTAGGAAAGTGTTGCGGTAGGTACTATGACATTGGAATCACTTGCAAGTGTCTTTGAGAATTTAGAGTCCAAATATCAAATACTTATAAGAGTGTTTCAAGGTTGGGAACCACTTCAACATCCTTTTCATGGTTTAGAGGTAATGTCATTGTGGCAAAGGCTTCTACAAGGAAATGAGCCTTGTGATTATGGAATTTATATAGAAGCAGGACTTGCTTCTTCAACTCCTTACACTCAACTCTTCACTGAAGTTATTCTTCAATTTCTTGCATATGCAATTTTATCACCTTGGAAAACTATATTTGATCCTACTAGCTAGGAACAACTGATTGTTCATTTTATTGTACCTAATCTAATGATAGCTTTACAAGAATTTGTAATCAACCAAATAAATCAGCAACTAGATCCATTTAACTGCTTATGGCTAGTTTATTTCTAAAAATATCTGCTATGATATGATTTTTGTAAAATTTCTTGTGAACTCTGCCCATTTTACCTAGTTTACATTGTTTTTGTGGAGGATCTTGAGGTAATTCACTTAGTATGGGTAGAGTGAGTTTTTTTTTTTTTTTTTTTTGGATTTTGGAATATATATGTAGTTGGATCAATTTTTCTTTTGTGCTAAGATGTAATAAGCACCTTTAAAAAGATCTCTAAATATACATGTTCAAAAGGAGATATAAAGAAATACTTTTTGAAGGAAAAGAAACCAACATTTACATAGCCCTTGAAGAAAATTGTAGAGCTAGGGCATGGAAAAAAAATCACAAAGAAAGAGCACAACATGGAAAAAATATCATGGAGCAAGGGCACGACATGGAAACATAATTGTAGAGCAAGGGCACAACATTGAAATCACAGAGCAAGGACATGGCACTGAAATCATAGAGCAAGGACATGAAACTGAAATCACAGAGATGAGAAGGACATGATAACCAATTTGTAGAGCAAGGGCATGAAAATGAAATGCAAATAAAAGGTGCAAAAAAAAAATGCAAGGATATCACAAGAACAAAATGCAATAAGCATAAGGGCACAATGACATTCAGAGCTCTCCACCTTCATTTGCACGAGACTCTCCACCTTCTTTTACGCATAGCTCTTTGTAATAAAAAAAATGGGGAATGATTTATGTTATTTTAAAAATTATTATTATTTATAATTACACAGATGTCACAAATATGACTATGACTTTAGTATTGCGATGACATTGAGGAAAATTGCAAAAAAAAATGAAAATCACCACAAACTAGACCACTGTCATAAAATGTCATTGCAATTTGACCCCAAATTTTTAGTGTTAGGTACTTCTATAGATTTTCTTGGTTCAATCCTATTCTAATCATTCTCTTTAGGTTCAAGTGTTTGAACAACATGATGCGGTTCTTTTCTAGCTTCAGTTCTCTTTGCAGATTTTTCTCTAATAAGATATCCAAGACCTGTCTTATCATAAGAAAATCTCTGATAAAATAGTTGTTCATCAATTTTCTCACTACTAGAATATAACTTCTCTAACTATTTCTTATCCTAAGTCAATTCTCCTTTCACAATAGTGTTGTATTTTTCTAATTCTGCATGCTCTATTTTGATAGAATCTAATTCAAATGTCAATTGTGTCAGAGGGAGCCCTAGATTTGCATTCTCAGATTTCATATTTGATTCAATTTTTCTATCATCTTTCTTCAGGCTCAACTTTAGTTCAATAATCTTTAACTCATGTTTCAAAATCTTATTTTCTTTGCTACCTCATCACTATCACTAGTTTTCTCTCTAGGTTCCTTTTTACATCTAAGATGATTAATCTTATCTTTTATTTTTCCAATGTAATCTCTTCCATCTTCATATATTTCCTTCAAGTTGTCTCTTTCTTTAGTGAGAAGATCAATCTATTCAAGGGATTCTTCAAGATTCCTCTTTAATTGCTCCATATTCATAGGGATCTTACTCAAGTCATTAAACCTCTTATGATCTACTGAGCTCTAATATCAATTGTTAGAAATAGATAATACTGATAGGAGGGTGAATCCATATTCTACAAACTTTTTCCCATAATTGAATATTGTTAATTACTTTATAGCATGCATATAAAAGTAAACCAACAATGGTGAACAATAAATAAATCCATACACGAAGAACACTATAACACCATATTTGTTAACTAAGGAAACCTTGGCCAAGGGTAAACCCTGGTGGGGATGGTACCCACACAATGATCTACTAAACAAAAGAATTGCATCAAGGATATTGACCATGTTAGGAGTCTATGAATACATGTAGTGTCTCGATCTCTTTTAGAGGAATAGGCCCTATTAAAAGCCTCAACCCTGTTAGGAGTTGGTAATACAATCAAAAATGTATGGGCTAGTGTAGGAAGTTGGCTCTCACTTTTCGCCAAAAAGTGAAAGTGTTTTTCCTTTTTTCGAAATATATTGTCAATTGATGCCAAAATTTGAGCCACTTAGAGATTAAATATATAAAAAATTTAGAAATAAAAATTGTAGTGCCTGGGATCTTCTTTTTTAATATGTAATTTATTTGTGTATGATAGATTTTTTTTGTTGTTGTATGGATCTTTAAAAACCACTTTTTCAAAATGCTTGTTTCAGGACCATACCACACTCTTGTATGGACACCATAATTTGACACAACTAAATAATTTTTTGTGAATTATTTTAAACAAAGTTACTTGACACACCAAATATTAATGAGAATACTTTTTTTGAAATTTTTAATGAATTTTTTTTATTAATTTTTAATTGATGATTAAGCTAATTTCTAAAACCTCTCATGTACAAATGCCATAATTTAATCAAAATTTGATTTTTTTGGATTTTTTTAACTTCAAAAGAATTGTGTGAGGATTGATGACATTTAAATTAATTTACAAAATATGAAAAATTTAAAAACTTATAAAAAATTTATTGAATGTCACTATTTAATGTTTTAGAGATACTTTTGATTAATAAATAATAGAAAAATAGCAAATGAACCCATAACAATATAAAATTTAGATTTTTGAAATCAGAATAGTAAGACCTATAATGGGTTTTTGTTTTGTCAAAAAATTCAACAAGGACGTTCGTATAAAAATTACGACAATCCCTCAAATTGTCGATTAAATCTCTTAGTCAAAAATTGGTTCATAAAGGCATAGGCTTGGAGGGCCCAAGCCTATGCCATGCCTTTCTCCAAGGCAAAACCCGATGCAAATTCATGTTTATGGAAAATTCCAACCCATGGCACTAGAATCGAGCACCCAATTTGTAATACAAAAATTGGGTGCCCGATTTGAATTTAGCCATTAACCAAATTAGGCACCCAATCATTTAAAAAATTGGGTGCCCTATTTTTAATCGAGCAACCAATTTTTAAATAATCGAGAACCCAATTCTAATGTACTCTTTGGGCCCCAAAAGATGCCCCACAGACCATTTTTCAATGATTACAATGATTGAATGACAGTTTTGAACTACAACAACAAATTTATGTCATAGTTATTATGTTTTCTTGGCTTATCTACAATTTGAAAACTATTGATTCAAATTCAAATTTGGTGCAAACATGGGATCAAAACAATGAAGAAAGAAGAAAATAAAAGTTTTGACAAATGAGGAGATTGTAACAAATAAAGAGAATGAAGCACAACATCAATGAGAGAGAAGACAAAGAATTAGAGAGTTGAGCAATATTTTAGAGGAGAAAGACATTGAGGATACCACGATGGATGAAGAGGCTGAGGAAGAGAACCCAATACAAGGAGATTCAGGTGCACATTCTAATCAAACATTCAATACAGGTGTGTCTCCAAACCCTTGAGTTTTTTCTTATGATGAAATTGGTGATTTTTTAGAAGCAGGTTATGATTTAAACGATTTAGATTTTCTTCATGAGAATAGATTTCCAAATGATCATGCATAACAAACTCCAATGGAAATGTATGCCCCAAAAGAAATACCAAGAAAAAATGAAAATGAGATTCAAATTCCAAATTATAGTGAAAATGAAATGCCAATTGAAAATAACAATTGTATGAATGTAGACATGGAAACACCAATTAATGAATAAACATGTCAAAATGATACTAAAGTGCATGAGAATAATTTTTATTTTCCTAATGATGTGCTATATAATCTTGAGGGATTGGTTTCATGGAGAAAAATTACAACAAATGCTAATAGATTATATAGACATTTTTGTTATAATAAGAAATTTGGGTTTCAATGTCAATTGATGTTGCAACTAATTAAAATGTATAAAATGCAAAAAGTAATGAAAAGATTAGGAATGTATGAAAAATCTAAGAATAAAAATGAGTCTTTAAAACAAGTTGTATCCACTGCTCCTAGTGTCTTTGATGTTATCGGAAAGAGAAGTCACTCTAAAGATAATAATGCAACACAATGAGAAATAACAACAACTTTAGTTAACAAATCAACAGCCACCAAAAGATTGATTAGTAACATAAGTAGATATCTTAATGTGAATTTTAATACTTTAGAAAGAGTTGTAAAGAGAATGGTTAACTTTGAATGTGATCCAACAAATATTTTGTGGACTTCTAGTGGTAGACTCCTAAGATGTGATATGGAACTTACTACTGAAGTCAAAAGTTTGGTTGAAATTTTTTGACATGATAATACAAGAGTATCACCTAATTAAAGAGATGTTCTTAAATTAATATTTGGCTCAAAAATATGTGATCCACATCCTAAACACCTTTTGAACATGACTCAAATTGAATTGTTCAAAAAATTTGTAGATGGTAAGGTGTTAACTAATACCATTAGTCAAAGATCTTTTGAAAAGTGTAAACCATGGTATGTAAGGATTAACAAGGAAAGAATCACATGTTATTGTAAAACTCATGTTCAATTTTGTTACCATTATGATATATTTCGATCTATACGTGGTACCATGCATAGTAAAGAAAAGTTGCAGGCATGTGGTATAAAAATATCACCTCAAACTATAAAGGATTTCATATCAGGTTTTTTTTTGTAAGCCACCTAATGATCAATACTTTATTTTGAATGCATGTCTTTCTAGTACATATGATATGTGTGAAAATATTTATTTTTCAGATGAATGGGTAAAAGCACAAACCTGTGTCACCCTTTTACAAAGAAAAAGGCTAACAAAAGTGTAGTTGTTCACATTCAATGACATAAAAATGGTATTATCATTTAGAATTTTAAAATGAAGTAAACTAATGAAATTTGTAGAAATAGATGAATTTTTGGATTATAATTTTTAATAATTATTTAGAATAAGAAATTATATACTTTCCTCTTTTTTAAAGATAAATTTAAGGTTGTTGAAAAGCACAGTAAATTACGGGTCTAGTTCCCATCATAAAAGTATATGAAAATAAACTTATTTCCCTTTGATCCTAGATTGTGGTATTGATAATATATGTAGCTAGAACAATCAAAAAATAAAAATGGGCTTTAGACCTATATTTTCTCTTTTATAAAAATTCAAATTTCAACTTATTCAAATCAATAGTTTTTATCTCCCACCACATTTTTCAAAATAAATCTATTCCAACCAAAAGAAAATTTATAGATTCTAGAGGACGACTCTCTCCTCTAGAATGTCATATAATTTTTAATTTTTTGACATTATTTGATTTTTTTTCTTTCTCAAAATTGGCATCTTCTCGAGTGTTAAAATATGTACTTGTAGAATTTTTTAATTACAATATACTATATTTAATTAAAACACTATGAACTCTATATGAGAATATTCTTGACTTTTAGCTCTATAAAATGTTGTCTATATGTTATTAAAAAAAAATCATAATAAGTAGTAAAAGTTATTGAAACATCAATTTTCTAAAATCATTTTTTTTTTTAGTAATTAGATGCTAACTAGTATAAAGCATGCATTTAATAGACATTTCCAATTGGAAAAGTGTGAGACCATATATAACTTAGCTAGAAAATTTTTATCAAGATCATAGGTTTGAAAAAATATGTTTTTTAGATAGAACTACTCAAATTCAATCATTTTGATAAGTTAGCCTGAAAGGTGACACAACTTTGTACTTTTACCTGAATGTTTCCATGAAAATGCTTTGACCACTTTTGGAAAACAATTAGTTGATGTAAAAAGATTCAAAACTATTGAATATCCATTGAAGTATGGGAAAATTGGAAGAAGGTGTGATCTAGTTATAGATAAAGTTAGTTGTCATGCATTTATGGATGAGTTTAAGAGTGTGATCATACCAAAATATGATAAACACTCTCAATATGCTAGATGGATTGATGGAAAATTTCACATATGTAAGAATACATTTCCAATTGGTACTATACTTTCAGTTGTTGACTTTGTAGAGAACTACACACTTGCACCGCAAGATGAGGTACAACCACAATATTGCAATTTAGTGCAAGTAACAATTTATGTTCATATAGTTTATAGGTATGCACCTAATAGTATAGAGGAGGATCGAAAAATATTGAGAGAGTACCATTTCTATATGAGTGATAATAAACTTCATTCATCTAAGTTTGTCCAATATTGTTTCAAGGTCTTTTATGATAATTTAAAAGAGAGACAAATTCAAATAACACAACATTACATATGATCAAATAATTGTACATGATAATTCAAGAATGCTAGAATGTTCGATTAGTTGAGTAGGACACATACACAAACTAATATCCAATATTTGTGGAGTTTTTTTGAGGTTGGACATGGTAAAGGAGAACATGATGGTGCTAGTTCATGCATGAAGAGAGCCCTTAGTAGAGAGCAATTAAAATTTGAGGAAAAAGCCAAATTCAAAAATGCACATGAGATTGTTAAATGGTGTAACAAATATTTATACATAGGATCAAGTTAGAACTCTATGACCAAACATTTCTTCTGCCTAGTTGAAGAGAAGAATATCCTTTCAAGAAATGATTGTGATACAATTAGCGAGTCAGCTAAATGGCATTCATTTAGGAGTTTGGATTCTAACACTTGGACTATGTGGACTAAGGAACTTGCTTGCTTTTGTCAGTTTTGTCTTGTAGGTGAATGGGAAGAATGCCAAAATACAAAATGGGTTGAAGATTGGCAACAAAAATCGTTAGCACCTACTGACACACATTTTCAAGATGATATAGTAAATGAAGGCCAGAATGTTACTTTTGCATCCGAAGACTATGGTCGTATTTTAGACCTCATACAACCTGGTATGCACAATTAAATTAACTTGTGTTGTGATGATGCTTCAATTTATATTATTTATTTATGTACATTTCATTAATACAATTCAAGTACATGTCTTAAATATATTATTTATATATGTACACATGTGATTAAAGTGTTTATGTACTTTATCTTATCTTGTAGGACATGTTTATGCTATAATTGCACCTAATGATAACAATGAATAGACTAAGTATTAGCTAGCTAGATGTGTGGAACCTAAGAAAAAATTGATTTTTCATCAAGTAGATAATGATGGTTTTGAGTATCGAATTGGGTCTATCATTGTAGCTGGCACCTGGCTATGTGCATACCTAATAAGAAGAAATGGTTTACCAACATTTGAAGACTACCAATCCAAAAAGAAGATTTGACACTATTCTCATTTGGTTGTGGCAAAAAATATCAAATTAGAAAGATACAAAGGGAGACCCACCAATAAGGTATTATGGACAATTTCAATGGATGAGCACGAGACAATCATAGATGCATTGCAAAAGAGAGAGGATGTAGATGGTAAAGTAGGATGACTCCATTTAAATCAAACACATGTAAGTTTTTTCTTTATTGTGTTATTTTTATATATGTACTTATATAATTTAATTAAATGTATGTATGCATTATCAATAGAAAATTAGAGAACTTATATATAACTCTTATTCAAGTCTTAGTTATAATTTATGCAAATTTAAATGTTTATGGTGGATAAAACATCAACATCTTGTGCAATTACACATAGTGAGTACATACAAATTACACATATTTACATAATTTAAATAACTCATATTAATTTATGCTTTTAATACACATGTTTTTGTTTTACAATTTTATTTTGCAGGACCTCATTTGAAGAAATGTGTTGAACCAATTTTATATTTTGAGTTCATTTCTAGTTATGTCATTCACATTGTCTTACATATATTGTCAAACATGTTGTGAACATTTAAAAATAGGAGTTTACTTCTATTTTAAAGTTAAAGGTGTGCACTTGATATTATAAATTAATTGTCAATTCAAGTAATGACCTATTTTTTCCCATTTTACTTTTACATTCAACATGTTTAAATTGATGTTCCTATATAAATAATTAAAATAATTAAAATTATTGCTCATGTAACATATAATTACAAAATGTGTCATAACATGAATAAAATATGTCAAATTAAAGAAAATGCTTCATGCGTACAACATGATAACATAATAATCTATAATGCATACATTAGCATGATAAAAAAAAAATGTAAAAATATAGTACATGGTTTAACATGTCATAACATGATCTATGAAGTCAAAAAATACATATAATATACTTAATTGTCCTAATACAAAGTGATACATAATAAATAATATGTGTTATAAAAACACAATCTAAAGGTGCCAAAAAGACCTAATCTATCTGATCTGTAGTCCTCTTTACTCCATGTGAAGAGGACTTAGATAGATCATCCTATCTAACATGAGGTGTCTCATCATGTGGGACACCTCATGAGGCAGATGGATCATCCTACGTAACATGAGGTGTCTCATCATGTGGGACACCCCATGAGGCAAATGGATCATCATGTGTAACATGAGGTGTCTCATCTTGTACATGCTTAATTGAAATGGGTTTCAAAATCTAGTCTACAAATAAATTAAATATTCACTACATAATAAAAATAATACCACATGAGATGGGTGTCCCTCTATAATAAGAGGAGGTGCACTATAAAAGCTACCAAATGTGGCAGTGGTGAGGTCCTATAATTTACAATACATACATTTTTAAAATTTGATAAAGAGCATAATGAACTGTGTATGTACATAAATCACAATACTAACCTCAAAGGATGATGTATGTACCTCCATCTAACTTAGTACCATACTCTCAACAATACTCATGGAAACATAGTCCTAAAATTATGGATACATAAATGTTGAGTCAAAATTATATATACAATCAAATTACAAAGTATGTTAACTAAAAAGTACATAATTTATGCTACATTTTTTACAAACTATAAAAACATATATACCATACCTAAGTAGTAGCCAATGTCACATATGTGTCTAAAGATTTGCTAACACAATGATCATCAACATGTCTCAAATCGTCAAAAGATGGAGTCAAAAATAAACTATACTGAGGCGTATATGGATAAGTATGATCCATCTCCTATTCGTAAAACCAAAACACATAAAATTATACATGAATCAAAGTTGAAGATTATAAGTTAATAATAATGTGTACATAAAAATAGTACAAATTATTTGTCTCGGGTCAATAGTTCATACCATAGCTATTTGAGGTTGTGCCTCAGTGGTCAATGGATTAGGACCTATACAAACATCAAACTATGTAGCAAACAACAATCCCTACAAAATCAGATAAAAAGAACATATAAGTACATGTTATTAAATTTGAGTTCTAATGTAAATTATTTATAGTGTAATTCAAAGTGCATATTGTATGAGGGATGCCAACATCTACAGGTCTCAAAAAAAGACTATACCAGGTCTCCTAGGAGGAACAATATCATCCACCCTCTATTATTTCAAAATTAACATACATTAAAATGGTTGACACAATTACACATGTATGTATAAAGTATATAATTACGTACTTTATTTAAATTTTAATTAAAATTTTACATACTACTTCCGACTATCTCTGAGATCTCCATGCAAAAGGTCAAAAAATGATGGCACATCAATATCATCACTACCATCACCATGAGCAATGTATGCATCATCATCAAAATCAACACCCTCAGAATAATGGTCATCATGTGCTACATCAACATCACTTTGGGGACCTCTACATATATCTCCACAACTAGTACAAATGTGTCCAAGTGGACAAATATCTCTCACCTGCATCCACTGCTCTACTAAATTTCTCGAAAGGGAACTCAATGAAGAGCAAATGGCATTGCTCGATGATGGTGTGGCACTAGGAAAATTGGTGTAGGAAGAGGTATAAGAGCTGAGGCCATATGTGATTCCTCATATTATCACTTAGCTTTGAACCAGGCCTATCCTAAGGCATCCCTCCAACAACCCCCTGAAATGGTTTAATATCAAAATAATTGGGTTTCAAACCCAATTCAAATTCAACCCATAGTTTCCTAAGAGAAAGTACATGGGCACCTCATGATTTGCATGTGGTGGATGGTCAAATACCATCCACCATCACTCCCAAAAGTGTACAAATATACGTGAATGCATGCACCATCTAATAGAAATGTGA
Source organism: Cupressus sempervirens (assembly GCA_028749045.1). Taxonomy (NCBI): domain Eukaryota; kingdom Viridiplantae; phylum Streptophyta; class Pinopsida; order Cupressales; family Cupressaceae; genus Cupressus; species Cupressus sempervirens. Next base: position 81,055,157 of record CM053789.1, read on the forward strand.
GGCTTCTTCTCACTAATCTAAAGACCCAGCTTAGGGTTTATAAAATATCTTGTAAAATGGCCTTTAGTTATTTTTAGTTGATGGACCTCTCTGTAGGAAAGGGCATCAAAATAGAAGGCACGCATGTTTTGCCTCCATAATCTAAAGCTATCGATGTCACAATCTAAGTGCTTGATAGAGTGTACAGTATCTTACATACTATTTGCAAGGTGAAGTGGGGGGGGGGGGGGTGTGGGGGGGGGGGGGGGGGTGGGGGGCTCGCACTTAATGGTCTAAATATCATGCATGAGGTTGCAAAGGTTGCACCTCATGCTCTCCCTCAGATCCTTTGTGGTAGGTGTTGGAGGAGGACTAGGTGATTGTGGAGGTGGGAGTGGAGGTGGAGGTGGATATGGAGGGGTTGGAAGTGGGGGTGGGTGAGGGGAAGGGGTAGGGGTGGATCCATCAAATAAAATTTGCATATATGTTTAAACAACATAAATAATCACAAAATTACTATTTAATAAAATAAATCTAAAATATCAATTATATAAATGCACAGATCTTTAAAACCATATCAATTATATAAACAAAGTTAAACACTTAAGTAAACTTTAATGTTAAGGCTAATTGAACATTATACCAAATTTAAGCCTAATCATAAAATAATAGTCCAAAAAACTATATTAATAAATCAACTTAAATGTGAATTCTAAAAATATCTTATATTTATGTTTATGATTATGCCTTAGTAAATTTGTACGATTAAGGTTCAATATTAAAACAATTAGGATTGAACATATAAATAAGATTATGGTTTGGGTGAGGATTTAGGGTTATCCATTTACAATTAGGGTAGAGTAATTAGCATTATGATTGAGGTGCAAAATATAAGATTTAGGATTAGCATTATGATTGAGGCACAAACTATAAGAGTAATTAGCATTTATGATAGGGATTAAAATTAGAATAAGTGTTTAAAAAATAGAATTAAAAGTAGGGTTTAAAATTTTTAGGATCACATGCTAGCTTTAAGGATTATGATTTTTAATTATGGTTAAGATTGGGATAATTTAGTGTTTAGTAATTTAGATTTTAGCATTTAGGGCAATTATTGAGCAATTAGGGTCTACTATTTATAATCATGGGTTGGCATTTAGAATTAGGGCAAGGTTAAAGATTATGGTATGGGTTTATATCATTAAATTAGAAATATGATTAGGATTATATGGTATGCATTTTCTAGGAAATTTAATATGAGCATTTAACATTTATATTTAAATGTTTAGGATTATGCTTTAAAGCATTTACGATTAAGGTTTAATATTAAAACAATTAGGATAAATAACATAACTAAGATTGTGGTTTGGGTTAGGATTTAGGGTTATTCATTTAGAATTAGGGTACAGAGTAATTAACATTATGATTGAGGCACACAATATACCATAAATTAATTTAATTACCATAAAACTTACGATTAGGATACCATAAATAAATTGTCTATATACCATAAATTAATTCTTAATATACCATAAGGTTTAATATTAAAACAATTAGGATTTAACATAAGTAAGATTGTGGTTTAGGTTAGGATTTAGGGTTATCCATTTAGAATTAGGGTAGAGTAATTAACATTATGATTGGGGCACAAAATGTACCATAAAGCTTACAATTTGGATACCATAAATTGATTTACCACAAACCTTAATATACCATTTAAAGCTTAATTTACAATTAGGATACCATAAATTAATTGTCAAAATATACCATAAAGCTTACAATTAGGATACAATAAATTAATTTACCATAAAGCTTAATATACCATTTAAAGCTTAATTTACGATTAGGATACCATAAATTAATTGTCAAAATATACCATAAATTAATTTAATTACCATAAAGCTTAATATACCATAAGGTTTAATATTAAAACAATTAGGATTATGGTTAAGATTGGGATAATTTAGTCATTAGTAATTTAGATTTTACCATTTAGGGCAATTATTGAGAAATTAAGGTCTACCATTTATAATCATGGTTTGGCATTTAGAATCAGGGCTAGGGTAAAGATTATGGTATGGGTTTACACCATTAAATTAGAAATATGATTAGGATTATGGTATGTATTTTCAGGAAATTTAATATGAGTGTTTAACATTTATATTTAAGTATTTAGGATTATGCTTTAACATTTATGAGTAAGGTTCAATATTAAAACAACTAGGATTTAACATAAACAAGATTATGGTTTGGTTAGGATTTAGGGTTATCCATTTAGAATTAGGGTAGAGTAAATTTTAACATTAAATGATTGGGGCACAAAAAATAATATTTAGGATTACAACTAGTGTTTCAAGACTTATCATGTTTAAGATTAGGCATTAGAATTTAGAATTATGGTTTAGGTTTTGATTTAGAATTGAAATGGATGATAATTTAAGATTATATAGTTTAACAAGTTTATAATTCTAGTGTTTAAAAATTAGGATTAGAATTAGGGTTTACATTTTAGGATAATATGCTAGCTTTAAGGATTACAATTTTTAATTATGACTAGGATTAAAAGATTACTTTCCATTATGGGTACTGCTATGATTACTTGGCTTGGGATCAAGTGTTAGCTTTAAGATTTGAAGTTAATTAGAATTACATTTTAACATTTAGGATTAAGCTTATTAATGATTAGAGTTAGGTTTCTCAATTTCAATTATATAATGGTTAAAAATTTAATCAATGTTAGAGTTAGGCTTAGAATTATGGTGAGAGTGAGATTTTACATCAAGGTTAATACTATGTTTATGGTTAGTGTGTAGTTTTATAAAAAAAAAGATATGGTCATCAAATTATTGAAAATTTTGTTGTAAAATTTATCTAACTAAATAATGAAATGATAAACGGATATGATGGTCTAGATAATTTGGAGTAGGGGATTTAAAATTACATTTGATTTGAAAGGGAAACATTACTTATTGAAAATCACAAATAGAATTTAAGAGCTCATCTACATTTAAATGTCATAATTAGGGCTAAGGTTGTGTTAAGGATAAATGGTTATGTATGATTGTTTAGGATTAGAGATTTAGTTAATGTCAGGACTAAAGAGTTGAGCTTATGATTAGAGTTACATGAATCTAGGGTTTAGAGTTAAAATTATGGTTTTAAGGTAAGATAGCACATTAAATAATTAGTTTTTTGTTTAGGATTTAGATTAAATTATTGTACAATTATGGTTAGGTTAAGGTTAGACTTAGGAATATAGTTAGTTTTACTTTCTTTGTTATATGGTTTACAAACTAATTTATAATTAATTACTATTTAGTTGAAATAAATCTAAAATATCAATGTAATTACATGTCTAAACAATCTAATTTACATCTATCTAATCATTCAACATTATAATTTTTATTAAATACATCGAAACATCTAAAATAATAATTTTTAAGTGAACATCTACAAAAAAAATAAACAAATACAAAACTATTTAAATGAAAAGATACAATAATCTAAAGATAAAACTATTAACAATGGAAATTTATAATTTTACATATTAAAAGTGGGAAAAAAAATTTATAAATTGACAAAATTATAAAGTGTAAAATTGAAAACAATGAAATAAAATACTAGAAAACAAAGTAAAATACTTGGTACACTGAAAAAGAGCAATAGCAGGTCAGTAGAAATTCGAAAATGGGATCGCGTTTCTACACTAGAATCGGGCTCTTGTTTTACACGCCAATAAAAATGACTAAAAAGACCCCAAAAAAGTGGGCTTGTTTTTCAAAATTAGGTACCCAATTTCTAAAATCAAGTACTTGATTTTTTAAACCCGCTTTGGGCACCTAATTGATATGTCTGACCATAACAGGTACCCATTTCTAGAAATTTCTCATTTCGCAAAATCGTGACCCAACTTTGTGCTATTACTCGTATGCAAGAAAAGCCCACTACCCAAACATACAATTAAACAATATAGTGCCTTTATACGAAAGGGATAGATACAAAAACCTATTTAAAAATGACTATTGTACTTCACATATCTCTGATCTTTCATCAGAATTTGCATCACACAGCCTTCACATAAGTTCACATATCATATACTTACACATACCTTTGCAAGTTAAGATTTCTTATATATACCTTTCCTCTTAACAAAACACTATTCAATCGGCCTTAATGATTTCACATGTTTTTCTAAATATGAAATTAGCTCATGCTAACATAGGGTTAACGTCTTGAATGTTGTCCCTAAATAATTAAACAATTATTTCATAACCAAAATAATTCCTTAAGGGTAAAAGCACAAACCTATGCCACCCTTTTGTAAAGGAAGAGGCTAACATAAGTATAACAAGTCAACTTCAATGACATAAAATAGGTATTACTATTTAGAATTTGAAAATGAAGTAATCTAATGAAATGTGTACAAGTGGATGAAGTTTAGAATTATAATTTTTAATAATTATTTGGAATAAGAATTAATGTATTTTCCTAATTTTTATAGATAATTTTTTAGTTCCTAAAAAACATTGAAAATTAGGGGTCTAGTTGCCACCACAGAACTATATGGAAATAAACTTATTTTCCTTTGATCTCAAACTATGTTATAGATAACATATATAGATAGAACAATTAAAAATAAAAACTACCTTTTGACCTATATTTTCTCTTTTATAATGATTCAAATTTTAACTCACTAAAATTGATAGTCTTCATTTCCCACCACATTTTTCAAAACAAATATATTCTAACCAGAAGAAAAATTTTAGGTTCTGGAAGAGGACTCTCTCCTCTAACATGCAATATAATTTTTAATTGTTTTGGATGTGATTTAATATTTTTTACTTTGTAAAAGACATATTTTGAAGTGTTAAAATACGTGCTTATAGAATTTTTTAATTATGATATGTTATATCTAATTAAAATATTGTAAACTCTATAAGAGAATATTTTTGACTTTGGGCTTTATAAAATGGTGTTTATATGTTATTAAAAAATTTCCATAACATATAGTAAGAGGTGTTGAAACATCACTTTTCTGAAATAATTTTATTTCTTTAGTAATAGGATACAAACTAGTATTAAACATGCATTTAATAGACATTTCCAATTGGAAAAGTGTGAGATCATGTATAACTTAGCTAGAATGAATTTATCTAGGTCATATATTCGAACAAAATTGATTTTTAGATAGAAATACTCAAATTAGGTTGTTCTAATATGAAATGGGCACCCCTGGATGTCCCAAAAAACTAAACCAATTTGCTGAAAGGAATTTTGTCAAACAGTTTGCATTCAACCTCTTATTTTTTCGTTTAATGTTTTAAACCCCTTATAACTCCAAAAATCAAATGTCTATTTGTTTGTTGTGTTTTGTTCATGGAATTGGTATCAGACAGCATAAAAAAGAAAGAAACTACAATAATATGCAAAGTGGAAATGAACTGCTGCTAATAAAATGTTATTTTCAGAATTCATAAAACCAAATACATGGCAGATTTATCAACTCACTAATTACTTCAGCAGTATTGACATAATATTCCAGCCCATGCTTTCGAACCTGCTGCTACAGTTCTTTCTCCTTCAATCAGTCCACTACCTTCGTAATATCATTCCCTCAAGGCGACATAAGCATCAAAAAAGTAGTGAAGAAGATATGAGCAAAATACCAAATCTGCCTATAGCTAGAAATGCAACTAAATTGCCTGATAATGAAGCCAATAACAAAGAATTCCAAAGGCCAAACCCCAAGGGAATGACGTCTAGAATGTTACAAGAGAGGATAGACATCCTCAAATGCCAAGAATGGAGCTGCAACTCACACACCAATTTCTTCTCATATTCAACCTGGCTAATGAAGCCACAAATGCTTCCTTTTATTCTATTTCCAAGGGTCCGCTCAACTCATATAGGCAATGTGGGATAAAAGATGTGTAGTATATAAAACATATATTAAAATACCCCTTATGTCTCCCTTAGGTACACATCCCCATAAAATAAGTATTAAAGTAACACTTTAATATTTTACAATTAGATTAGACGTTACTTTAATAAAACTTTAGGCATTAAAATGTATTAGCAATCAAACTCCGAATAATGCAAGTGATAGCTAATCGAAAAGCTCTCACCAAGGAGTATCAAATCGAATCACCAAAATTGACCCACAATGTGTCCTGTCAACTTACTAAAAATAGTAAGTATGCCTGAAACTAAGTAAATCAACTTCGTTTTGGCCCAAACTGGAAATGACTAGGTCAAAACACTCTAGGATCCCATTAAACCCTTCGTTAGCCCTCGGGACCATGTAGAACAAGGCTAGCACACACACACTTGGTCAACTGCTAAAATGGGGACATTACAGTCCGCCTCCCTTGAAATTGCTTGTCCTCAAGCAATCTCAGTCCAGCCTACTGAATAACCTGCTCACTCTCCCATGTAGAATCTTCCTCCGTCAGGTCTCTCCATTTGACGAAATACTCCTTCACAATCCTATTTCTAAGCTTCCTCTCTCTGGTGTCCAGAATAGCCTCGAGTACTAACACAAGCTTCCCCTTCTCATCCAAAGGGGGTAAATCTGTAGAAGGCACTACATTCTTACCAATGGCTTTCTTAAGCCTAGACACATGAAACACATTGTGCACTCGATTGCACTTTGGAAGCTCAAGCTCATAGGTGACTTTGCCCACTTTGCAAATCACCCTGTAGGGACCATAAAATCTAGGTTTCAACTTTTCAGATCTGCTCTTCTTGAGCGATGACTATGTATATGGTTGTAGCCTCAAGTAAACCATATCCCCTACCTCGAAGCTATGCTCTATTCGGTGTTGATCAGCATACAATTTTTGTTGATTCTAGACCTGTTGTATATTGTCTTTGAGCACTTTCAAGATGTCCTGACTATCCTGCAATATGTTTTTGGCTTTGGGCACTCTACTCTCCCCCAAAACTAAATCCATGAAGCTAGGTGCTTCATAACCATAGAGTTCCATGAAAGGAGTCATCTTGATGGACATATGATAAGTGGTGTTATAACAATACTCTCCCATATGCAACCATCTGATCCAAGCCTTTTGTTGTTCAATTACATAGTTCCTCAAATATCCTTCCACCCATTTATTCACAATCTCTATTTTCCCATCTATTTGTGGATGATAACTAGTGCTAGGTGTAAGATCTGTACCACACAACCTAAACAACTCTTGCCAAAAAACACTCATAAACTTACTATCCTGATCACTAACAATGAATTTGGGCAACCCATGTAACATGAATATCTCTCTAAAGAAAAGATCTACCACCTGTGTTGTTGTGTAAGTGGACGGAATAGCAAAGAAGTGAGCAAAATTCGTCAAGCAGTCCACCACCACATAGATGCAATCTCTTCCATGCACTCGTGGTAAACCAGTGGTGAAGTCCATCGAAATACTTTCCCATTTCCTATCAGGAATGGGCAAGGGCTGTACTAAACCTGCAAGAAATGTGTGCTCTCCCTTATTCTATTGACAAACCACACACTCCCTGACATACCTCTGAACCTCATCCTTGAGCCCTTTCCATGAAAACCACTCTCGGATCTGCTTGCAGGTCTTGAAGACCCTCAGATGTCCAGCTGTCGGTGCATCATGAAATGCCTTCAGTATCACCTCTCTCAAATGTGATGATATAATCAAATAAACCCTGTCCTTAACTCTGATCAATCCATCTATCACCTCATAGTGATCATCCTGTATGGTACCTGAAACCAATCCAGAAGCCCAAGCATCTCCGACATACTTTGCTTTTATCTGATCTCTCCAATCTCCTGAAATCTCTTCCAGAGCACATAAGTGAGGTCTTTGAGATAAGGCATTAGCCACCACATTTTTCTTACCTTTGACAAACTCTGTGTCAAAGTCATAAGCCTGCAATTTAGTCACCCATTTTTTTTGCTGGTCATTAAGATCATGTTGGCTCATGAAGTATTTAACACTGTTGTGATCAGTCTTGATCACAAAATGTCCACCTACCAAATATGATCAAAATTTGGCCAATGCATGCATTATGGCCAACATCTCCCAGTCATAGATAGAATAACTCTTCTCAACTCCCTGGAGCTTCCTACTCTCGAATGCAATGGGATGCTTCTCCTGCATCAATACTACTCCAATCCCATCACCTGATGCATCACAATGAAGCTCAAAAGGCTTTGTGAAATTCGGTAGAGCTAGAACTGGACATGAAGACATTACCTGCTTGAAATACTCAAAACACCTCTGTGCTACCCCTGTCCACACAAAGTCTCCTTTCCTGGTAAGATTTGTCAAGGGTGTAGCAATCTGTGAGAATCCCTTAATAAACCTCCTATAAAAACCACATAAACCAAAGAATCCCTTAAGCTGTGTAAGGTTTGTTAGAGTAGGCCACTCTACAATAGCTCTAATCTTTTCAGAATCAACCCGAACGCCATCTACACTAATGATATGCCCAAGGTAAAGGAGATCAGTCATGCCAAACTCACATTTAGATTCCTTGGCATACAATGACTCTCTCTCCAAAATAGATAACACTTCCTCCAAATGATGTAAGTGCTCCTTCCAGGTCTTACTGAAGACCAAGATGTCATCATAGAAGATCAAGAAAAATCTCCTCAATTGCTTCCTGAATACCTGGTTCATACAACTTTGAAATGTAGCGGGTGCATTGGTTAGACCAAATGGCATAACCATGAACTCAAAGTGGCCATAGTGACATCGAAAGGCTATTTTCTCAATGTCCTTTGTTCTCATCCTGATCTGATGGTATCCGGATCACAAATCAATTTTGGTGAAGAAGCATGCCCCATGTAACTCATCAATCAGCTCATCAATCCTAGGAATGGGATACCTATTTTTAATTGTTTTCTTATTCAGTGCCCTGTAATTGATGCACATGCGCATCATCCCATACTTCTTCTTTACCAATACTACTCTTGAAGAAATGGAGCTCTTACTGGGCCTGATATGCCCCATCTCCAACAAATCCTTTATCGCCTTCTCTATCTCATCCTTGTGTTTCTTAGGATGACGATAGGGAGTAATCATAACTGGTTTGGCTCCCTCCATGAGCTCAATAACATGTTCCATCCCTCTGTCAAGAGGAACCCCATGAGGAATATAGCTAAATACTTTAGCGTGTGTATCAAGTATCTTCTGGATATTTGGTGGATGACTCTTTTCTTGTGGCTCTGGTGAAGTTGGCATAATGTAGCACTCTGCCGCCCACTCTATGTCATCATGACAAAAAATTCTCTGCATTCTCCTCAAGGACACTACTCAGCAACATCCATCTGAAAGACCTCTAAGTACCATAGTTCTGCCCTCATGCTGGAATCTCATCTCCATTTTCGCTAGGTTGAGTGTGAACTCCACTAGTGAAGCCATCCATGTCATGCCGAGGATGACATCATAATCTCCCATGTCCACAACATAGAACTCATCCTTCAACTCATAGCCATCTCCAAACCTGATGTGAAGATTAGATATCTTCCAAGTGCATAATAATTTATCACCATTGGCCACCATGACTCTCATGTTCCTCTGTCTGTAACCCTCTCCTGGCTACCAACTGTGCATCTATGAAGTTATGTGTAGCCCTAGTGTCAATAAGAGATATCACTTTTTGCCCCTGGATAGTACCCCTGACCTTAAATGTGATTGCCTTTTGGGTCCCTGTCAAGCGTGCCAATGATCTATCATCCTTAGGAATGCTGCTCTCCTCTATAGTGTTACCCTCATCTGAATTGGAGTGCTAGTCCTCCCCCTTTGACTCTGAATCTTTTGCTAAAAAATACTCCATTTGATTTGCCTTAGCCTTGAGAGAACATTTATGAGATAAGTCCCAAGGCTCTCTACAATGGAAGCACAACTTCTTCTTTTGAAGTTCATTCAAGGTTTCATTGTCTAGTCCTTTTGATCCTTCTTTGGGTTTTCTATACTCGTTCTGAAACAATTTTTTGTCTTTGTCCTTGCGGTAGGAAGAATCTGTTGAATGGTTTTTTCCTTTGTATACCAAAGGGGCTAAATCTCGTGCCTTTTTAGTTGCTTCAGCTAAGGTGAGTGGGTCATGTCCCATCACCCAACCTCGTAATGGATCGGTAAGACCATCACAAAATAACACCACCAATCTCCTAGGTGAGATATTAGTAACAAGTATAGACAAGCGCTGAAACTCGGCAATGTAAGCATCCATAGAACCTGACTATTTTAACTGTGCTAGTTCCTTGAAATGTAACTCAGGATCCCTAGTGTCAAATCTCTCAATCAATGTTTTGGTGAATTCCTCATAGGATGTAATCTGATTATGCCCCAAAGTCACCATGCCATGATGCCACCGTTCATGTGCAATGCCATCTAAGTGCATAGCCGCATACTTGATAGCCTCCTCCTTAGGCATAGGATTTAGCTGCAAGTATGTATCTACCTTCTGCACCCAAGCTTGTGCAGTCATCTTCCCTGAAGTATCATAATAAGGTAGGGAAAGTTTTCCAACTTTCTTTCTCAACTCAAAGTTTTGATTCTTCCCTCCTACTCTAGGTATGTGTCGCATCCTCAAGTCCGTATAATCTCTAAGGGAAATATCCACCTGAAACTCTGGTCCACTAGCCTCCCAGTGCCTCTTGAACTGATCCTGTAACATGATAATCTATGGTTCATTTACTGGTTGAACCGGATCTTTGGGTGGGAAGGTGGGTAGAAGAGGTCTTGAGCTCGCATTCTGCGCTGGGCGTACAATGTGTCTAAAGTTATCAGCCCCATTCCCATTGTTTTCGTGTCCATTATTACCATTAATGTTATTCTTAGGACAATTGTTGTTGCCTTGGCCTCCATGGTTATTGTTTCCCCCATTGTTATTGTTTCTGTTGTTGGCATCACCTGGATTAATATTGATACCCATCTATCTAACCATGAGCTGGAACATCATTTCTATTTGCTTATTCTGCTCGTACTGCATACACTGCCCCTGCTCTAATGTATCCAGTAATTTTCTAAACATTACATCCCCCTGATCTGGACCGACATTCCCACCTCTGCCTAATCCTGTATTCCTATCATCTCGATCACCCATATTGTTGTCTTGATCAAAGAATATCTCCTTTGTGTCTGTATGGCTTGATTCAATGCCCCCCTGCACGGATGTACTAGACTGTTTGCTTTGCAAGTCTGGAATCCTATTTTCTCTTGCTCTGGTATCGCGAAAAGTATAAGGCCCCTATCGCATGCTCAAACATAAATGCTTAGCCTGTGTTTTTTTAATTTTTGATTTTACTGTTTTGACATTTCGTCAAACACTTTTCCCTCTATCCAACTATTCCAAATTCCCTATAAGACCTCCATAGGATGGCAGGACTTATAGCTCTGATACCACTGAAATGGACACCCCTAGATGTCCCAAAAAACTAAACCAATTTTCTAAAAGGAATTTTGTCAAACAGTTTGCATTCAACCTCTTATTTCTCCGTTTAATGTTTTAAACCCCTTATAACTTCGAAAATCAAACATTTATTTGTTTGTTGTGTTTTGTGCATAGAATTGGTATCATACAACATAAACAAGAAAGAAACTACAATAATATGCAAAGTGGAAATGAACTGCTGCTAATAAAATGTTATTTTCAGAATTAATAAAACCAAATACATGGCAGGTTTATCAACTCACTAATTACTTCAGCAGTATTGACATAATATTCCAGCCCATGCTTTTGAACCTACTGCTACAGTGCTTTCTCCTTCAATCAGTCCACTACCTTTGTAATATCATTCCCTCAAGGTGGCATAAGCATAAAAAAAGTAGTGAAGAAGATACGAGGAAAATACCAAATCTTCTTGTAGCTGGAAATGCAACTAAATTGCCTGATAATGAAGCCAATAAAAAAGAATTCTAAAGGCCAAACCCCAAGGGAATGACATCTAGAATGTTACAAGAGAGGATAGACATCCTCAAATGCTAAGAACAGAGCTGCAACTCACACACCAATTTCTTCTCATATTCAACTTGGCTAATGAAGCTACAAATGCTTCCTTTTATTCTATTTCCAAGGGTCCGCTCAACTCATATGGGCAATGTGGGATAAAAGATGTGTAGTATATAAAACATATATTAAAATACCCCTTATGTCTCCCTTGGGTACACATCCCTATAAAATAAATATTAAAGTAACACTTTAATATTTTACAATTAAATTAGACATTACTTTAATAAAACTTCAAGCATTAAAATGTATTAGCAATCGAACTTCGAATAATGTGAGTGATAGCTCATCAGAAAGCTCTCACCGAGGAGTATCAAATCCAATCACCAAAATTGACCTGAACTGTGTCCTGCCGACTTACTAAAAATAGTATGCCTGAAACTAAGTAAATCAACTTCGTTTTGGCCCAAACTAGAAATGACTAGGTCAAAACACTCCAAGATCCCATTAAACCCTTCGTTAGCCCTCGAGACCATGTAGAACAAGGCTAACGCACACACACATGGTCAACTGCTAAAATGGGGACATTACATAATAGGTTAGCCTGAAAGGTAACACAACTTTGTACTTTTATCCTTAACCTATTTTTGACTTTTTACTATTGTTCTCTACTCACTGCCTTTATTGGTAAAGCAAATATATCTGATGTTGTATTGTTCATACTATACTATGCACTTAGCCACATCATCAAAACACTCTGTACTACATGTCCTTAGCTACGTGTTGGGACTAAAATTTGCATTCTTCATTTTAGTCACATTTCAAAATTTTTGAGAAAATCAAACCTATAAATGCTTTGTGAAGCCTATGTACCTTGCTACTAAGTTAATGCATAGGAGGTGTTTAATGTTTCTAACACCCTCCATTTAGTGCATCTACCTATTCCATGATGATAGTTTGTCATTCTGAGCCATTTTGTGAGATCCCATTTTGAGAAATTCTCAAATCTGCATTTTTACCCATGTCAAACAATGACATGAGGCTATGTTTGTCATTGAATATCTTGCAACCAAAAATGTTTTGTGTCTTTCTACTTTGGGAGTGTCTAGTGCCCATACCCACGAACTTATGTTTACGATTTCTAGTCATTTAGAGTCCATTTGGCTAGGTTTTGAATCCCTCAAAGTTGGTCAGTTACTGTTTTCATGTTTTTGCAATTATTTCTAAATTCTGGGAGGCCTTGTTTGACATGCTATAACTTTTTATCGGTTGACTCAAATACTAAAGTTTTTTTTTTGTTGCAATTTAGACATCAGAGACTTGTTATGTTTCAATTTTCAGCTCTTGAAAAATCCATTTGATCAGTTTTCAAACGTGATTCCAAACTCAATTTGTAACTTTTTACTACTGTCAGCATTTACAGATTTATCAGGACCCCTGTTCGTGATACCATAACTTGAGATCCATGATTGGTTAGATTAAATTGATTGTACCACTGTGTTTTCGTCTAAAAATAATTTAGGTGTGCTAGTTTATAAACCTTGATGAATCCGTAGGCACACATTTCCAGGTCTTTTCCATTCGCAAAAATCATTATCTTGCCATTGTTTAAATCTGTAAAATCCACGTAGCCTACTTTGATTGATAGTCATTTGCATCTAGTTATTCATCATGAGCCCAAATCACAGATTCATAATGTCCTCATGAAAAAGAACCAATGCCCTATTTTTTGTCTCCCTAGGCATCAGTTTGCCTAGTTTTTCGAGCCAAATCCAAGCCCAATTTATAGTTTTCTGACATGTTTATCTGCAGGTGTTTTTAAATAGGTAACTTCGATAGTCGATATCTTTTGACTTGGAATTTGTCATGAGATGAGATTTGGTGGGATGCAAAAATATGGAACAAAGATTCAGTGTTCCAGTTTTTAGAGCATGCTCAGTTGTTTGGGTCGGTTTTTAAGGCCAGTCAATGAACCCCTTGGCAGGAATTTGACAGATGGCAAAAAGTGATAAAATAAATTTTAAATGATCAAATTGTGATCCAATTTGATGCCAAATAGTTTGAAGATCTTAATAGATCAGTTTGAGGTATCAGTCGTGCGAAAAGAAAAGAAAAAATTAGCTAGACTCACTATGGGGTCTGACTGACTTCAATAAGTGGATAGGGTATGTTAAGAATTATGTTGTCTGCTTGCATGTTTTGAAGACAACCAGACTTTCATCAAAAATGGTTTCAGAGTTTACCACAAGTACATGATGCATACTACCACCTAAAAAGACATTCAAATTTAGCATCTACTATAGCATCTAAGCTGGCCATGAGTTGAGTAGAAAGGGCTCTGAGTGCAGTAAGGTGGTGATTTCAACGGAGGTCGAAAAAGCTTTAGGTAGGGAAAAGGAAGGAAATGTGAAGCAAACTTTACCCTCATGCAACATCAAAATTGTCTTTCATCAGGAGAATCTCTGAGAAACATTTGCAGAGAATTTTCAAAACTAAGGAGCCAATATTCTTGCAGGATTATGTATGGTGATCATAGTAAATATAATGCACATCTAGATATTAAATATCTGTATAGGCCATACCAAATTTCATTCTCTGAACCAACTGTCATGGCTTCAATGGAGATGTCAATACTACATAACAATTGTAATGAATAAGGAAGGAGGATTGATAGTTCAATGAATAATGGCACCAAAGAAAGGAGTGAAGCCAGTGGTGCCTACGAAGAAGAAGGTGGCCAAAGTGGTCAATTCTTTGTTTGAGAAGCACCCCGAGCAGTTTGGAATCAGAGGAGTACTACCGCCCAAGAAGGATCTGCACCGCTTCACCAAATGGCCCAAGATCATACGCATCCAATGGCAGTGCCGCATCCTCAAGCAGTGGCTCAAGACTAGAAGACAAATTTGCAAAAAAAGAAAGACTCATAGTTTCAAGGCATGATCCATGTTTGAACAAGAAACTGAGCAAGTACAAAGTTCAAAAAAAGCGCCAAACAAAAAGGAAGCCCACATTTTTAGAAGTAGGGGCTAATCAGAGGTTCCCACCAAACAAAGCTGTAGTCAAACACTGGTCCACACAAGTTTAAAAATGAAAGATTCCATTGATCAGAGTAGCTCTAGGGAGCATGAGCCATGGAAGAGCCCACGGCTCCAAATACAAGCAGCTCACATTTCGTTGAACTACAAACCCTCGCCTCATCACAGGAGCAGTCAATGCTATAAAAGAAAACCCGCATCACGTGAAGCTAAGGAAGGCAGCAGTGAAGAAGAAAACCACGTCTATATCTACTGGGAAGTCCACCAAGAGGAGTATCCATGGCAACGTGAGTGAAAGAAGTTGATGGCAGGAAATAAAACAAGCCACCAATTTAAGGGCAGAGTAAAAATAAAGTGAGAGAGACTTTCTCCATAGCGCAAGCCAAAGAAAAGGAACACGCTAACCAAACACAGGTAGCTGAAGTGAAACAAGAAACTTCCATCCTACAACAAGGAGAGTAAGGAAGACTCAATAAGAAAATGGAATCTGCAACATAAAAGAAGATCCACAGTTGATTCAGAGGGAGCTGCTTGAGATGAATCCGCAGGGCAGTGTGAGAAGGTCAAAACACATTGTCCCACATTCATGCAGAAGCGTACCTTTAAGCTTTTTAAATACATTTCCACATAGTGAGTATGTTGTCTTAAGAAATGAGTGCTTTTGAAGTGCAAGCTTTTAATGTGGGGCTTGGGGATATCAACCAATTGTATGATGATGTCAGAATGATGAGACAAAATTTTAAAGAAAGATTCATTCCCGATGACATGGTGAAAAAAATTAGACTGTTCTCAATTTTGACACGTGTCGAGATTGACGATTTTCACAAAACTGCAAGATAAAGTTGCCCACCCGTTAAGTAATGCAGGATTGCAAAAATCCACAACATGGCATGGCAATGGGGGTCCTGCGACATGATGATGTGGCACCCAGATCCAGATTTTGCACATGTACAGATTGACCATAGGTGAAAGCTCGCAAAAATAAGCTATGAGGAAGTTAAATAAAGTGGGCATGCAGATTTTTTCCATGTGGCAGAGCGGGTCCTAGTCATAGTGACGTGGTGGAGACGTGCAGGTTTAGGAGGATGAACAAGATCATGCCACATGGCACGATCAGGTAGTGGGCGCATGCCCGCAAAAAGAAGTTGCAAGGTCGATAAATAATGCAGGATTGCAGAATAGTGACACGTGGCATCGAGCCTATGCAAATGGTGATGTGGCAGTGGAAATTCTAGGCAAATCAAAGGATGACATGTGGAACCTATTGGCAATAGTTAATCAGTAAAAAATCAACAAGTGGTAGCCGGTAAAATGGAGGGTTGACCACGGATTGGAAAGACAAGGCAAAATGTGAAAGTCGTAAAATTATTCTTATTCTTTTCTCAGGCTAGGCTAAAATGCACGTTCAGATTGAATTTTAATTTCAAAGGGGTTATTTTTATAAAGTTGGAACCTTAGCTTTTTAAAATTTAAGGTTCCAGACCTGATAATTCTAGCAAACGAGCATTTTTCAAAATGAGTTCTAGAGGTTCCTGGTATGTGAACATAGCGATATTATATATCGTCGAAATTGGGAGAAGATGAACTTTCCAATTAAGGAGTCAGTTTCTCCATAGGAAGTAGTGTGTTCATGCTACACAAGGTTTTCTATAGAGTACCTGAATTGCAATTATATTTAGACCAGGAAGTTCAGATATGATTTTTAAACATGGTGATGACCTGAATATGGTTAGAGGGCAGTAAAAATGCAGTTGGGGTCAAATTGAATTAATTTAAATCAGTTAAAGTTTGATTCCTTCCACATTTCATGAAGATATCAGATATTTTTGGTAAGTAAAAGGATTTCATCATTTAGCAGAAGATATTTGTGAATCAGTTACAAGATAATGATGAAATCAAATAAAATCAGATGGAAGAAAGAGGTTAGAGAGAGTCTTTTCAGTTGCAGGAGATGGATTTCTAAGTCGACAGATGGTAGTTGCATGTGAGATCTGGGAATTCATCTATCCTATATTATTCTTTCTTTTTTCCATTGTAAGGGTTCCAGTCTTTTGTTACTGTGGGACCATTGTTGGTAGATAATTTGTAGTCATTCAATGAGACCATTTCTTTGGATCCAAACCTGTGATTCCACCTCCATTTTTCAGCATAATTCTCTTGTGTGAACAACAGTAGTGTAGATAATGCAGATAGTTCCAAGATGTTAGGTTGTTTCATGTTTTAATTTTGTGCATCTGAATGTATAGTTTCAAGGAAATCAATACATACGAGCAATATTTTCACTAGTTTCATTATGGTTCTTGTCTCCTGTCTTAGCAATCTGTAGGTCTTATGTGGTCTTAAAAAAAAGATCTGAGATCCATTTGCATCCCCTTTAGGTTGTATGTTTGATGTATTTTGTTCTTGGACCAAAGGGCCAAGTAAATGCATGATATATTCTAACAAGG
The DNA here is from genome assembly GCA_028749045.1 of Cupressus sempervirens. Taxonomy (NCBI): domain Eukaryota; kingdom Viridiplantae; phylum Streptophyta; class Pinopsida; order Cupressales; family Cupressaceae; genus Cupressus; species Cupressus sempervirens. The sequence continues at coordinate 81,072,540 of CM053789.1, forward strand.
TTACTAGTTACTTGAGAAGGATATTGTGTGAGAATGAGACCTAAATGAACATTGATGTCTGAATCACAAGGTGATTAGATAGATCTGATGTCTGGGTATACAGAATATGTCCTGATGTCACAGATGTATGTTTTGAATTCATGGAATTTTCTAATGGATTAGGCACTGATCAGCTATAGGATCACTTGTTATACTTCTCCATGTTTGAGGATATGTCAAACATGAACATCAATAATCAAATGCTCTTCCCCTTTCATGTTGAAGAGCTATAATAGAATGCCCTCACTCAAATTATGAGGTTCCTAGATCTGCATTTAGCTACTGTAGATTGATGTTATTTCATGAGTTATCAGGAGAAATATGGGTTTTATTTGCTTCATATTAGATTCATTGTATGCTTTGATAACTAGTACCATATAAAGAATCTATAGGTCTACCCGCCTAGGTTTTGCAGAGCCTGAAGAAGAAGAAGGGTCATGCTTTATAGTTGGCCTGGTGTCTGAATGGGCATGTTGAAAATGGGAGTTAGCTACCCCTAGATGTGTTTTGATCTCATCAAGGTAATTGAAAACCGGTAACGTTTTCAAACACCAACAAAATGACAACTCTACTGAGGACTGTATTTAATTAGAGGTAAGACAAACTTTGAGAATTTAAAAGAAGAGATTCAATACAACAAAAGAAGTGCATAAAAAATTTGCAGCAATAGTTTATCTGATGTGTTTTCCAGGTCTCTTGCTGAAATATTATGTACCCCAGTTGAGCTTTATTCATAATCAGCAGTAGGTTGTAAAATTGGATGAAAATTGTGTGTTATGACTGTTATAGGTCTATCTTCAATCAGTTCAGTTTGCAAGTACTATTGAGAAAGTTTCAGAGTCAAGAATCAATTCATAAAGTGTAGATTATTTTCAAGATGGTAATGATCTGCAAGTTTCTCCTACATTGAAGGTCTGGTTCAGATTTGTCAAGTGAAAAATTATGTTTTATTTCTCACCAAGTGTGAGTGGCAACTCTCAAATCTCTGTACTAGTTGTTCCTAGCTAATTTCATTGCAAAATTTTTAAGGACTTTCAATTGTATGGGCAAATCTGAAGCTTTTGGTAGCTTCTTGAAAAGGAATTTTAAATTCTTGATAAGTTTTAAAGTGTTGTTTGCAATCTGCTGTTATAAGAAATTGAAGTGTAAAAGTAGATCACAATAGTGATTATTTTATTCCTCTTGCAAAGAGGTGGCGGCCCTACAATGTTTTGACCAGTGGTGTGAAGGAATTTAAGTCTTGCACCTATGCCAGATTAGCAGATTGAAGTTTTGCATCAGCACTTGCGGTATTTTGGTTTTCATGTTTTCTTTTCATCGAAGTCAAAAGTTGTGAAAATCAGTGCCTCTATTAAGTGATTTTTAGCACTCGAAAGAAGAGGTAGAACTATTGTTCTATAATTGAGTCATATCTTAGATTTGAGATTAGTTTGCCAAATTCTGAGAGTTTAGAAATTTTGAATAATAATATTGCTATGTTGAATAGAATGGTCTACAAAAGGATTGTCAATCTTATAAGAATTCAAGTAGGATGTACTCAAGGTTTAAGTGTTGAAGAATGTTATTTAATGTTTAAGTCAGTAATCAATAAGATGCCTTTTTATTATAGACTTAAGGAATCTTCTCTACCTAGTGTTTTCCTTGATGTTCTTGTACCCGATTCAATCAATTGGCTAGCACCTATAAGATTACAAAGGTTTTTGCAAATTGAAAGATTCATTGAGGAGATGGAAAATGATGATTGTAGATTTCATGATATATCTCCTAATGATAATAATGGATGTGCTAAAAGTCAGGGTAGTAATGAGCATAATGAATCCGTAGAGAAAGATTATTTGTCTTCTGAGTGTGAAGAGAAGGATTTAGATGTTAGTGAATCGAATAGTTGCAATCAGCATAAGGAAGATGGATGTGAAAGTGAAAGTAAATTTGGTTATAGTAAATATGAAGTTGAGGAATTATATAATAGTAGTAAGGGTAGTGAGTGCTATGATAAGAACGAATGTTGTAATAATACTGATTTTCTAGATTGTTACACTAATGATTTTTTCGTTGTAAGTTCTTCATGTTATCCAGATGATAATCATAGTCAGGAGAAGATTTGTGAGGTAGTCTTCTTGAGCTCTGATGAAATCTCTATTTTGTTGGCTCGTGATTTTAAAAAGCAATTGTTTCTAAGGATCTTCATATTTTCCATCATGATGTTTCTTCATTCAGTCAAGTTACTTCCCCAAAGTTTGATGTAGAAAGAGATGTGGAATCCGAAGAATCCTTATCAGATTTTGGAAGTGTAGGTGATAGTTCCTCAAATGTCTTTGCACATAACGATTTGTTGTATGTAGAGAATGTTAGTGAAAGGAAGTTTGATGCTGGTTCAAATTCTTCTTATGTTGATTTTGATGAACATTATTTTGATGTTTCATATGATCAAAAGGAAAATAGAGAATATTGGCAATCCAATTATAGATTTTCTTTATATGTTGATAAGTCTTGTAAAGATGAGTTCAAGGTTTATTCCGACATTCAGTTTGATGAAGAAAATGATTGTGATCAGCATAGTTTAGATCAGCACTTTCAAAATTAATTTTCATGTATGGTGACTAATCAATGTTTTAAGTGAAGAGGTTTTAGTGAAAGATGAATCTAATTTAGTGAATGATACGACTTTAAGTAGGCAACAATCAGATTTCACATATTCTTCATAGCTAGAGACCCAAGGTGAGTTGCAAGATTTTGGTGTTTGCAACTTGGTGAATGATGTAGATTATGAAGTTTTTGTGTTTCAGAAACAGCATGCATGAATCATCATTGGATTTTGATTCTCAGTTTAGTTTGTGTAGTCATGAGCATGTTGAAGCTTTTTCTCATAGTGAGCATGAAGATGAAATAGTATTTGAATTTTATATGCACTATGAGAATGAAGGAAGTTGCTTTGTTTTGCCAAGTTATGTGTTTCAATATGCTGATCTGATGGGTGAGACAAATGGAAATGAGAATTTCAGTTTACCTTTGCAGAATGTACATGAAAATCAAGTGTATGATAGAGGTAAGGAGTTTTGAAAACTTTCAGGTGGCCCGAGGTCATTGCTTGTACATAGCAGGAGTAGATTCTTCTTTTCAATAAAGCTGTTCGAGAGAGTTTTTGCTGTCAGGTGTGTGGTCTGCTTCTCCCAGAGATCTAAATCCTTGCCATGCCCATAAGGGACATGCATCCCCAGACAAAGCAACTGTTGGGACTAAAATTTGCATTCTTCATTTTAGTCACATTTCAAAATTTTTGAGAAAAACAGGCCTATAAATGCTTTGTGAAGCCTATGTACCCCACTGCTAAGTTAATGTATAAGAGGTGTTTAATGTTTCTAACACCCTCCATTTAGTGCGTCTACCTATTCCATGATGATAGTTTGTCATTCCGAGCCATTTCGTGAAATCCTATTTTGAGAAATTGTCAAATCTGCATTTTCACCAAGTGTTAAACAGTGACATGAGGCTATGTTTGTCATTGAATATCTTACACCCAGAAATGTTTTGTGACTTTATACTTTGGGAATGTCTAGTGCCCATACCTGAGAACCTATTTTTCAGATTTTGAGTTTTTTTGAGTCCGTTTGACTAGGTTTTGAATCTCTCAAAGTTGGTCAGTTACTGTTTTCATGCTTTTGCAATTAATTCTGAATTCTAGGAGGCCTTGTTTGACGTGCTATAATTTTTTATTAGTTGACTCAAATGCTAAAGTTCTTCTTGCATTGCATTGTAGATGTCAGGGACTTGTTATGTTTCAAGTTTTAGCTCTTGAAGAATCCATTTGATTAGTTTTCAAACGTGATTCTAAATGCAATTTGTAACTTTTTACTGCTGCCAGCATTTGCAGATTTGTCAGGACCCCTGTTCGTGATGCCATAACTTGAGATCCGTGATTTGTAAGATTGAATGGATTATACCACTGTATTTTCCTCTAAAAATACTTTAGGTGTGCCAGTTTATAAACCTTGATGAATCTATAGGCACACTTTTCTAGGTCTTTTCAATTTGCAAAAATTGTTATCTTGCCATTGTTTAAATTTGTAAAATTCACGTAGCCTACTTTGAATGATCGTCATTTGTGCCCAGTTATTCATCATGAGCTGAAATCACAGATTCATAATGTCCTCATGACAGAGAACCAACCCCCCAGTTTTTGTCTCCCCAAGCGTCAGTTTGCCTAGTTTTCCAAGCCAAATCCAAGCCCAATTTATAGTTTTCTGACATGTTTATCTGTAGATGTTTTTAAGTAGGTAACTTTGACAATCGATATCTTTTGACTGGGAATTCATCATTAGATGAGATTTGGCAAGATGCAAATATGTGGAACAAAGATTCAGTGTGCCAGTTTTTAGAGCACGCTCAGTTCTTTGGGTCAGTTTTTAAGGCCAATGAATGGACCTCCTAGCATGAATTTGACAGTTAGCAAAAAGTGATAAAATGAATTTTAAATGATCAAATTGTGATCCAATTTTATGCCAAACAGTTTGAAGATCTTAATAGATCAGTTTGAGGTGTCAGTCGTGCGAAAACAAATAAAAAAATATATCCGGACCCACTGTGGGGTCCGACTAACTTCAGTAAGTGGATAGGGTATGTTAAGAATTTTTTTGTCTACTTGCATGTTTTGAAGACAACTAGACCTGCATCAAAAATAGTTTCAGAGTTTACTACAAGTACATGATGCATACTACCACCTGAAAAGACATTCAAATTTAGCATCTACTATAGCATCTAAGCTGGCCATGAGTTGAGCAAAAAGGGCTCTGAGTGCAGTAATGAGGTGATTTCAATGGAGGTCGAAAAAGCTTTAGGTAGGAAAAAGGAAGGAAATGTGAAGCAAACTTTACCCTCATGCAACATCAAAATTGTCTTTCATCAGGAGAATCTCTGAGAAACGTTTGCAGAGAATTTTCAAAACTAAGGATCCAATATTCTTGCAGGATTATGTATGGTGATCATAGTAAATATAATGCACATCTAGATATTAAATATCTGTATAGGCCATACCTAATTTCATTCTCTAAACCAACTGTCATGGCTTCAGTGGAGATGTCAATACTGCATAAAAATTGTAATGAATAAGGAAGGAGGATCGACAGTTCAATGAATAATGGCACCAAAGAAAGGAGTGAAGCCAGCGGCGCCTGCAAAGAAGAAGGTGGCCAAAGTGGTCAATCCTTTGTTTGAGAAGTGCCCCAAGTAGTTTGGAATCGGAGGAGCGCTGCCACCCAAGAAGGATCTGCACCGCTTCATCAAATGGCCTAAGATCATCAGCATCCAACGATAGTTCCGCATCCACAAGCAGCGCCTCAAGACCAGAAGACAAATCTGCAAAAAAGGAAAGACTCACAGGTTCAAGGCATGATCCACGTTTCAACAAGAAACCAAGCAAGTACAAAGTGTAGACAAAGTGCCAAAAAAAAAGGAAGCCCATATTTTTAGAAGCAGGGGCTAATCAGAGGCACCCACCAAACAAAGCCATAGTCAAACACTAGTCCACATAGGTTTAACAATGAAAGACGCCATTGATCAAAGTAGCTCCAGGGAGCATGAGCCACAGAAGAGCCCACGACTCTAAATACAAACAGCTCACATTTCGTTGAACTACAAACCCTCGCCTCATCATAGGAGCGGTCAATGTTATAAAAGAAAACTCGCATCACGCCAAGCTAAGGAAGGCCGCAATGAAGAAGAAAACCACGTCTATGTCTGCTGGAAAGTCCACCAAGAGGAGTATCCATGACAGCATGAGTGGAAGAAGTTGATGGCAAGAAATAAAACAAGCCACCAATTTAAGGCCAGAGTAAAAATAAAGTGAGAGAGAATTTCTCCATAATGCAAGCCAAAGCAAAGGAACACGCTAACCAAACACAGATAGCTGAAGCGAAACAAGAAACTTCCACGCTACAACAAGGAGAGTAAGGATGCCTCAATAAGCAAATGGAATCTGCAACATAAAAGAAGATCCACAGCTAATTCAGAGGGAGCCGCTTGAGATGAATCTGCAAGACAGTGTGAGAAGGTCAAAGCACATTGTCTGACATTCATGCAAAAGTGGACCTTTAAGCTTTTTAAATACATTTCCACATAATGAGTATGTTGTCTTAAGGAATGAGTGCTTTTGAAGCACAAGCTTTCAATGTGGGGCCCAAGAATATCAGCCAATTGTATGATGATGTCAGAATGATGAGACAAAATTTTAAACAAAGATTCATTCCCGATGACATGGCACCAAAAATCAAACTTTTCCAATTTTTGACATGTGTCGAGATTGACAATTTTTGCAAAATCACAAGATCAAGTTGCTCACCCGTTAAGTAATGTGGGATTGCAAAAAACCACCACATGGTAGTGGGGGTCCCAACACGTGATGATGTGGCACCTAGATCTAGATTTTGCCACATCTACAGATCGACCATAGGCGGAAGCCTGCAAAAATAAGTTGTAAGGAAGTTAAATAAAGCAAGCATGCAGATTTTTGCCATGTGGCAGAGCGGGTCCTAGACATAGTGATGACGTAGGGATGTGCAGGTTTAGGCAAATGCACAAGATCATGCCACATGGCACGATCGGGCGGTGGGCACACGCTCGCAAAAAGAAGTTGCAAGGTCAATAAATAATGTAGGATTGTGGAATGGTGACACGTGGCATCGGGCATGCACAAATGGTGATGTGGCAATGAAAATTCTAGGCAAATCAAAGGATGACATGTGGCACTTGTTGGCAACAGTTAATTAGTAAAAAAATTTACAAGTGGCAACTAGTCAAACGGAGGGTTGACCACGGATTGGAAAGACAAGGCAAAATGTGAAAGTCATAAAATTATTCTTTTTCTTTTCTCAGGCTAGGCTAAAATGCACTTTCAGATTGAATTTTAATTTCAAAGGGGTTATTTTTATAAAGTTGGAACCTTAGCTTTTTGAAAATTTTTGAAAATTTTAAAATTTAAGGTTGCAGACCTGATAATTCTAGCAGAGGGGCATTTTTCAAAATTAGATTCTGGAGGTTCCTGATATGCGAACATAGTGACATTATATATCGTTAGAATCGGGAGAAGATGAACTTTTTGATTTCGAAGTTAGTTTCTGCACATGAAGCAGTGTGTTCATGCTACACAAAGTTTTCTATCAGGTACCTAAATTGCAATTATATTCAGACCAGGAAGTTCAGATCTGATTTTCAAACATGGTGATGACCTGAATATGGTTAGAGGGCAGTAAAAATGTAATTGGGGTCAAATTGAATTAATTTCAAATTAGTTAAAGTTTGATTCCTTCTGCATTTCATGAAGATATCAGATTTTTTTGGTAAGCAAAAGGATTTCATTATTTAGCAGAAGATATTTGTGAATCAGTTACAAGATAATGATGAAATCAAATCAAATGAAATGGAAGAAAGAGGTTAGAGAGAGCCTTTTTAGTTGCAGGAGATGGATTTCTAGGTCGACAGATGGCAGTTGCATGTGAGATCTGGGAATTCATCTATCCTATATTATTCTTTCTTCCTTTCATTATAAGGGTTCTAGTCTTTTGTTACTGTGAGACCATTGTTGTTAGAGAATTTGCAGTCATTCAGTGAGACCATTTCTTTGGATCCAGAACTGTGATTCCACCTCCACTCTTCACCATAATTATCTTGTGTGAACAACAACAGTGCAAATAATATAGATAGTTCTAAGATGTTAGGTTGTTTCATGTTTTAATTTTGTGCATCTAAATGTATAGTTTCAAAGAAATCAATACATATGAGCAATATTTTCACTAGTTTCATTCTAGTTCTTGTCTCCTATCTCAACAATCTATAAGTCTTATGTGGTCTTAGAACAAAGATCTGAGATCCATTTGCATCCCCTTCAGGTTGTATGTTTGATGTATTTTGTTGTTGGACCAAAGGGCCAAGTAAATGCTTGATATATTCTAACAAGATTACTAGTTACTTGAGAAGGATATTGTGTGAGAGTGAGACCTAAATGAACATTGATGTCTGAATCACAAGGTGATTAGATAGATCTGATGTCTAGATATACAGAATATGTCCTAATGTCAGAGATGTATGTTTTGAATTCATGGAATTGCCCAATGGATTAGGCACTGATCAGCTATAGGATCACTTGTTATACTTCTGCATGTTTGAGGATATGTTGAACATCAACATCAATAATCAAACACTTTTCCCTTTTCCTATTGAAGAGCTATAATAGAATGCCCTCACTCAGCTTATGAGGTTCCTAGATTTGCATTTACCTACTGTAGATTGATGTTATTTCATGAGTTATCAGGAGAAATAAGGGTTTTATCTACTTCATATTAGATTCAATGTATGCTTTGATAACTAGTACCATATAAAGAATCTATAGGTCTACCCGCCTAGGTTTTGCAGAGCTTAAAGAAGAAGAAGGGTCATGCCTTATAGTTGGCCTGGTATCTGAATGGGCATGTTGAAAATGAGAGTTAGCTGCCCCTATATGTGTTTTGTTCTCATCAGGGTAACTGAAAACTGGTAACGTTTTCAAACACCAACACTATGCATGTACTAAATACCTATGTAGTCTACGCATTACCAAAACTATCTCTATACTGCTAATGAAATTATCTAACACTTAGAAAATTTTCTATCTCTAACTATGAGATCTATAATTGTACATTATGTCATCTCGTCCTGAGATATATGTTGCCATTAATAACAACCCTAACTCATCCTACTTAGCCATATTGCCAACAATTCTACATTCCCATTAGTCTTATTTCCAAAGATCTCTTACGAAAACCCACCTTTCTCTTCCCAAAGGAATGACGGTGAAAAAAAATCAAAATTTTATCATGGTGATTGCACATCAAAATAGGGGGTGTATGTGAAATGTTGTACAACGTGTTTTCATATAGAATATTTGATCACTCAACACCAAAGATCAGTTTAATAAGAAAGATGCAATTTGGGTGATTGCAAAGTATGATACATGTATAGAGCTCTGACTTAGGGAATTCCTATAGACTTCAAATTTTAGATAAAGATAATATGTCAAATGGGGTCTACATCCAAGTGTGATATTGGTCATTCCTCAAACCAAATTAACACCAGGGAAAAATGATAAATACTTCTCACTTGAATCTGATCATTCAAGAGGACTTTTAATTGAATGGAAAGCTCGTTGCCATCATTTAAGAATCCCACAGAGATGTTATACAAAAATATGAGAAATGCTTTGTAAATTGTTAGACAGAATGCTCAACCCGCAGGAACATTATTGTGGAGGATATAACTTGTCCATTCAATGACAACGTCCTATTTCTCAGAGCATATAGTATATATGTCATGCAACGGGATGTAAGAAAATGGAACAAAGAATATATAATTCAATGTTTCTTGAGTGTTCACGATCAACGCCTTTGATATAGTGATGGTTGGTCATCATTCCAAAATCTTGGAATGGGTTGTGCTTGATAAATTACAGTCTCAAATGTCGTAATTGGCATTCTCCACATACTCAAAAATAATCCTAGCCAAGTTTGTTTTCCACACCCTGTGTCAAGCATCTTCACTCTCTTGGAGTATCAAGGGTTACGAATATAAGATGGGCCAAGAATGATGTCTTAGAAAAAGGAAAGAGCATCATTCATATTGAGGGACATGTGTCATAACTTGGGCATAGTTCTTATTGGTCGTCCAAATTCTTACAGTTGTGATTAATCACACTTTAAATTAATAATACTCATCAATGAAATATAGTTACTAGATGGTAAAAGAACAAGGATGAAAATACTTGCAAGATTCAAATATAGGACTAAAACATGATCCTGTGGACCTATTTAATAGAGAGAAATTGACATAATAGAGGTTCAACTTTATTGGTAGGAGTCTCTGCACTTGCAAAGGGGAGATATTTTCATAATTTGATAAGAAGAAGAGAGGATTTTTGTTTGAAGAGAAGATAGGAAAATAAATGTTTTTTTTTGTTTTCAATTGTAATTTTGGTACACAGAAATATGATCTTTGATGTCTTCTTTCAAATTAGGATTGGTCTTTGAGCTATCGTAATTGACTTTTGATATCAGATGTGCACTATTTAATTACATATATATAATTGGTGCAAAATCTTTCAGTTTATTCAATTGTATTTCTAAAGAGAAGCTTTTGATTTTTTTGATTCCTTGTAGCAAAAAGTTTCAAGAGTGAATGATCTTTGTATCGTTCATTCTCATCTCTCTCATCCTTTTGCTTTATAGGCTTTTGTCTACATTTGCATCATGGATATGAGAAGATATTAATTTCCTTTATTACTTTCAATTTAAAAGCATTCTCATATTTTAGATTTATCCAAAGAAAGGAGAGGTACCTTCATATCAAAATTCAGAGGGCAATCATGTATTTCAATTGCAAATTGACCAAACTGTTAGTTGCAGAACCTTGTCTTCTTGATTGGGCGTTCGTGAGTCATTTTGAGGGTATTGTTGACACAAAAGGTTGCACTCTTTCTTGATGCATGACCCTCAAACAACCTTGTGTAACATGGAAATGAACTCTAAGTGTGGGATTTGCACTCTAAGGTCAAATCTCCAAAGAAGGCTAGCTTCCTTAATATCAAGGTGCACCTAAACTTCAGCTCAAGAGGAAAAGGGAGAAGGAGAACAAAAAGTTTTAAAAAAAATATTAATGAGAAAGGGGGGTGATGCATTGAGATAGAACATGGTTACAATCCTTGCCCATGAATGCACAACACACGAATGAAATACACAAATCTTGACTCTATTCTACCTCTCAAAACTCACATGCAGGTTTGGAGTTAATTAAATGTTGAAAGGAAAGACATCTTCACAATGCAACAATCATCAATAGATTAATAGCAACATATAATTCTAAGAATTAGGAAAGAAACATTCAAAACAAGGCAAGATACATGCACAAATCATAAAATTGCAAGTAGAGGTAAGAAATAGAGCTGTTTCCTTAATGGAAGGAAAAAGTTGTAGAGCATAATGCTATTGAAAAATATAGGTAGAGAACACTTAAGAAATATTTACAACTTGCCTTTATAGAGTCCAGGCATAACTCTGATGTTTAAATTGAGTTCAAACCCCAACTAGGTGGAGTTGAGTTGCAAAGGAGAGCAATAATTGGGAACCAGGAAGAAATCTAATGATGGAGTACAATTATTGCTGAAAGTGATAGGAAGAACCAAGAATGATACATCCAGCTGTGGGAGATCAAATCACAAAAAATATGATCGTTACATGCATTAAAGAGGCATGGGGTGCAATAGTGTCATGTAAACAGGGCCCAAGAAGTCACTGAACATTGAAGGACTAGCCTTGATTGTGTGCCATGGTAGAAAAAATCATAGGGAAGGATAACATGACATGTTATCCACCCTGAAAAGTAGGGTTAACAATGGGGGTAATCCGATTTTCCCAAAAACTAAATGTTGGTCATCAATGAAGATCTTCCCTTCAAAATGGATGGCCCAGATGCAATGATTCTCCCCAACAAGAGATTAAAATACAGTCATCAATGTAGATGAGCTTTATTTTTAACGAACAACTGAGATGCAACAAGGAGACTCCTCCCAATGAAGGAAGTGGATAGTACGAAAGGTGGGGGCCTCTGCCATGTGGCACAAATATGGGTTCTAGAGCCTTGAGGAAGCACTGCAACATGAGGAAACATTGGAATGGCAACACGTGGAATCATCTCACACTTTTGAGAAGATGGCCAGATAGTTCACGAAAATACGAGATTTGTTGAATCTCATAGCATGAGTCAAACCGACTAAGAACAAATTGAGCCAACTCAGTCAATGAAAAAATCAAGCCAGCAAGAAATGTTAGTCTCCAACCCTATTATAAAACACTATTTTAGTGACCAAAATGTTTACTCAATTTTTTCTACTACCTAGATCTACATCCACTTCCTTTAAATTTAAATTTGTCATTTTGAGCCTTAACAAAAATGAACTTCTTTTAAGTTGAAATATATCCTTCGAGTCCTGCCAAGATTCAACTATATCTCACTAGTGACAATGGTCTCCTTGAGGTGATTGAAGTAGTATTAGCATACCACATTTATAGAGATCTTCCATGATGGCACCATCTATTGAAGTGTACCATAAATTGTAGCTTTGAGCCTTCAAGAGGCTTTTCCAAATGGGCATGCACACATGTCATTCACCTTAAGGAGGTTGTTATGGTTTCCCTTTCAATCACCTCAACCTTAGTTTATCTCTCCTTTATGTGGACATAAATTCAAACCATACACAAACCCTTTTATACATGCAATCATATTTTCTACATTTTTGGATGCACTCCTAAAAAGACTTACAACTCTAAAATTTTCAAGTTTGGAAGAAAAAAATGATCTTGGCTTACTATTTTTAGAGATTATTTTCTTCCCTTTCAATCATATCAATACTTGTGTACCTCTTCTTTGCATGCACACAATTCTACAACACAAACCCACCTTTTATGTGTACCATTTGACTTTTGCACACATTTTATTATTGTCTCAATTCTATTATATTTGGAAGTAGAAAAGTTAATTGTCTATGCATTTTAATTAATTAAAAATCAAAATATATCCTTAACAAACATGAACTTCCTTTAATTTGAAATATTCCTTTGAGTCCTCCCATGCTTGAACTATATCTCATTGTGACAATAGGTCTCCTTGAGGTTATCTAAGTATTCAATTAGTATACCACATTTATAGAGATATTTCATGATGGCACAACCTATTAAAGTGCATTGTATATTGTAGATTTTCTACTAGAGGCTTTTCCAATTGGACATGCACACATGTAATCCACCTTAAGGAGGTGGTTGTTATGGTTTCACTTTAGATCACCATGACCTTATTTTACATCTCCTTTATGTACACATAAATTTAAATAATAAACAAACTCTTTTATATGTGCAATCAAATGTTTCTACACTTTTGGATGCAATACTAGGAAGACCAAAAGCTGTAAGTTTTTAAACTTAGAAGCATAATTGATCTTGGCCTACTTTTGTGGTAGAATATTTATCTTCCCTTTCAACCATCTCAACATTTGTGTGCTTCTTGTTTCTATCCACACAGTTCAAAAGCACAAACTAACCCTTTATGCACGTCATTTGATTGTTTCTACACTTTTGAATACACTATAGTCCATTACATTTGGAAGTAGAAAAGCTAATTGTCTATGTATTTTAGGCAAGAGCATACACCACACAACGGTAACTTGTGAGTCTCGTATGTAGGAGGTCTTGAGTTGGAATCTATGAAAACTTAACATATAATAAAAATAATAATAATTAGTCTAGACTTCAACCTATTATTGATATATAAAAATGTCTCTATATTTTAAATAATTTTAAAAGTAAAATAAAATAAACCACTAGTTTATTTTTCTAATTAATTAAAATTATGATCAATGACACATTAACATAGAACATCTTTACATATTTTAATCAACAAAAAATATATAATTAGGCTAGGGAATCCCATCATGTGTGACAGTAAATTTTCAATCAATGAGAGAACACATGGTTTCACGGAAAACAAAGATTTGATAAGACAAAAAATGGCTAGTATAATTTTTTTGGTTAAACCAAGGAGGTTCTCCTCTTTAAACTTGAATATCATGGTGGAGCGGCAAACACATAGATAAACAATGGAAGAATCACACTAAATGCAAATGGCTTGTTATTCAAGAGAGTCTCAATCTCATAATAGAGATAACACAAAAACATAGCACAAGACTTAATTTCATTATCATAGGTATGAAAATGATTACAATGATAGTCGATCCTTCAAGCACCGCATCAGTTCCACCTTGACTCTTTTCCACTACTTATTCTTGCCAGTCTACCCTTGTGAATCAACACAACTCTACCATCCTCTCCAATCGAACACTCTACCCCACCCTTGGTTAATCACACAAATCTTCTAAGGTAGGAATCCACTACCCATAATCAACAACCACCCATTTTACAATTCATATACTTGTTAACTAATTTCCAAAATAGATTGCTAGCTGGTGACAAGAAGTTGGGGTTCATGGCAATAGGAAATTGAAGTTCAAAACTACAAACTAACAGAAGGCAATTTAACATAAAGAACATTATAAAATCAAATCAAATCAAATCAAAATTCTCCTCTTGCATCAATGTGACCAATTAACCCAATTATAAATGTTGTGCTCTTTATAATAGCTTAAATATGTAAATAAAACTTCCAATTGTGGAAAAAGAATATTTATCAAATTATGAATTTTGACAATTAATCTTTGTGTATTGGGTATTGTTTCTTTAGAAGATATTGGGTAGTTTTTGAAAACTACACAATGTTCCCGAATTTAAGAAACTTTGAATGGAACTGTTGTAAGAGCCAGAACTCACTCTATCACGACCTTATTCTATTTGATAAATATGGTTTTCTTTTACTTTTCCATGACTTACTCTACTAGGAGACAACATGTTTAGGCATTCAAAGACAACATTGAATTGTCCTTCATTGTAAATTGTCCTCTTTCATAGTTGCTAATTTGTGTGAACTAATAATGGATGGGGCCTAGATGCCAAATCCTCCCATAATAGAGGAGCAATTGTTTAATTTTGAATAAGTAATTTGTCCTCAAGTTAAATATTACACATGTTTACAGCTTGAGTTTGTCTAGTAATCTTGAGTTGGTCTGTAGGTGGAGAATTTGTTCTCATAAAATAGGTTACAAGTTCAAATTCTATAAGGATTAAGGTGTGTGCATCTCATTTTAGTTACCTTCTAAAATGAATAAAACTATTATTAACTAAAATCAAACTTGGATGTTTGAGGAGTGACAAGTAACACTCCTAAGCTATTATTAACTAAAATCAAATTTAGATGCTTGACAAGTAACAAATAACATTCCTAAGTTAGTTTCTAGCCCTGCTTCTTTTCACACAATGGATCTTATATTTTTTAGAAAAGAAAATTCCAAATAATCTCATGGAAATTTTATTTTTTTGTTAATGAAAACTCCTCTTCCTAAAAAATAGAAGCTTAAGCCCCGTCATGGAACCCCATCCTTACCCTCACCATATGTAGATACAAAAATAGATAGTTAGTATCGTGAACTATAAAAGCTCATTTCATTTTATTTTGTTTCCTCAAGGGTCCAAACAATTTCAGTGACTTCTTATGCTGCTTTAGTTTTCAGAATTTATTGTTCCTATTGATCTTCTTTATCCCCCAAAGCTTGTAATGCTATTAAATAAATTTGAGTTCTTTTTGAGTACATCTATTTTTTTAAGATGGTAAATATTATGCTATATATAAGACTTCCTATTGTATCTATGACATGTAGGATTTTAGCTCATACTTGACATTAAAGCAAGGAAGGTCATTCTTGACCTACACAAATTTATCATTTTCATTAATCATGTTTTACTCTCCTATTTAATGAGATGATACTTTAACAAGTTTTGTAGTTATTCTAGTCAATGAAATCCTTAAGGACAATCTCTTAGCCTCCATATGGACACGGATTTTAAAATTTTAAATATGGATCTTCCTCATCTTAATCCTCGCTTGAACTTTTTATCTTAGTTGTGCTTGAGTCTTGAACCTCATTGAACTAAGTTTAAAATGGTTTAATTAGTTTAGAGCAGTTAATATGGTTTGATAGACTTGTGCAAGTGCACCTGAGTTCTAGATGTCTCGAGGTGATTCATCCTAGTACAATATGGTTGAGATTGGTTTGTGTAGATGCTAGGTGCACCCATGTTCAATGAAGTCCAATCAGATTCAATAGTTCCAAGTGATTTATATCTATATAGTGTTGTTTAGATAAGTTCAATATCAAAATTCAATGGTTGAAAGCTCAATGATCTAAGGTACAAGTACAAAGTCAAGGCTTGTCCATTCAATCAATCAAATAGTTCAAATTTTAAAAATTAAAATTAAAAAGCTCAAACTCAATTCATTTGGTTCAAGTTACATGATTCAAAAGAACTATCAAGTACATACAAATTCAAAATCTGAATTCGATCACTTCGAAGTGACCAGACTAATGCTTGGCACATCCTCTAATCATTCAATGCGGTGACATTGTGGGACTAGTTTAATGAAAGTACTTGTATCGAAGGTGAATCCAAGCTAGTCTAACAAGGCATTGGCTAAATAGCCAAATATTTACGCCGACTATTTAGCAGTGTCGTTAACTCCATGAGTACTCTAATTGGAACAAATGCATGTACTTCTATAGTCTATCCCATACAAGTACATATTTATTTTGTTCGTTAAAGAGTGTTGGCCGGTCATTTCTATTGTTTCCGTCCGTTTTACTACCCATTTGAGCCTAAATGGTAGCTTTGAACTATAAATTTAAGATTTCTTGCCAATGGTCTTTTTCAAATTGTATAGTAACATTTTGGAATTCTTTATGAAAATCATTGTTTTTTAATGAAAATATAATTGATATGATATTATTTTTAAAATAGTGTGAACGGTAAAAATTTCTTTAAAATTTTTTAATATATGTTATATGTAAATATAATAATCACAAGGAAAACTGTAATTGTAAATGAACAAGAAGTGAGAAATATAACGAATTTGAAATGAAGATTATCAGGTTGTGAACGTTTATGCCACCAAGGGTGTGAATAATCTTCTCATTCTTCATTTTAAGCTATATTTTGAGAACAAGGTTCCAGATTTCTCATGACATTGAACACTAGGTATGCATTCAAATCCAAGGTACCATTTTATTTTATAGAGATAATGGTTATTTTTCTTCTTTTCGTTATCTATGGTATTGATAAATATATTTTAGGATATAACGAGGGCATGCAATTTTTACAGCCTAAAAACATCTAGGGTTAAGCTCTGGCCATTCTAGGTAGTTGATTTTTAGACATGAGAAGGTGTGCGTAATACAGAGTGCCCCCCTAGACACTTTAGAACCCTTTCTTTGAAGACTCTTTAGAACCTAATGTAGCTCAAGTTTTCTCCGACTACATAATGGAAGACGAGTAACTTAAAGGTGTGTAGAATTTGTTTGAACTCTACATCTCTAGTGGATTAACGACTATAACTATGGTACACAAACAAGATAGTCTTATTTATAGCATTGCTCATAAACCCCTCATTTCCCAAATTATTTTATTTCCACTCCCGCCGAACCAGATTTGTGTCATTTTCATGGTCAGTAATTTCAGATAGCCCGTCTTATGCCATTGGAGTTTCTACCAAGAATGATTGTTAACAAATTATGTTTAACCTAGTATAGGTTATGTTCAAACTTTTCATGTTTACTTTGCTCCTTTTTCTATTGGTAAGCTCTTAAGATTAGCTGGTGCATCTTCATTGCTAGTTTCAAATCCGCCATTTTTAACAAACTAAAAGGATGCTGGCAAAGTTTGCTGAGTTTGGTTCTATGTCGGTCAACAACATTTTCTTAAGAATCGTATCTCTTTGAGGCATTTCTTCAAACACTTCATGTCCATTGTGCTCGCTTCCACATTTCACATACATGTCCATCAAGGTACTCATCATGACAATATTAGATTGAAATCCACATCTAAGTAATATTTTAATAAGCTTTAGTTCTGTAGTTTGTACTGGTTGCAAATTTACCCTTTTTGATGTAGTGGGGACATTTTTCTTGGCTCCTTAGCCCATAAGAAAAGTACAGGGTCTGGTCCATGAGCACCCACCCTCAATCTTTAGATCATTCAGAAATCAAATAAATTGTTGAGTGTTGAAAGAAGTCGCTGCTTAAAATTTTATAAGATTTTAAATAATGTTTTGATTGATTTAGAATACACAAATGTAGAAGCCTCTACAGGTCTCTGTATTAAATTGTGTCTTGACTGAATGAAGGCAACAAACTTGCCACTGCTGACTCAACTCATGGATTTGCAAATTTATCATGTTTATTTTTAAATGTTCTTTTCAATTTTGAGGACAAATTTGAGTTAGGATAATTCTGGCAAACATGGTGTATTCAATTTACATTTTAAAGTTGTTGGTTTTGTCCTACCATCATCAAGTAGTAGAGTTAGATGTAATCTGTCATTACTCACACATCCACAAAGAATAAAGTGCTACTTGAAAAGAGACATCTTAATGCGAAACAATATGAAAAAATATAATGAAGTTGTTTAGATGACTACACTTGGAAACAAAAGCTCACTGCTTCTTATATAAACCCATTAGATAGGAATAATTCCTCACTTTTATACTACAACCACGCTACTCCATTTTAAAATGGTGAAGGCTTGTGAAATTATGAACTAATTGGGCTTAATGCATCATAGTTTGTGGGTTGACATAAATCATATTATTCTCGAGTAATTCAATGATTGTTTACACTTAACCTATAGTATCAAAGTAGAAGCTTTTTCTGTCTATCAATATGTTGAAATTATCTCTTTACTTTGAACAATGTAGGAGTCATGTGGTGTTTTATAACCTTCAAGTATTGGTATTAGAACAACATAGATTAGCAACCTAGAAAACCATCCTACTATTTTTCTATGAATTTATTCAATAATGAGAATATTATATACCTTGTTGATAGAGATTATACTACTATCATCAAAGTCTAATATAGATTTGACTAAGATAAAATTGTTGCGATTTCAGATTGATTTAGGTTGAACAAGGATATTCAAGTGTTTACATGGCATTTACAACATCCCTCTCATTATTCATAAACAGAACTATTTGATGTAATATTCATGCATATCCTTTAGTATTGGATATAATAATTGGTTTGCCTGACAATAGGTGTGTGATAATCATGCCCAAAGCCTTAATTAGGAATAAGTTATTCAATAGAAGGATTATTTCTCCCACCATGAGGTGCATTTAATTTGTCAACTCAGGGACATGGTTGACACAGTATGTACACTAGGTTCCTTGAAGAGTCATAATGTTTATGCTGCAGGAAGAAATTGTAACTTTTATCTAAAGTAATAGAAATGTTGAAAGTAAATCTATAGTACTCTAATATAATCCACCTCCCAAGCGGGCCCCCTTGGTTGGCTTCTACTAATCTACTAACATAGAATGTAAACCAAGAATTACTTCATTATATTTTAAAAACTCCTTTCATAAGAACAATACATAAAACTACAAATAACTAGTTACAAGAGACAAAAAAAAGTTTTTCCATAAACTTTTTCCAACCTCCTAAAACTATCAATCCAATCCCTATAAATAGAGGGTCAACATTTGTTCTAAAATAGAAAAGAAAAAAAACTGACTGAAGATCCACCAGAGAAGAAGAGGGAAATATAACAGCCCGCAAAATAAGTAATAAAGTTTCGGTGACCAATTAAGAAAAATAGTAAATGTAGAGGGAATATAGAAACATTTAATTCCTACATTCCTAGAATAATGGTTCCTCCTTTGCAGTAGTCATGTCTTCTAGTGCCATAATGATTCCTCTATCGCAATTGGGCCTTGACGCTCCTTCTTGAATGTTGTCGACCACTCTCCAACTTCTTCCTTTCCTAGCAAGTTAGTTGCAATGCAAAAATATTTATGCAAATAAGCATAATCAAACTAAATCCAAATATTAGAACACAAATTCTAATGGTTATATGAAATACTGGATTATATGTATAATATTGGCAAATTATGACATAACTATCTACCCATGGTTTAATAGTTCTATCTGGACTTTCTCATAAGTTCAACTAGTTATGAGTTCACAAATGTCCTAGCAATATTAAAATTAATATAAAATAGAGGCAATAATTAGCCTCATCATCTGCCCCCTAGTAAATTTAATGCTTGTCCCCAAGCATTGCATCTTTTGGCAATTGATCAAAAGTCTCCAACCTCAATCCTCCCTCACCTGTTACTCATGAAAGTGTAGCAAAATCCTCTTGTTCTTTCCCAGACTTCCCTCCTATGATCCTTCTAAAAATTGTCAAATCGTTTAGAGTTGATGTCATATAGAGGCCAAAGGAGCATGGGTGGCTACATCGTTAATGGACACCAAAGTTTTGGTCTAATTTTCCTTCCTAGTTGTATGTTTTTTAGTGCACGGTGAAGGGTTTTCCTCTAAGTTGAGAGGGTTGTGTGGTTCTGACCTTCTGAATCCCTCGGGTAGTCTACTCCACCTACTTCTGACATTGGCCATGGATCTCTGAAAGAAAAAGTAAGGCATGCTGTCATACTCTGCATACACTTTTATTCTAGCCTCGAAGATTTATTTTCTTATTTCCTTGTGCACGTCTCCATAGGTCAGCCTAAACCAATTCCTAAGGATGTCTTCTAGTGTATTTCTTTCTACTCTTAATGGTATAGGTTTTGTTCTCTCTTGTTCTTTATAATTGTTTAGTTGTCTATCATAGTTGGCCTCATTGTGCATCCAAGACATTAGGGCCCTAAGGTGTATATCCCCTATATAAAATAGAGGGTTCCATTGAGTTTTTGTAGTGATAATGAAATTATGCATATACAATTCACAGAGTAAATTTTGTTTCCAGGATGGAACGGTCTACTACAAACCATAAAATTCCTAATCTGACCTAAATCCTGTATCTATATCTTTGAGGGTCATCATCAACTAGAATAAGAGGAATTGTTCTTTTAAATATATGGCATAGATCCTAGGTGGTGGCCTACAAGTAATTATTTGGTTAGCCAGTTTAAGGGCATGATCCATCTTTTGCTTCTATCTTGCTAAGTGCTCTTTTAATTGTGCAGTTTCTTCACCTTGGTCTATTATTACCTTCTTCATTTTCTTTTTCTCTACTTCCCATAGGGTTGTTATTAACACATGTTTATTATATAGCTAAAAAAGAAGTATTTGTAAGGTAATCGGTCCACTTTCTTCATCCTAGATATTTTCTTCCTCTATTCCCTCAAAAGTATTCCATGAAGCTTATAAACCATGTTTTCTTATAGGAAACTAGGGCAGTTTCTAAACAAGCTAGTTGGTGCATTATTGGGTCTTCTTCTTCATGGCTTGGGCATCCTGCTGGCTTACTTGTAAATCATTTTGGCATTCATTCATCTTAGCTTTATATTTCTCACCAGGATTCTGAGGAATGTCTAGAATTTTAGGTTGACTAGGGGAACCATCTGGGATAACTTGTTCTGGAGGTTCTTCGCTAGATTATTTAGGTAAAGTGGACTGGGTTTCTGAGGGTACTTTAGGAATTTGTCCTCTTGGTCTAGGGCTTCTTTGCATAGGGGTTTCTTCAAGCACCACAACCTTTTTCTTGCTAACCTTCTTTGATGTCTCTGCTCCAGGAACCAACTTTATTTTCTTCTATTTTGAGACTATAGGGTTTCATTTTTCTACTGCGAGAACATAAGTTTCTTCTTGTAACTTATGTTTACATTTTGCTCAGGAAGAAATAGATACATTACTCATTTGAGTGGGTAAAGGTACATTTTCTTGCATATTTTTGGTTTCCATGCCTTGGCTGCCTTGCTCAATAGATGTGTAAATGGAGACTACATTATCTTGGCTAGGCTGCACATTAGGGGCAATATGAGGCAGTAGGGTTGTATGCTAGACAAATTTTTCCCATGACATAGGAGAGACATCCCTAAGAGATCTTTCTATGAGCATTTTAATTAGGGCATGGTGAGTAATAGAATTGTCCTTTCCTTTTTGGGTTTCCTTAGCACTAATGCATAACATATTGAATAAGAAATTGGGGACATTTATTGGAAAATTATGTCTTACAAAACTGAGTAACTTAAAATGATGTGCATGAAAATTAGAAAATCTTCCTTCACAGGTAAAATACTTGATAATATGCATGGCCAACTCATTGTATGGTAGAGGAATAGACATTCTTTTGCACCCCTTCTTTGTAATCTCCAATGGAGGGTCAAGTGGTACGCAAAACTGGGCCCTAGCTGATCTAGTATCGTACTCATTGGGGTAGTGTTCCCCTGCTATTGGTAGCCTAGTTACTTCCACTATTCGTTCCTCTATGGAAATGACTATCAATTCCCATACTATTGCTTCACCTTCCTCGAATGTATTTATAAGTTCAGTAGCTACTTCTTCATCAAACTCTTTTAATTTCAAGAAATATCCTAGCTAGCCACATGCATTGAATCTTCTTATTGCTTCTACATGATAAAGTAAAACACTATGATGTACTAGTTTGTGTCCCTACAACTTACCTCCCATTTGTGGTTAATAATCTCAACCTTTTCTCTATCTCCAACAATTACCCTCTTCCCTTCTATGAATTTTAGACTTCTTCTTTATAAAACCATAGACCCTTTTCATATTCTTCTAGTGTTTCCATCATGAACAATAATAATCTAGTTTTAATAGAATGAATCATAGATATGTGAGGATCACTTCAAAATTTAATTTGGGTCACATCTTAATTTAATTCGGGTCATATCTTGGTTTGACAATGAGGAATTTTTTTGGTAATAAAGGTATGACACTTGACACTTGCATAGTATGGCAACTAGATTTTAGTCAAACAAATAGAAAGTAGAGATTTGAGGATCTTTAATGAGTAAATAGAAATGTCGGAATTAGTAACCTTCCCTACCTCCTATTAAACATAGACAAGTTTTCTCACTTGTCATACTTGGCACAAGGTATAGAACTAGCATAATGTCGCAATGATATATTTAATGCAGTAGTAGATATAATCAACGAAATCTATGTGCTAAAAATGAATAAAATTTGAAAAGGCTTATACCTATCAATTTGATCATTACATGTGCCAGTAAAGGTGGTGAGAGTGGAAGAATGGTAGTGATAGCATATGTCAATGGACTCACCATATAATTGAAAGCATAGAAAAATGATGACGTGGAAGGTGGGTGGGTGGTAGAGAAAGAAATGAAATGAGTTGAAAAAGAAGAATTTATAAAGTGAATGGAGAATTAAACTTTATGTAAACATAAAGTTTTTATTATGGGCATGCTCAAAGGAATTCTTATTGAAGAGTTACAGGAAGATGGTTGGCACCCTCTATTATAGAAAGTGTTACCTATTGTTCATTTGAAACTGGCTATTAAAATTGTTACAAGAAGTCTTCTTTCATTTGGGACTAGTGATACAACTTTAGCTGATGTCCATTGACTAATAACTTGAAGTGTAGTGGATCAATTCTAGTTGATTGGACTGCTCCATTTGCAAATACATGGCTTATTTCATAGGGACCTAGCCATTGTGTCTATAGCTTGCCTGGTACTTCTTTGAATCTAGAATCATAAAGTAATGCCCAATCTCCAATTTGAAATTGCTTACTGTTAATGTGGGAGTCATGCCATTATTTCTTTTACTTTCTAATGATTTCTATGCTAAGGCAGACTTGTGCATTTCATCCAAAGAATTAAGATGCAATAAGCTATCTCTCTATGCTACAGGAAGATGAATGTTTAATTCTAGAATTGGTCTTAAAGTTTTGTGTTCAAATTCAATGGGTAGCATTGCTACTTTTTCATAAATAGTTTGAATGGTGTGAACCTTGTGGTGGTCTTCCATGTTGTTGATATGCCTAGATAGCTTCTGGTAGTCTGCTCCTTCAATCTCTGTGGTGCAAATGAATTATCTTTGTCAAGATGGTTTCTATCTCTAAATTTGTAACTTCTACTTGTCCATTAGTTTGAGGATGATAGGGGATTGATTTCTAATGTTTGATATAATATTCCTTCATGAGTTTTGTTATCAAATTGGAAGTGAATTGAGCACCCTGATCAGTAACAAGTTTTTTGGGTATGCCATATTGAGTAAAGATTTATTCATATAGAAATTTGGAAACTTTATGGTCACATGCATGCTTCATGGATTTGACTTTGATCCATTTTGTTAGGTAGTCAATGCATACAAGGATGTATAATTTCCCATTAGATGGAGGATCTATTAGACCAATGAAGTCCATGCCCCATTTATCAAATGGTGTTACCACCACCTATGGTTTGAGAGGCATTTCATCTAATCTTATTGGCTGACCCATCCTTTAACATTTATCACACTTCTGTGTATAACTAGCTGCATCTTTATGAAGTGTAGGCTAATATTAACCAGTTGTTAAAATCTTCAGTGTTGTTGTTCTTACTAGAAAGTACCCCCCACATGGTTCATTACGACATGCATGTAGAATGTCATATGTCTTATCTTCTCATATACATCTACTCATAACTTGATCAGGTCTAGTGTAAAATAGTGTGTTATCAATCCAAGAGAAATGGAAGCTTTTCTCTACAAGCAGACTCTTATCCTTGTAAGAGAATTGTGCAGGCATTTTATTAGCTACAATGTAATTAGCTATGTCTGCATACCATGGGGTTTGGACAAAAATATGAAATAAATTCTCATCTAGAAATATATCATCTATCAAAGTAGTATCTTCTTCATCATGGTGGATTTTGGATAGATAATCAGCCACCACATTCACTTTCTCAAGTTTGTCAATGATTGTGATATCAAATTCTTTTAAAAGAAGTAGCCATCTTGCTAACCTGCTTGTGATGGTAGGTTTGTTCATGAGATACTTAATTATTGCATGGTTAGTATGAACTATTGATGTCAGATTGGTTTTGACAAGTGAGTGTCTACACACTTCATTCATTTACTTAGTTCATGTTTAATAAGTAGTACATACCAAGTACAACATGTATATAATAGAGCATGTCAAGTCGATAGTGAGTGTCGAGCCACTCATGTGCCAAGTCACTCAAGTGCTAAGAAGAAATTCTATGCTAAGTAAGCAATGCATGTTGACTGATATAGATGCTGAGTCAAAGTATAGAGAGCAGTATATGTTGAGCATCAGAGACTTCAAATGCCAAGTAAAATAGTTTTGTTATAGTTGTTTGTAATGGCACACACAACTATGTAAACTATTTTTGAACTGACTTAAAGATTTAATTACAATATTTGGAGATAAGGACAAATCCAATTTGGATTCCTAATGCATTGCATGCAACCAATCAAAAAAAGGGAAGGATTAAGCAGAAAAATGGATGTATCACAACCACTGATTCATAACTAACCCTAAGTCACTGAAGTCTTGTTAAGGAGGACAAACCCTAAACTATCTATGGTGGCTAAGGAGTTATGAACTGAGATTACATTGCAAAATTAGTTAAAGGAGAATAGAGGAAAGAAATAGTAGACAAAAACAATACATCTGATCAAAATAATCAAGAATACATCAATATAGAGGTGATCTATCATTAGGCAATCAAGCGCTAACCGCAGGATCATTCTAAAAGGCAAATAAATTAAATCTCTTAGTAGAGTACTCCTAATAGGCTGTACTGGAATCCTTTAATAGGGTACTTAATTTTGAGTTGAGGTTCTTAAATGAGGCACACTTCTAATAGAGTGTTGAAATCCTTTAATAGGGTGAGACCTAATAGTCTTTGTAAGCCTTTAACAAGGTAGACCTTTCACAGGGTAGATCATGTCTCATGATCAAAACATTGTAACCTTCATTGGATACATTTTATTACTACATTAGTGAAGATTTGTGGGTGTCATCCTCACCCGAGTTTTACCTTTTCATTGGAGGTTTTCTGAGTAATCATATCTGGTGTCATATATGTTTACTTATTTACATGATTTAGATGTACATGCTCTACATGGTATTTTAGTTTACTTAGTGAATGTATGAGATGGATGTGTGGTGAATTTTTTAAGGGTCAAAGTTTAACTACTAATTCAACCCCCTCCCCCTATTGCTCTTTGAGAATTTTACCTTTCCTAATGTAATTCCAACAATTAGTATCAGAGCCTAGTTCTCTAAAAGAAAAGTTTTGTATCTTTGAGGAAAGATCTTTAAAATGAAAGTCTACAAGTTGGAAAAGATTATTGAGAATCAGAGAATTTAAATACAACTCATTCTACATCAATTGGATGAAGCAAGAGAAGAACTAAATAAATCTTTGAAGAGAAGGGAGGAGATTGCCATTGAGGAGAATGACACACAATACAGAGAGATAGATACTACTAAGCTATTTGCTAATAAAGACTCCAATGAATTTGATGCACTAGTTGCAAATCTAATGGAAAAGAACAGAGCCCAAGTTGAGGATTAATACAACTCATTCTACATCAATTAGATGAAGCAAGAGAAGAACTAAAGAAATCTTTGAAGAGAAGGAAGGAAATTACCATTGAGCAGAATGATACACAATACATAGAGATAGACACTACTAAGCTATTTTCTAATGGAGACTCCAATGAATTTGATGCAGCAATTTTAGATATAATGGAAAAGAACAAAACCCAAGCTGAGGAAATCATAAATCTCAAGTTAGAGCAAGAATCACAAGCCATACTACTATGTGAGGTGATTGAATAGAAAAAGAGAGCTATGGAAGACAAAGCCATGACTGAAGATGAGAAAAGATTTATGAAAAATAGACTGGACCAAAATTTCCAACATGCAATTGGATACTCTAAGTCAAATAATGAATGCCAACTATGAATTGAATGTTAAGGATATTGAGATAACAACATTGGAACTACAGAATGAGCAATTGAAGAGAAACCTAAAAAGGGAAAAGGAATTCAATGAAAGTTTCAACAAACCAAATGAAGCCATCAAATACTTTGTGCAATTATTGAGATCCCTCAGATCCAATAATGATACATCTGGATTGGGGCACACAAGTACTAAAGAAGGAGAATCATCCAAAAGTGCTAAAGAAAGGAACAACAGAGGTAAGAACTCTAAACCTACTTGTCATAATTGTGGTAAGAAAGGACATGCTACTAATGTGTATAGGAGCAAGACTGTAAATTAGAATGTCAAGCATAAGAGCATGGTTCACTACCATGATTACAACAAACAAGGACATCAAGAAAATATATGTAGAACCAAGACCATGCACACACAAAGATTTGAAGAATATTGTTATAACTATCAGAAGTATGGACATAGAGCTTTTGAGTGCAGATCCAAACCCATGTGGTCATCAAATAGACAAACAAAGGTAAGGAACAATGGAAACTATTACAACTTGGATTATAATACATGATATATCTATCATTATTGTCAAGAATATGGACATGTTCCTGAAAATTGTGTTAGGACAAACTTCAAAGGTGACTACAAATGGTGGTTGAGTCAAACCACATGTTTTAGCTATTTGAAGATTGGTCACATGAGTTGCTACTATCCAACAAGGTCAAAGGCAAAGGCAAGGAAAATGTTAAAAATATCAACAATGAGATGAACAAGACATGGAAGAAAAAGGATGGTCACAACACATCAAATGGAGAAGGGATCACTTCACCCAATTTGTCAAGTGATCACACCTTAACTAAGCAATTAAGAGGTATGCAGGACTGATATTTAAAGGTTATATCATACATTAGTTCCAAAAGGACTTAGTACTGAAAAGACTATATAAGAATGAATAAAGATGCAAGATGTTATTAGGAATCCAAGAAAATCTTTAAGTTTTCATGTTATTACCGAGCATGAAATGTCTCCTATGACTGTCAAGTGGAATGCTAGAAGATGCCAAGCTAAAAAATTGGCTAGTTGATGTCAAGCTCGTAATGGTTGCCAAACAAATGGAATGATAATGGATGCCGAGTGAGCCTAAGATTGGTTTATGTCAAGCTTACAACTGTATAAGCACTCAACATTTATTGTAGAACTTCAAAGATTATTTGATCAATTTTCAACTCATTTCACATCATTTCAAAATTGAGAAAGAGCAAGGAGAGTAGAAGATGATTAGAAAACTCATCCAAAGTAATTGCAAAATATTTTAACAGAAATTCTACATCATTTTGTTAGATCTTGCAAGTTATTTATCAAGTGTCAAGTTATGCTATTTATATTTTTGTAAACCCTAGTTTTGCACAATGGCATGTAGTTCAAAGAATGTAGAGGGAAATGAAGTTTTGAATGTTTAACTGATTAGTGATGAGTTTAAGCAAACTATTTAAAGCCATACCAGACATTGCTTATAAACAAGTCCCCTCCGGTGCACTATCCATGATACCATTGAATGTTTTAATGATGCAAGATGTTAGGAAATGCTACAACTATAAAATTGGAAGTATAGGTGATATGGAGAGTAGGCAAGCATATGAAAAACTTGGTGGGAGTGGTGTGTCAAGGGAAGAATACAAAATTATAGAAAAGAAAGGGTTAACTTGTGGCCTAGATTTCCCAAATGTGTTTAAAACTAAATGAATTAGGATTGTGTTTAGAAAAATTCATGACAATTCACCTAAGTTAGATAATGGATTCATCAAGATAACTAAAAGGATAATCCATAGGGTAACAAGGTATCCAACCTTAGACTGGTCTAAGACTCTAAGAAGTGACTCAAAAGAGGTTATTGAGAAAAATATTGGAGCTGTATGGAATAAGAGAGTAATGACAATTGATACCATTATAGATCCTTTGATAGAATTTGCAGTAAGGGTTATTTCCAATAAGTTTTACCAATCTAATAGATTGAATAGTGTGTTGTGTATTGCAATAGATGTTGATTATAAAATTATCAAGAAAGATCACACGTACAATCTTTTAGAATTATAACTACAACAACTGATTGAGAATATAGGAGCAATAAGGAAGACAAAGAGTGCACAATATAAATTTGGTTCTATTTTGATGTGCATTTGCCTTTATGTTCAAAAAACTTTTCCTTCATTTGGCATAGCTGCATAGAAAACCAATAGGTCAGTGGCAGTATAGATTGGTGAGTTCATTGAACAATTGAGAGAGAACTTTGAGTCAGTTATGATGAGCTATTTTGAGAACTTTACCAATCAATAAAGAAAATATTGAGAATACCAGTATCCTTAGTGGAAAACCATTATGATGATTTTTTCTTTCTAGTGGATGTTGATTATACTTTTGTTCAAGTAAAAAATCCAAAGGTAAGATGGCTAAGGCCATTAGGATATGAAGTCAATGTAGATGAGGCCTCTATAGCTATCACAGATTTACTTGTAGAAGACATTGATAAAAATGCAAAAGCATTTGGGAACTATGAGATGGCTAAATCAAAAATCACTATGGAACTGAAGATTGCCTCTATTATTAAGAAAAAGGAGAAGTTGGTGAAGAAATTAAAAGATAAATTTGGTGAAGGTGTCGAGCAAGAAGAGGAGGAAGAAGAAGAAGAAGAGGATGAAGAGGAAGAAGACATTCAGACACAAGCACCAATTGCATTAACTCAAATAATGGGTGAAGATCATCCAAAGGAGGAGACATAAGTTGTTGAAGGTGCCAAGGGAGAAGAAGTTGAGGAAGCACCTACACCCACTAATAAAATGAAGAGGAAGTCCAAGGCCCAACTAGTGATAAAATCAAAGAAGGTCGCCAAGCCGAGTCAGCCCAACTCTATAACACCTACTATAAGGGCTAGTGCACATGTCACTGCACTAAAAGCAAAAGAAAGGAAAAAACCTATAGAATAGGGAGGTGAAGTGCAAAAAATACCAAGGAGAAAGTATATTGCACAAGCTAAATCTAATGAGGAGAAAATAGAATCAGATGACAATAGCTAATTCAAAGTGGTGAGTCACAATCCTCTATCAAACTTAGAAAATCTATGTAAAAATGTCAAGAATAATGCAGATTTGATAGGATTTAATCATGTTAATTTTGATAATCTTGGTAAAGTTGAGAAAAATTAAGTGGAGGAAGCTATATATGCCATGATGGAAAATTTTAAGAAAACCCTACTATAAATTGCCAACTCAATGCCTAAAAGTTTATATGAGAGAGTTGAGGAGAAATGGAAGTATTGCTTGAACTTGGAAAGACAAATAAAGGAGACTTCACTTGCACAAGTGATGCCCAAACTCAGTAAGGAACAAATTGCTAAGGCTATGGAGAAATATGTAGTTAGGTTTGTACCTAAATATAGAGCCTTTAACATACTAAAAAATAATATTAAAGATGTAGTTAAGAAGGCTACATAGATGTGGAAGATAACTAATGGACTTTCTAGATAGTAAAGGCAGGTGAACAAGAGCCCATTGAGGTGAAGGATGATGAAGAAAATGAAAAAAATGAAGAAACTATTGAGGGAGATATAGAAATGAAAGTAAATGACAAGGTAACAACTGAGGCAAAACAACAATAAGAACATAGGTGTACAAGATACACAATTTCCTAATGTCAGCCCTCAACATGTAACAAGTGTAAATACTGATACAATAACAATAAAGGATTTTTCTGATCTCATAGCAAAGAACATCAATTCACTTGTAGAGGAAGATCTAAAAAAGATACTTGGTCAGTCTACATTGCAAGACAAATTATGTAATAATCTGGTATTGGTGAGTGTTGTTGAGATACAAAAAATAGTGACTGAAACTATAAGGGAAGAGGTGAATACACAAGAACCACCTACTATCACCTCTCAATTCACTAATGTACAAGCTTTAGACAAAATACATGAAGCTACATTAGAAAAGGTTGATATAGTTGGAAAGGACATAGTGGAAACCCAAGCCACTACAGAAACATAGAGTGAAAGAAGTTAGATAATCTTATTTTGACCTCCATCACAAGTACAAGGTGCATTACAAGGTATTGCAGAAGCAAAGGACAAGCCTGAAGAGATAGAGTTGACACCAAAGATGAATGAGCAAGTAGCCATTAAAGCACTAGTAACTTTACCATAAATTGGCAATCCTTCCAATCACACTCTTTAGAAGCTGAGCACAAATGCAACACCATGACAAATCTTAAAGTTGAGTCAAAGCTCATCAAAGGCTAAAGAAGTGATACAATATGGAGATGTGAAACTTGATGAAGAGATTGCATTACTAAAGTATGACTTTGACACAATGACAATTGAGCAAATGGGCATACTCCAAGAAGCCCTAGCTAGAAAGAAGCATCAAGAAATGCTCAAAAGAGAGCATAGGTAGAAGCAAGAATTGCAGGATATCAAAGACATCTTTTTAGATGCATTTAACATGCTAAATCTGGATGAAACCTAGCCACCCATTGAGAAACTAAAAAATATAGTGGAGATGGTTAGTGATGCTGACCTAGACACAAATGTAAAATTATTAGAATGGATAGAAAAGAAATTCTAAAGAAAAGTAAATGAGAAAATATCAGGTGACATAGCACTCACACAAGTTGCATTGGCAAAAAAGGTAGAAAGTGTGAAGAAGGTACTTGATAATATCTTCTCACTGCACACTAAATTGTGCAATCCAACACTCTTCACACAAGAGAAAAAAAGTCACATTTTGAGTTTGGAAAGTCAGATTAATGCATCAGGTGCAAAATTAACTATGACACCAACTCAAAGTGAGAAGAACTTCAGAACTTTGTTACAAACCTAGAGTCAATTAGTTGCATTGTCAACAGATGAAGCCAATATAAGGGCTAAACTAATTAGCATCCAAACAACATTGACCCTACACATGGAGATTTTTCACAAGGAATCAGGCTACACTGAAACACTTATGAAGAAAGATCCCAATCTTTCAATATTAGATGGTCAAGTCCACCTTCCTGTTGAGCTAGCTATCCAAATCAAATCTTTGGATGTAGCATGTGAAAATTGGGATGCCATTCTCAAAATTCTCTTAGATGTCCACTAATATTTATTAGACAAACACACAATCTATGTATGAGCCCATTGACATAAGTTTCAAAAAGGGAGAGATATATAGATTTTGGGGGAGATATAGATTTTGGGAAGATATTAAATTTTGAGGAGATAAAAAGGAGATAGAGAAAAAGAAGAATAAGAATGAGAGCAGAGAGTAAGAGAAGGGACAAAGAAAAGACAAAATAATCTATGGTGGAGCAAGC
This sequence comes from Cupressus sempervirens, assembly GCA_028749045.1. NCBI lineage: Eukaryota > Viridiplantae > Streptophyta > Pinopsida > Cupressales > Cupressaceae > Cupressus > Cupressus sempervirens. Next base: position 81,104,321 of record CM053789.1, read on the forward strand.
ACAAAAAACATCAATTTCAAAAAGCATTAGTTGAGGCACATTTACTTAGGAGTATAGAATTTTTAATACAAAATAGACCTATCAACTCAAGGGGATTTATCAATTTGAATACAGAACAAACTTATCAACTCAAGGGGAGTTATCAGATTTTGAGGTAAAATTTATAAGTCAAATAAGAGATATGTTATGCTCATAAGAATAAGGATATTGATGCATGACCAAGCTTTTTTGTCACTCATGTCAAAGGGGGAGATTGTTGATCGCAAATCAATTTTTACAATTGAGTGTCTACACACTTTAATAATTTACTTAGTTCATGCTGAATAAGTATTACATGCCAAACACAACATCTATATAATAGAGCATGTCGAGTCCATAGTGAGTCCCAAGCCACTCACGTGTTGAGTCACTCAAGTTCCAAGTAGATAGTATATGCCAAGTAATTTACGAACCAAGTAAGTAGTGCATGTCAAGTATAGATGTCGAGTCAGAGTATAGAAAGTAGTATATGCCAAGCATTAGAGACTTTAGATGCCAAGTTAGACAAAAAAAAATTATAGTTGTTTGTAATGGCACAAACAACTACGTAAACCATTTTTGAGCCAACTTAAATATTGAATTATGATATTTGGAGATGAGGACAAACCCTAATTTGGATTCCCCAATGCATTTCATGTAGCCAATAAAAAAATGGGAAGGATTAAGAGGCAAAATAGATGAATCACAACTGTTGATTCATACCTAAACCTAAGTCACTGAATTCTTCTTGAGGAAAAACCCTAAACTATCTATGTTGTGAAGGAGTAAAGGAAGAAAAGAGAGAAGTTTACATGTGAAAACAAAGCATTCATGGTGGCTAAGGAGTTATGAGCTCAGATTACATTGCAAAATCAATTAAAGGAGAATAGAGGAAAGAAATAGTATATAATGGTAAGACATCTGATCAAAAGGATCAAGAACACATCAATATAGATTTGATATATCATCAGGTAATCAAGTGCCAACCATAGGATCATTGCTAAATCATTCTAAGAGGTGATTTGGTTAAATCTCTTAATAGAATAGTCCTAATAGGCTATATTGAAATCCTTTAATAGGGTGCTTACTTAATTTTGAGTTGAAGTCCTTTAACAAGACACACTTCTACTAGGGTGTTGAAATCTTTTAACAGGGTGAGACCTAATAGTCTTTTTAAGCCTTTAAAAGGGTAGACCTTTCACAAGGTAGATCATGTCTCATGATCAAAACATTGTAACCTTCATTGGATACACTTTATTACTACAATAGTGAAGATTTGTGAGTGTCATCCCCACCCTAGTTTTACCTTCTCGTTGGAACGTTTATGGGTAATCATATCTAGTGTCATATGTGTTTACATGATTTAGATGTACATTCTCTACATGGTATTTTAGTATACTTAGTGAATTTATGAGATGGATGTGTGGTGAAAGTTTAACTATTGATTGACCCCCTCCCCCCTCCCCCCCCAACCCAAAATAAGAAATAAAAAATTTTTCTTTCATATTGTAATTCCAACATGAAAAAATATGGGATAACCAGTTATATAATGCCAAAATTTGTTTAGAGCATAAACTATTGCTAATAGTTCTTTTTTAGACATTGTTCAGTTTAACTCTAGTCCATGAAGGCTCTTATTGATATAGTAGATTGCATTTTCAAGGTTTTGAGATTTTTGTCTTAGGACTGCACCTATGGTATACTCAAAAGAATATGTATGTATTTGAAAAGGAAAAGTCCACTTAGGACCCCTAAGTATTGGTATAGTTGTCAGCAGTGACTTGAGTTGCCAGAAGGAGTCATTACATTCCTTCATCTAGGAAAATTCAGCCTCTTTGTTAAGAAAAGTATATAGAGGACTATCTATCTGATTAAATTTTTTGATGAACCTCCTATAATAGCTAGCATTTCCTAGGAAAGATCTAACTTCTTTTTTCTTTGTGGAAATAGGGAGTGTGAGAATTACCTCTATTTTTTGTAGGGTCTACCTGAATTTCAGCTTTAGAGATAAAATGTCCCAAGACCATGAATTCTTGGATCATTAGAAAGTATTTCTCACTATTGAGAGATAGGTTGTGTTCTTCACATCATATTAGTACGTTGTCCAAGTTCTTTAGGGCTTTCTCAAATGTGACATCAAATGTAGTGAAGTTGTCCATGTATACCTCCATGCAATCATGTGATATGTCAGCAAAGATAGTGATTACAACTCTCTAAAAAGTGGCCGGTGCATTGCATAAGCCAAATGGTAATACAAAATGAGGATAGGTACCCCGAGGAAATGTAAATGTGGTCTTCTCTTGATCTTCTGGAAAAATACTTATCTCATTGTAACTACTGTATCCATCTACAAATGAGAAGTATTTCTTTCCAGCCAAAGTATCCAAAACTTGGTCAATAAAAGGAAAAGGTGTGACATCCCCATTTCGGCATATAAATTAACTAATAAAAAAAGTATTATACATAGTATAATATTAATAATTGATAATTTATGTAAAATATTATTAAATATTTATATATAATTAGATATTTATATCTTATAAATAATTAATATATATTTGTATGACAATAGTATATAATATTATATCTTTGTTATATATCAAAATAATATTTAATTAAAACTATTCATATATAATATATAATCATATATAATTAATATTAATTAATATAATAATATATAATATAACTACCTTATTAAATATAGTTAATGAAAAGACACGTCCCTATGAAATACTTGATATATATATAATTTTGAACATTGAAGAGGATATCATATGAAATATTATCAAATTTATACAATTCAAAAGGGAAATATCTAATGTCCTAAAATGAGACATTACAAGTGGTATTAGAGCTTGTTCCTACTAGCCTATAAAAAAGAAAAATATATATGAAGAAGAATTTAGAAAGGCATTGGTAGTATGGAAAGATGAACACATCAAGAAATTAGGGTTATTGTGTTACCAAAAAGTCATGGTTTACTTAAGAGAAGCATATGTACTGACAGGTTATCATCTTATGCATGAGTCTGGATCAGATGAATGTTGGCAATCGAACATTGAATACTCCTGCAAAAAACATGAAGATTGGAAACATAACTCAAAGTCAATACTCTAATGAATGTTGGCAATTGAACATTGAATACTCATGCACAAATCGTGAAGATTGGAAATATGACTCAAAGTCAACACTCTGATTAATGTGTATAAATAGAAGTGATAATTGTGAGTTCACATTGACAAGTTACCACATTAATAAATGGTAAATCTTAATGGAACAATTAAGATAAAAACACATGATTCTTAAAAGCAATACAAAATAGTGCTATTTTCCATATAATACAAAAGGACCATCAACAAATTTTCATTGCATGTTCAAACTCTTGTATTATCTATGTTGAAAGAAACAAAAGATTATTGCCATTGAATATTGATGAAGAATAGAAGTTCAAATAAAGGGCAATGATAAAATAATCAAAGTCACCTAAAAAATGATATAGGAGAATAGGTTAAGAAGGATACCCAACCAAGTGGCAAATACTAGAAAAGATGGCACCAGCTCTGTTGCATGGAAATCCACCCTATGCCCACTTGGGTGAATATCTATCTGCATACAGAGTTGCATCCAATTTGATGGGGCCCTACCAGATCATCCTCCGATTGGGAGTAGAGTGAAAGGAGAAAATGGCTTGTCGAATTGTACGGCTCAACTCGAGAAAGAATGAAGTGATAGAGGACTCTCGCAACTGAGAAATCCTTGGGTGTGCCCATGGTTAAGTATGCCCACCTAGGTGATTGATCTATTTCCCAGTTCAGAGTTCAGTGCCAACAATCCATACAAAACAGAGACAAGGAACATAATTTATAAAGAAATAAAGCAAATGAAAGACAAAGGAAAACATCTATTTAAATAATGCATCACAGATTCTCAATTTGTAAATTTTATGAATTTCATGTACAACGCAGATCACATTTTACCTTATAAATTGTTAGATTAGCGAGTAAGCCCATGGGTTAAATGATGAATGAAAGGATAGGTACTAATAAGAATTCATAGATTCAAAATTCGGTTTCTTGATTAATCACATGGATTAGTAATCATGCAAATGGTACATACATCAACACACCCTTATAGGGTATCTAGCCAATAAAACTTCTACTTGCATGAGAAGTAACTATTGTCCATGTGTATCCACAGAGAACAAGACTACCAGATCAGAGAAAAACACACTATAAGGAGATAATCACATTTACATATGTCCTCAATAGTACTAAAGTATTGGGTCCCATTTACTTAGTAAAGTGGTGGCATGTAATACCATGAAAGTTCACATCTTCAAAGGATCAATTCATTTGGAAATAAAGAAAATGAAATCAACAATGTAAGTGTAAAATTGGGGATAAAGTTTAAAGTAATTAAATGGAGAAGTAGTTTTGAACATGTGTACTTGAAATTCATATTGGAAAGTACAAAAGACATTGCATCATCTTTGACAGCAATGTGAACATCAACACATGCACCATCATCAGATCAGGTAAATGAGGTTCCTTTCCTATAATAATGTAGAGGAGTTTTTCCATAATCAAAAGGATTATTAAACATAAAATATAGTGGAATTAATTATAATAGCAATGATTTATATTGATTTTGATTATTAACTTTTAAGGAAACTAGGCAATAAAGAATATAATTGTTTCCACATAACCCATAATAGATCTAAAATAAATACAAAATTAAAATCCACATGCAAGAGAATAGACAACATACCCACAAAATTGTGACACAAGATATACCCTAGGAACATTGAGGGAAAAACTTAGCCTCCAAAATAATCCACACCATGTATTATTCAACAAAAATACCATTGCAATACAACCATGGAAGCCTTCATGGCCATAGCCACAACTGAGAAAACTATGTGAACAAGCATGAATCCACACATCACATGCCATGCTTTCAACCTTCACAGCTGATCCCTTGGCTAACCTATCAAGCCTTGTCCCACTTGAATCTTGCCTTTCTCACACTCATACTCTACAACAACTACCCTTGTGGCTGCTTATATAGTAGCAAGTCCCACAAAACCACTAAATGGTATTACATAAAACATGTGCTACCTAACCCACTGACCCCACATTTAATATTGGGCATTTAATTCTTTTTCCCAATATTAAATAATTACATGAAATATTATCACAATGTTACAATACAACTGATCAAGAATATTTCATGGGAATCTTTACATGTTGCACATCTATCTAGATGCAACATTACATAATAAAATAAAAATATTAAAATATAACAATATTATGCAATGTGTGCAACACCCATTATCTCAACACTCCCACTTGTTGTATACATTGCATAAGGTCAATCTGTAGCCACATAAATGACCAAGGAAACAATCCCTCCTAGCACATCCACCATCATGGATCAAATTACACCAAGTGCTCCATCTTAGTACCTACAAAAAAATCAAAGTATCCAGCATCTCAAACATGAATGTTCTCATGTTCTATTATTCCACTGCCAGTGGACATACATAGAAGCCATGCAAAGAGAAAGCCACCCAACCTATTGCAATAAAAGATCATAAAATCATGTACCAACTAAAATTTCAAGCACAAAAAACCTGATCCAAAGGTAATCACATGTATCCATAGTGATCAGAATATCCATAGCTGAAATAACACCCACAACAAGTGCCAAACCCATCCAACTATCCATACCTCCAAAGGTATGCCAAGTGAATCTCATATCACTGACATATCTAATATATAAACTACAATCACAAGCTTCAAGATAAATACCTACCACATATATACCAAGAAGCTCCCACTGCAAAAGATAATATCAAATCTATAACCAATCCACTCAACACATCTCAAAGAAGTGAATCCATATAGTATCAAGGACATCTGCAATACATAAACTAATAAAATGTAAGAACAACTCTCAAACAAGTCTCCAATAGTCTCTTAAGTTCTCCATAACCAATAGAGGAAAGAGATAAAGGAATAACCATGTCATCTCTCACATGAAATACATGAGCACAAACTAGAGATCACAATCTCTAACTAATCTCAAATCCAATGTAGGAAAAACTAAACATCCAGGAAGATAACCAAGATCAAAGAAACCATGCAAATCATAACCTGTATCATGTCCTTCTACACACACCTCTAGATGTAAATTGTTCAAGTATGATCTCCTCCGTTAAATCCCAACAAGAAGCCTCAACAACACCCAAACCATATCATATAACTAATTATCGATGTAAGCCACTCACAAGAAGATCAAACTCAATAAATCATTCCTAATCCAAGGAATATGCCCCATATAAAACCATATCCCAAACTCAACCAACATAACAACATATGCACATGGAGATAACTAATGCTAAACCATCTCTCAAATGAACCCTTCAGAACTAACTCATGTACCATAGCTCAAGATCCATATCCATGAAAGACAAGCATAAATATAATGCACTTGAGAAAAAAAACAATGGGCTATACCTCTCAAGTAGCAAAACCATCGAGTAGACCAAGAGTTGGGAATGAGAATTCTCATCAAGATACCCAAGTCTCCAACCAAGACTCAACTAATAACAATCTCCTCTCAAGTCCATATCAGGTGACTAGCCCTCAGACTTCCTACTGAAACCATCAACCATCCCATCAAATACTTCTCTAATCCAAGAGAAATCAGCATCACCACTATCTCTAAGTATCCATGAGCACTTGTAACCAATCAATCCATGCCAACTCCAAATGCAACATTGTAAGATCATAAAGTATCCAACTTATGATCATTGTACTCAATACCAAGAAACTAAACCAAGATCAATGTCAAAGTTCCAACCATGGCCTTAGGAACATAAACATGACAACATGATCTAACCATCTCAACGAAAGAGATAACATGCTCCACGTGAACATACTATAACATTTCACAACTCTAAATGCGTATCAAGAGTATACCATGACATAATAATGAAAAACAATCCTCATACCAAGGATGACATGTCAATTGAAAGAATAAACTACACCTTTACCAAGAACCATGTGAGTCCTCAAGATGCAACCATCTCCATACACCATCAAGAAAACCATCTCCACATACTAGGAAGAACCATCTCCACACACTATGAAGATAACCAAGAACTCCATGAGTCCTCAACATCTAACCATCTTCACACACCATGAAGATAACAAGTGCACCATGCAAATGTAAAAGATGCTTCTGTAGCAACAGGATCTAAGACAAACCTCCAACATCAGAAAACACTCAATAAATATATGAATTCCAAAAACTCCCACTCAACCATGGTACCAAGTCACCTATGGCATCATAAAATACATCTCCTACATAGAGATCTAAACCAAACTAGGAACTAATCCTACACTGTCACCTCATCACTGTCACAAGCTCCCACTAAACCATGTATCCAAGCTATCCATGACATAATGATGGAAAACCATCCTCTAAGCATGAGAATCAACCAAAGCATGAAACCATCAAAGAACTCAAAGTGAACATCATGAGCTCCTCAAAAGAAACCAAATAACCATGATCCTCAACCAAGAAGACATTCCACCATAACTAAATCAAAAAATTCAACCTAATGAACATCAAGGATATACCTGTATAGCCAATCATGTCATGCCAAAATCCATGGCACCATGATCACATCCATGGACTGAGCATCTAGCTCTCAATTTGTCCAACTTGTTAGCATAAAATAGTCAACCACTATCCTCCACCATGACTATACCTGGTAACAACATCTCATCCCTTCTACAAGAAGAAAAAATAGCAAATCATGTGACTTAGGGCATAGACAACCCAAATCCAAGCCACCAATCTGAATATGCATTAATAATAAAAGATCAATGGGCAAAAATAACTCATAACCAAGCTATAAATGCAACCTGTAAGTATAGACTGCTTACAACACTACACAAGTTGTAGATCCAACAAGTCATCATACATATCCAAACCAAACAATGATAACCGTATCATCATGAGACCAATCTGAATAATGAACTGAGCATACAATGACATCAAATCTTAAATCTCCAATACCATAAACTCACAATTTTACCATAGTCAAAATATACCATAAACTATTTAGATCAATATATCACCAAATAAATTATGCCAAACTTGCACCAAATCTAAGCTTGATATAGGAGCATCTAGAGGTGTAAAGGCAATTCTGTGTCAACCAAAAAAATGTACTGACTTAGTTTCTATTTCATGTGTTTTCATTTCTAGATACCCATTTGGGTCAAATAAAGGTTCTAACTCTCATAGTTCCACTATCAGTGTTCTAGGATAGAGTATTTGAACACCTTGGGATATGTGTAAATGCCAAAAAAATAGGAGTATGTAATTGAGCCATCATTTTGGTGAACTAGAAGGTATAAATTGGTTGGATGAATGTAATTTAAATTTAGAGCATTTCAAAAAAAGAATCAGGTCAAAATGCCCCACGGTTTGAAAGTTATTGCAGTTTTCCAATTTTTGGAGACCTCCTAAGACTACTTCAAAGTCAAGTTAGGGGCATTAAATGACCTCAAACAGCACTGAAAATGGGAGAAGAGCAAAGATTTCCATAGGGCTATAGAGTGCTTCGAGAGCTTTTCAAAAATGTAAACGGTTCATCAATCAGAGCTACAATTCAAAAGTTATGCCTCCCGAAAGTTCGGTTACCATTTTTAGATTCTTCTAGATTTGCACCAACTTCTAACGCAGCTTCTAGAGCCTTCTACTTGGTCGATGGATGCCTACTAGCACTTTCTAGAATGTATTCCTAATCCTTAACCCTTCGAGGTCTATTTAAAGACATTTCTAGCATTGTAAAAGGTAGTTCGATGTGGAGTTTGAGAGGAGGTACTAAAAGGAGAAATTATCTGCAGATTTATGCTATTGTAAGCCCATAGGGAATGTTTTGAAGTATATTTTCTCTGTACTGAATGTATTAGCTTATTTATAAAGTTAATAAAATTTCCCTTTCCTGTTGTGTCCATTCTATGCTTGGGTTGTGTTCCCATCAAAACCAATGTGTAGAGCTTTTCATTGACTACTCAAAGTCCAAAATTTGACTCTGTATGCCCAAGTTATGCCCTAATTAGTGCTCAAAATAAATAACATCTAATTTTATGGCTCTTAAAACCTGAAAAAATATCAAAATCATAGAACCATACCTATATCATGTTGTAGTGCTCTGAATCAGCTTTCTAATGCCTATAAGAACTCTGAAATTTGATATTCTGAGAGAAAGTTATGTCCATTTTACTATGATAATATTTTTACCATTTTCAGTGCGATTTTTCTTTCTTTTTTTTCCTTTTTTTTGTGAAGAAAATTTCGACAGGATTAAATTTGACAGCCATCATGGGCTGTAATCAAAAAACTCTTTCATCTCCTGTTAACATGGCCAAACTAAGGCATATTATATATCAAAATTTATGGAAATGTTGACCTGGATCCAATGGCGAGGTTTGTTTTTACTTAGGAGTTTATTTCTACAAGCTCCCCCCAAAACCCTCATTTAAATGAAACATCCAAAAAATCTTTTTGTCCAACAATTTCACATGCCCAAATCTTTTAACATCCCATCATAACATCAAACCCAAAACCCTCAGATCTGCATTAAATCATTCATATATCTTGCCCTTTTCTTTTATCTTCTCATGCATTCCCATGGATTCAATCTAGGGTTACAATAATAAAACTTGGCTCTGATACCACTTGTAAGAAAACTAGGCAATAAAGAATATAACCATTTCCACATAACCCATAATAGATCTGAAATAAATACAAAATTAAAATCCACATGCAAGAGAATAGACAACATACCCACACAATTGTGACACAAGATATACCCTAGGAAACCCTCATTGAGGGAAAACCCAACCTCCAAAAGCATCCATCACCATGTATTATTCAGCAAAAATACTATTGCAATACAACCATGGAAGCCTTCATGTCCATAGCCACAACCAAGCAAACTATGTGAACAAGCATGAATCCACATATCCCATGTCATGCTTTCAACCTTCACAAATGCTCCCTTGGCTAACCTGTCAAGCCTTGTCCCGCTTGACTCTTGCCTTTCTCACACTCATACTCTACAACAACTACCCTTGTGGCTGCTTATATAGTAGCAAGTCCCACAAAACCACTAAGTGGTATTACATAAACCATGTGCTAAAACCATGTGCTACCTAACCCATGGATCCCACATTTAATAGTGGGCATTTAATTGTTTTTCCCAATATTAAATAATTACATGAAATATAATCACAATGTTACAATACAACTCATCAAGAATATTCCATGAAAATCTTTACATGTTTCATGTCCATCTAGATGCAACATTACATAATAAAATAAAATAATAAAATATAACAATATTATGCAATTTGTGCAACACCCATTATCTCAACATAACTTTGGGAATGATTTACATTTAAATTGACTTTGATTATTGAATATAATATTAAACATGAGAATAATCTATATTTAATCAATTTCTTGTTATGATTATTGAATATAATTTGTGATGAAATATATGAGAATGAATTACATTGGTTAAAAAGGTAAGTTCCTTAAGTTGATGATTTAAAGAATCCTAAATTATTAAATAAGATCATCACCTTCCAAGATAAGATAAGGTCGGCAGTGGAATGGGCTAGGTGACAACACTCAGAGGGACTAGGTAAGGCCTATGGTGAGATGGGCATTGGGATGCATCATGGAAAGGTACTAGGTAAGGCCTACGATAGAGTGAATACCCTAGTACATCATACAAAGACACTATCTTGGAGATAAGGATCAGAGAGAGATAACAATAATGAGGGAGAATGGTGAGGCCCATGATTGGGTAATAGGGTGCCCTATTATAGCTTCTCCTCTCGTACTCAAAAAATGATGAGTTAATAAATAATTGTACTTTTGATTAACAAGATACTAAATTGAGAGCATAAATACCTTGTCATGGGATTGACATAAGGAAATCCTAAAAAGGAGAATCTATATATAAATGTGTACTAATAATATTTTGTGGTTGCAGGTTCACAATCAAGGAATTGCATAACATGTACCTTCATCTGTTTGCATCGTGTTTGCTTCATGTTTTCATATATCTGCATCATGTTTGCTTCATGTTTTCATCTGTCTGCATTGTGTATGCTTTGTTCTTTCATGCATTCATGTGACTACTTTGTCTGCTTCATGTTTTTATTCATGTGACTACTTTGCCCACTTCTTGTCTTCATTCATTAAGATTTATATCTCATTAATCTTTTAAGTCTTTGGTATATAGATATGTTTGTATCTAGGAAAGAGTTTGTGTATGAATGATTTTGCTTGAGGACAAGCAAATTTGAGGGGGGAGGACTGTGATATCTGTTAGAGTAAATAATTAATATTTAATTATTTATTCTATTGCTTAAGTTTACTTAGGTCATGCATTTATTTAATATTTCATATTTAATGCATGTTGTGACAACACAGGAGTTTGTTCCCTTCTAGTTGTCACACTTATCTTCTAGCTTGTTCTACAAGCTTCCATGAGCTCTTTATATTCGGGCTGTCTCTCCTTGTAACATATAGAATATCGAAAGCCATTTTCTTATTGTAAATACATTTCTTATTGTGTTTGCATTTTTGGCTCTCATGTCCGTTTAGGGTTTTTGCCTGTGCTCCATGCTCTTCCCTTCTATGGCTTCTCTTTGACAGGTTTCGCATGCAGGTGACCTTGGCGTCTTCGGTGTTGGCTTTCCTCAACTCCAACATGGTATCAGAGCCTTCCTACTGCTGCTTCGTTGAAGAAATTTTGAAACCGTGATTTGAAGTCACAAACCCTAGTTTGTTTGTGCATTTTTTCTTCAAATCGGGGGATCAGCAATTTTTGGAGCACTTTCAGCCCAAACGGATATCACCATTGGATCCGGAAGGCCGTTTGCAGTCAGGATTCATATAAAGCTTGTCATTTTTGGAGACAGGGCATTTTTGGCGATTTTTTGAGGATCCCGGGTTCGCTGCCGTACGGTCGTACGGACGCAGCGCGAATTTTTTTTATAAAAAAAAGGTGTTTTTGGCAGCGCCACCGCCACACCACCGCGGGGCCGCCACCGTGCCACCTGCGTGCCACTCGCAGTGGCCGCAGCAGGCAGCGCCGCCCGCGCTCCGCCGCTGCCCGGCCTCCTCCTGGCCACCGCCCTCCACCGGCGGTGCCTCTCCAGCCCGCCGCCCGTTCGCTGCCCTCCGCCGGCGGCTCCTCCCGACTTCGCCGCCCCTACAACCACCTCCGCCGGTTCTGCCACCCGACAGCTTCGCGCCAACTCTGCAGCAACGTCAGCCGAGTAGGCCACTGCGGGGGTGACACGTGGCATGGGCGCCACGTGGCACCTTGCCACGTGGACCCGCCACATCACCCCTGCCACATTAGCTGCCACATCAGCTGCCACATGGCTATGCCATGTGGCACTCTTTTTTTGCTGCGACGGCCTCCAAGCCATCAAATTTAATCGGCTGACTTGCTGACGTCAGCACTGCATCATCCTTGCTTGCACTCTCCTTCAAGTTCTCTTTTGGACCTACTTGTGGTTTTTTGGCCATAACTCTTGCATACGGAGGTATTTTTCCGATCCGAAAGAAGCGCCGGAAAGCTGGTTCCGAGACAGAGATTTTGGTGTAGGTATTTTTTGGTTTTGATGCTTTTTTATTGCTTGTTTTTTCTGTTGAAGTCCAAAATCCTGTTTTTGACTCCGGCATGCATATCTTTTGCGTCCCATGTCTGTTTTTGGAAAACTTTATATTTTTGGAAAGCTGGTTTTCTCATCTTTTCAGAACTATCGTCTTTTTTCCTCACTTTTGGCCTCTTCTTTTTCTATTATAGTTTTGGCGTTTTTGCTCTATGGTAGATATTTTGAGTGTTTTAGGCCCGAGGATCGTTTTCCTGGCATGGTTTGCTTTCTTTTAGGCTGTACTTTCTTTTGGTTCAGCTCTTTTTTAGTTCTGATCATTGTAGCTATCTTTTTGAAGCATTTTTCATTTTTGCACTGAGATAAATTGTCACTTTTGCATTCTGGGAGTCATGAACGTTGTTTTTGAGTCAGGTGTACTTGCGCTATTTCATAAAGCACCATGGGGGGGATTATTTGTTTGCTGTTTTAGGCATTCTCCCTTTGTCAAGTGAGTGTCCCTTCCACGACATTAGCCCATGCAGAGTCAGTTAGATCGTGTCTTTATCGGTGTCTGTACTTCTTTTCCTCTCTCCTCGTTCTTGGTTCGTTTGCAGGAGATTTTGGCTCACCTTCTCAGTTGCCTGTCATCACACCCCGTCTGCATTAAGGGGGGATTATGCTGTGTTCTAATGCATCCATGGTTCGATGGTTCAATAGTGTGAACTATGTATTCAGTGGTTGATCCTACATACAAGGCGATTGCAGTGGCTGGCTACCTATGCATTTCGGTGAGATGGATCATCTACCATATAGACATGCTCGGCTCGTGCCTTCTTCTTCCATGGAGGTTTCTTCAGATCAGCAGTTTGACAGATTTGTGACTTCTTCATGCTTCAGTGATGCTGCTTCTTCATGATCACTCATTGTTCCTGTTTTAGGGACAATTTCCCTAGTTGGAGACTTCTTCAGCTCTTCACTGGGTTCTTACCTCTTTTTATGGGAGGGTTTTTCCCATGTGGTTTTCTCTCTTTCCTCGTTTACAGAGGTCGCATTTTCTTGCATTGTACTTGGGTACCTAAAATGGCCTTGTTGCCGGGACCCATTATGCATTTCATCTTAGCTTTGTGCGCTTAAGGCATTTCCCTAAGTTTCACTTAAGGGGGGGTGTTAGAGTAAATAATTAATATTTAATTATTTATTCTATTGCTTAAGTTTACTTAGGTCATGCATTTATTTAATATTTCATATTTAATGCATGTTGTGACAACACGGGAGTTTGGTCCCTTCTAGTTGTCACACTTATCTTCTAGCTTGTTCTACAAGCTTCCATGAGCTCTTTATATTCGGTCTCTCTCTCATTGTAACATATAAAATATCGAAAGCCATTTTCTTATTGTAAATACATTTCTTATTGTGTTTGCATTTTTGGCTCTCATGTCCGTTTAGGGTTTTTGCCCGTGCTCCGTGCTCTTCCCTTCTATGGCTTCTCTTTGACAGGTTTCGCATGCAGGTGATCTTGGCGTCTTCGGAGTTGGCTTTCCTCAACTCCAACAATATCCTCATTTTGGCATATAAATTAACTAATAAATAAAGTATTATACATAGTATAATATATATAACTGATAATTTATGTAAAATATTATTATACTAAGATACAAATATAAATTGTTATATATTATATAATTATAAATATTAATTATACATACATACATATATATAATTAGATATTTATATGCCATAAATAATTAATATATATTTGTATGACAATAGTATATGATATTATATCTTTGTTATATATTGAAAAATATTTAATTAAAATGATTCATATATAAAATATAATCATATATTATTAATATTAATTAATATAATAATATATAATATAACTACCTTATTAAATATAATTAATGAAAAGACATGTCCCTATGAAACACTAGATATATGTATAAAATTTCAAACATTGAAGAGGATATCATACAAAATATTATCAAATTTATAGAATTCAAAAGGGAAATATCTAATGCCCTAAAATGAGACATTACAAAAGGAAAGTGATCATTCTTTGTGGCATTATTTAACTCTCTATAATTTACAAATATCCACCACTTACCTCCTTTCTTTGGTACAATAACTAATGGTGATACACATTCGCTATCAGAGATTGAAACGATGAATCCAACATCCAACAACTTCTGCAACTTAGTCTTAACTATTTCATGCAATGCTAGATTTATTCTCCTCTGAGGCTAATTGAGTGGCAAGCTTCCATAATTAATGTAGATCTTATGGGTGTATAGTTCAGGGCTCAATCCTACCATATCCCCATAATCCCAAGAAAAAGGCATTTTCATGCTAATTAAGGAGCTTAGTTAACAATCCCAATTTAGATTGCAACAACTTGTTGTTTACATGGAGATTATGACTAGGAGAAATTTCCACAATAGTTGTTAACTCTACCATTGACACTTTTGGTACTAGAATTGTAGCTACTTCACTTGGTAGTAATTGATCAATTATCTGAAGGCTTGCTGGGTAGACACAGTCTTCATAGGTACATAGCTTTAAGACAAAACTCTCAGCAATATCTTTGGCAACTATACATTCATTGGTAAGAATGTTATGTATTACATCATCTTCCTCCTGCATTTTCAGAAAAGAATGCATATGCAACATCATGAGTTGGGCTATAGAATTTAGCTCTTCCTCTTCATCCCCTAAATCTAGCCAAATAGGCTCTTCCAGGTCTAGTTGGGGTTGGGCAGGTGGATATAGCGCTAGCTTCCTTATGGTTTGACCATTTGAAATTGTCATACTTCCTAATTTGCAATTAATTTTAGCATCAATGGTGGCTAACTAGGACAAGATATCCGACAAGTTTTACTTTGGGTGATAGGATAAGAAAATTAGCAAGGTATTTCCATGAATCTAAAGTCACTATCACATCTTCTATGAGACCATCTAAAGTGATAGTTGAACTATCAACAAATTGCAAAACTATGGGAGTTGTCCTTAAGTCTTCCATGCGTACCCTATGCATTCTATCCTTACTCCTCATATTTATTGTTGCTCCCAAATCAACTAAAGCAATTTTCACAGCCTATCCATTTATTATCAAATTAACTATTGGACTACTAGGATCTAAATAATTTGGTATCACTACCTTCCCTAACATGATATCTACTAATTGCCTAACAACATGGACTATTTGAGGATCTTTCTTCTTCTACCTTGGCTTCTTATGGCATGCTTCCTTAATAGCCTTTCCATAAAAAGGGACATCCTTGATAGTTTGGAACAGAGGGATTTGGATGTGCATGTTTTTCAACTACTCAACAATATCAAATGTCTCTTCCTATTGGGATATAGATTTCTCTTTATTTAGTCTATGTGGAAAGAGAGGATTCACTGAGGTGTCATTAGTAGTCTTGCTAAGTATCCCAGTTGGTGGGTTGGTTTTTGGCAGTATAGCTTTTGGAAGTGGTGTTGCAGGAGTGTCTACAACTTTTGTGATAATAGGATATTCTAGTGTAGGAAGAGTTGTATCAGATCTCAAATGGATGTCACATATCTCTGGTGAATAAGTAGGGTATCATTGAGTATCAGTAGTGTACGTTTGTTGCTATTGTTTCTTGTTGTTTGGATTTGGATGAGATTGAATAGGAAATTGGGTTGGCTTAGGATTAGCATTATTTGATGCTAGAAGTGGTATTATTGTAGATGGTTGCAATAGAGGCAGTAGTTATGGGTTACCAAAATTTTGGCTAGGCCACTATGGAGAGCCCCTCCATTGGTTATTTTACTAGCAATTTCCTTGTAGTGGTTGCCATGGATTTTGGTTATTTTTCCACTGGTCATTTTGCTGATTAGGCCACTAATTATTTTGTTGGTATTTCTAGGGAGGTTGGGAGTACTGAGAAGAATTCTAATAACTTTGGTTTTGTGACTAATTATTGTAAGGATTTGAAAATTGTAGAGGATCCTGAGTTTTGAAGCCCATGGTCGATGTTGAGCAATGAAGAACACTTGATCATTGTCCCTATCTATCTTCATGTACTTGGTTGTAAAATGTTGATTCTTTAGGTTGGCTACTAGCTTACATGTGCAATCTTTTTTTTGTTTGTGGCAATGAGGATAGTACTCTACCAATTATGATTCAACCTTTGCACACTTCTTCTTTGTAGTGATATCATTTATGATGTCCTTCTTGAAATCTGAGAGTAAATTAGATATCTCAAGCTTTGAAATGCTATGACTAATCCCTTTAGTGGCTATGAACCACTACACTCTACCTTTCTTCATAGTTGACCTAAAATAGTTGAGATATATTTTCTTGAGGTCAACCTAAATTGATCAGTATATATCACCATTAGCCCTTAGGTCTATTGCTTCCAGAAAATTATTTTTTACCCCTCTCAAGAAGACTAGTTTCTGTGAATCCTCTCCTAGTACATGCTAGGGGTTCTTCGACATTATGTACAAAAAATGTTAAACATAGTCTTCCAATGTTTCATCCTTGTTTTGTGATATTCTAAAAATGTTATCTCCCCTTGGATCACTCTCCTTGTAGTAATCTTTGTATTTCTCCAGAAATAGAGTCTATATCTCATCCTAGGTACCTTTTGCATTGGCTCCTAAGCCCATGAACCATTGCAAGGTTGATTCTTTTAGTGTTGTTGGAAACAACTTGAGCTTGTGGGCATCGGTATTATAGTCAAAGCTATGACAAAGTATGTTGAACTTAAACAAGAAAGTATCAAGATCCTTAATTAGAAGGCCATAAAACTTTGGAAGAGTAGCTGCAGGTATATTTTTGATATTAGCATTGTTTATGAGGCTTGGGAGAGGAAATGGAAAAGTACGATGTGTCATTACTAGAGCTATTTGATTATGGGGTTATTGCTGAAAAGGAGCATTAGGTACAAGATTGTTAACAACAAGTGGATTTGGACCAAAATTATCACAAAAGTTTGCCAAGATTCCAATAAAAGGCTGAAGTCTACTTATATCCACAGATTCTACTCTAGAGGAAGATGCTTTAGGAAAATGAAGACTTGCATCCTCAAAAGGCAACTCGATTTCTTCAATTTTGTCATTCAAATTAACAGAATCTCATGGAAGAAATTTACCATATTCATCTTGTTTTCTTCCTCTTTGATGCATGCAATTGAATTCTTCATGATTGTGAAGCAATTTTTAGGACTACAAATCTCTTAAAAAACTAGCTATATCAAAAAAACTATGACTCAAAAAGATGTTACTAGCTTGACACCATCACTGGCAATGATGCCAAAAATGGTCTGCCTCACAATAGGTGTTTGATAATCATGCCCAAAGCCTTACTTAGGAATAGTTTATTTAATCTAATGATTACTTCTCCCACCATGAGGTGCATTTAATTTGTCAACCTAGGGACATATACTTGAAATGGTTAGCATGGTATGCTTCCTTGAAGAGTCATTATGCTTATGCTGCAGGAAGAAACTATAACTTCTATCTGAAATATTGGAAATGGTGGAAGTAGATCTACACTACTCTAATCTAATCAACTTCTCAAGTGGGCCCCCTTGGTTGGATTTTACTAATCCACTAACATAGAATGTAAACCAAGAACTACTTGATTATATTTCAAAAACTCCGACAGATAACTCGCTACAAGAGACAACAATTTTTTCCATAAAATTTTTCCAACCTCCTATAACTATTGGTCCAATCCCTATAAATAGAGGATCAACACTTGTTCTTAAATAGAAAAGAAAAAAACTGACTAAAGCTCCACCAAAGAAGAAGAGGGAGATATAATAGCTAGTGAAATGAGAAACAAAGTTTGGGCAACCAATTCAGCACAATAGTAAATGCAAAGGGAATATAGCAATACTTCATCCTTGCATTATGATAATAATGGCTCCTCCTTTGTAGTATTTGTCTCTTCTAGTGCCATAATGATTCCTCTGCCATAGCTGGGTCTTGATGCTCCTCCTTGAATGTTGTCGACCACTCTCTAGCTTCTTCCTTTCCTAGCAAGTTAGTTGTGATGCAAAAATATTTGCATAAATAAGCATAATCAAACTAAATCCAAATATTAGAATACATACTCTGATGGTTATATGAAATAGTGCATTATATGTATAATATTGGAAAAATATGACATAACTATCTACCCATGGTTTAACAATTCTATCTAGATTTTATCATATGTTCAATTGGTTATGAGTTCACAAATGTCCCGACAGTATTAAAAATAAAGTATTAAAACTAATATTAAATAGAGGCAATAATTGGCCTCATCAATAACCATCAATTCTACTGATTTACCATCTTGCAACATAACTAATATTTGATAATGACATTGAGTACATTACCTCATTAATATATATTTATATATTATTATGTTTTCATGTTAAGCACTAACTCCATTACTTTGTTATAGGTCTTTTGATGGATCTTATCAATGATATAGAAGTTCAAGGATCCATTGTTCAGAAGATTAAGGTAATGCACATACTTGTTGTCTTGCTTGTCACCCTTGCATCATTCATAGTAGCCTCTTTCAAAGAATCCAAAAGATAAAGGCATCAACAAAGAGGGGTTGTATGTCCTTTTTTAAGTGTATCATCCATTCCAATGAGATAGATTGCCATGACTAGATATGGTTGAGTAGGACAACCTTCTTTTACCTAGCTAATATTCTAAGAGAAAAGAGGAGCATTTGAGATATGATAAACATAAGATTAGAGGAACAACTAGTGATGTTCCTCCATACCCTTGGCCACAATCTAAGGAATTGTAAGATTAACCATAACTTTGGTCATTCGAGAGAGATAGTGAGTCAAAACTTCCATAAGGTCTTGAAGGTTGTCCTAGCACTCCATTGTGATTACCTTTACACCCTACTCTAACCACGCCTCCAAAAATCGTTGGGAAGGATCATTTTGATCCATACTTGAAGTTAAATATTGTAGTGGTGTGCATTTGAAATGGTTGAGTCTAAATTATATAACTATGAATTAGATTATAACTTTTCTTGCTATAGGATTGCATTGGTGCAATTAATGGAACACATGTGCCAGTTACTATTGATGTCAACATCCAAGCAAAATATCATGATAGAAAAGGTAACTTGTCACAAAAAAAATTGGGCGTCTGTTCCTTTGAATATAAGTTTTAGTACATTCTTTTTGGTTGGTAAGGGTCAGTTGTAGATAGTTGGGTTCTTGCTTAATCTCTCTTGATATTAGATCTACTTGTGGTTCCCCCTAGTAAATATAATAATATTAAAGTTTTGATTGTATTGTCAATACATTAAATCAAAGCTTTAATGGTCCTTTTTTACCATAACTTTATTTTTATTTGTGTAGGAAAAATCTATTTAGTGGATGTTGGATATCCAAATGTACTAGGATTTCTTGCCCTTTATCGGTGTATGTATTACCATCTAAGAGAATCTTCTAGAGAAAACTTGATCAACAACCCTGAATAGTTATTTAACCATCAACACTCCTCTCTTTGAAATGTGATAGAACACACATTCGATATTTTGAAGCAATATTTTCCTATCCTTAACCATGCAACATCCTATAATATCATGACACAAAAAAATAATTTTTGTCATGTTGTAGACTACACAAATTCATTGTGATGGAGGATGGTGTTTTGCTTGAAGTGGATTTTGAAGAGGATGATTGTTGTGAGCAGATAAACATGCCAATTCTTGAGACTTATGGGATGAATCAACAAGATAGAGATGATTGGGGGAAGTTTTGAGATGAAATAGCCCAAAGGATGTGGCAAAACTATAAATCTTACACTTAGTTGTACCACAAAACATTAACATTAATTAGGATATTACCAGCTAGTGTACTGGTTGAAATAGATCTATTATATTGGATATTTTAACAATGTACTATTAAGTTTGTGTGTGGTAAAAAATTGCTATTTTGTGTTTGTGTTCTAATGAAGTAAATGGATACTATAATCTATGTTTAGATAACAGATTTTGTGTCATTATCTATTTTATGTTTGAATATTTTCTTTTCATGCACATTAAAGAATGTTCATAAACTTGAAGATGCGTGTTTGGGTTCACATGTACCTCAAAGTGTGGTCATAATATACTGATGAAATTTTTATATATGTGTAAAAGAAATTTACTTGTTAGCCTAATTTTTATATATGATGAAGTTTTTGTATATGTTCACATGTAATCTACCCTTTAGTACATTATTATTGACTACAACATCATATTCTATTTCACCTACCATACATTCCATGAAATTCTTGGAGTCTATTACATTTCCCTTTTTCTCAGATATATAGATTGGAAACTACAAAAATCTAAATAAGAGAATAGCCATGATGGTGATAAGATCTAATTCATGAACTAGTAGCTATTATTTATACAATCATAAGCTCGGTCGAAGATAGCCTAGAATAGCTTAGTCAATCTAATAATTTTCCCCAAGTATGTACAAATACCATCAGTTCAAAAGATGATCGAAATAATGGATTGTTGTTTATAGACCACTGGAATCAACTCAAAGATTTTAATTTTGTTATTTGTAGAGTTCCAATTTTTGATAGTCAATTTTCATATTATAATTTTATTTTTTTGGTGATTTGTTTTAGGTTGGTTGGAGGTTGAAGTTATATGGGTTATGGGTTTTTATTACTTCTAGATGTTGCCAACCTTAAGTTATTTTATTTTTTTGGTACCATTTTTTAGTTGTACATACAAATATGAGACTAGCTAAGGCTTTATTGTTTATTGTTGTTGCTTTCTTTCCATAATGTTGTTGTAACCTAGTATGCTATCAGTTCGTAGACATATCATGAGCACCAACATGTTGATTTTTTTTTAGAATCTTTGCAGTTATCAGGCTTCAAACCTAATCAATTTTGCCTCGTTATAAGATCTAAATATGTCATTCTTAATGTATATGAGAAATATGTTAGCAAGTAATACTAATCTATTAAAAACCAAAAGCATTAACTAGCATATAAACCATAACATAAATGAGAGACTAAAGAGGAAACCCCAATTGGAAATGTGAGCCAAATGAATGGACTCTCCCAATGGGATTTAACTCCTTGCTTGGTAGATGGGTCTAAAGATTGGGATGTATGCTCAAGGTTTCCAAAAAATAGCTTCAATGGAGATGAAAAATGGCAAATTGGTAGCTTTGTGAGCTCTCAACTTGGCATCATAAGGGTATGGTTGATGGCTTTTGGCTCTCAAAAGGGCATTATAACTTTAGCTCCAAGATTGTGATGAAATGGTTTGGGAGGGGATTCAATTTATAGGCTAAGGGCTTGAGAGATGGAGGGCTAAGATGGAAGGAAAGATGGAAGCTTAAGGAGGGCTAGGATGCACACAAAAGGGAACACATGGATTGTGCTTGGTTAGCACCAATCAGAGAGTGACACATGTCACAAGGTGAGTGGATGGAGGAAAGGGGAAGGATGAGTCAACAACGGAGGCTCAAAGGATAATATCTTCATAAAGACCCTTCATTATGGCTTGTAAGAGCTTGTAAGAGTCTTTATGGCTTTTGTAAGAGCATTCATTTTTGGGTGGTTGGGATATTTTGAGGGGAGTTGAGATTGTTGACTTTCTTTGGCTTAAGAAAGTCTTAAGCTTGTTTAGGGAATGTGACAACATTAGGGGGTGGATTAGGCTTGGGTTTAGGATTAGATTAGGGATTTTAGAGATTTGCAAGTGGATGGCATTCATGAGGGTGGGTGAGTTAGTGGCTAAGCTTGGTTAGTATGGGTAGATGGGGTGGATTAGGCTATAAAGAAGGTTTAGGAATAAGTTAGGGGCTTTTAGATTTGAGGGTTTTATTTATCAAATAGATTTATTTAATAAATGGGGATTTTGGAATTAGATAGAAGAATAGGATTTAATTGATAAATAATAGGTTATTTGATTTATCAATTAGGACTATAGATGAATAATTATATTAATCAGCTAGGGGATGGCAAAGGATTAATTAAATAGGAATTTAATTAATGATTCCTTTAGAGATAACTAAATAGGATGACAAAAGTGATGTAATAAAATTTAGGTGTCTACATTTTGCCCCTCTTTGACATAGTGTTGAGACAACACTGTTTCAAAGAAGTTTGAATGAAGACGACACGAGGAAGATGTTTTAGCAACAAGGTTGCCCCAGTCTTGGATAAGAAGAGGAGAGACTAGACTTTAGATGATGCCCCCTCAAGAAGGTGGCGAAGAGAGAAATGAGGCTCGACGGCTTCTTGAAAAGTACAAGAATCTGAGATGAGCAAGGAGACTCAGATTGGCAAAGAGAAGGGGCTGAATTAGCTCAAACTCTCACTATGGGAGAATGATAAAGGGCTATCAGATGCACAAGAGGAAACAAGCTTAAAAATTTTGGGATTGGGGGGAGGATGAAGGAGTAGAGTGCTATAAAAGGAATCCAGGATGGAGAGATGGATGAGGGGATTAAAAGGGTAATGCAACAGGATTTCAAAGAGTCAGATTGGTGGAAGATGGGTTTTCGGAGATCCCTAGGACTAGGATTCTTGATCTCGAAAGATGAGGCTTGGTGGATTGATTTGATTGGTGGATCCCTAAGACTGGGATTGTGGATGCCTAAAGCTAAGCGTGAGGAGTGATTCAAAGAGGTACTGATGCATAAGCTGGGGTAGGAGCGATAGATACAGGATATGGATGGGGGATAATGGAGATGAAGGGATTCCATTGAAGCTTTTTGAGCGGGGGGATACTTCAAAGAGAAGTACCACCATGTAGTTGAGCACTAGATTTACTATAGGACTGTTGGTTAATTGCCAAGGTTACAAAGAACATCAAGGCCTATTCACCAACTATCCAGAGGACTGACAAACTGACTCGAAATAAACATGCAAGGGTTGCCCCAACATCACACATGAATCCCAAAGGAAGCAGTGCAGAACCGACACTGGGTAACCCACAAGAAAAAAAGAAAAAAAGAAAAAAGACATGATCAAGACCTTACGCTATAATTGCCCCATTCATAGCATACCATGATATGGAAGATCGTGGCAACCTTGAGGAGGGAACAAGGAGATTGCTTTGAAAAGATACTTCAAGACCCAAAAGGAAAGATTCCAAATCAAAAGAAAGTGAAAATCCAAAAGAGAACAGTTTGCCAACAAGATGGGTAGGACGAGGTACTAATAGACCAAGATTAGACATGAGGAAAGCTATATCCTACAAGGACCTATCAGAGAGCACCTAAGCTGGTGGATTTGGATGAGTGATGCATTTGGCAAGCTGAACTAAGAAGGATAACACTTTGGTGATAGGAGATCTAGCTAAAGGATGCATTGGAATAGCTAACCAAGGGTTGTGCAATGTGTGCAAGATGTTGATCATGGACGAACTAACACGAACGCTGGATAGATACAATGGTACTAAGCTAAAGAGGATGTACAAGCTGACGGACCAAGATATGTTACAAATGTACAAATTTTTTCATGTTTTGATTTTTTGTGAGATGGAAATGTTTGTGAGGGATGGGATGTCTATAATAGTTGATAGGTGGATAGGTAGATGGTTTGCGAAAAGCTTAAGTGAAAATGGGGTTCTTTGTGTGCATGTGATAGGATACAAGCTAGGATACAAGATTATCTACAAGCGGGCATATGGTACAAGCTTTGGACAAGATTTGGATATACAAGGTATGGTACAAGATTTAAAAGGTATAATACAAGCTTTGGTACAAGATTTAAAAGGTATAATACAAGCTTTGGTACAAGATTTTACAAGTTGTACAAGAGGTATTTACAAGCTCCATTAGATTTTGGATATTTTGTTGGAACACCATGGGAACAAGCAGGTGTTTTATGGGATGGTGGGTGAATGGAGGAGGGATAGGATAGTGATAGATAATGGATTAGTCTTAGTACACAAGGCACTTGAATTACCAGGTTTTCACCAAGGTACCTATCCAAGGCGCTTGAATTGCCAAGTTTTCACCATTGGACGCTTATTTCTCTTTACTATTTTTCTTGTGTATTTTTCAAAAGCTAGGTATACCAAGGAACTTCAAGCATAGAACTTCTTGAGATGAATGATGTTAGTAGGATCATTCAAGAGTTCTCCTTCTGGTGTAGATAGCTAATAGGATCCAAAGCCAAAGGAAGTAGTGACAACATAAGGACCAAGCCATGTAGGTTCAAACTTGCCTTTCTTTTCTCGATTTTCTTAGACTTTCATGTTTTCTTTGAGGACCATGTCACCTGGCTGAAAGTGTCATGGAAGCACCTTCTTGTTGAAATTCCTTTTGAGATGAGTTTGATAGACTATGAGATTATCATAGGCTTGTTGTCGCTTCTTGTCTAAGAGATTTAGCTAGGTGAGCTGACCTACTCTATATTCTTCATTTGATATTTTCCCTTGCAAAGATATGCATAAGGAGGGAAGTTCAACCTCTATAGGTAGTACCGCTTTGGCACAATAGACTAGGGAGTATGGAGTTGTGCCTATGGATGTATGGAAGGAAGTTCGATAGGCCCATAGGGCTGGATTTATTTGTAGGTTCCAATCACGGCCAGAATCATTGACAACTTTCTTTAGGATTTTGAGGAGGGTTTTGTTACTTGGCTCTGCCTGGCCGTTACCTTGTGGGAAATATGGGCTAGAAAAGCGGTGATGGATGTGAAGGGAAGTGCATAATTCTTCCATGTTGAGATTTTCAAAGTTACCTCTGTGGTTAGTGAAGATGGTGGATGGGATGTCAAAGCAGCAAACAATGTGGTATAAGATGAACGTGGAGACCTGAACTCCTGTAGCTGAGACGAGGGGGACTGCTTCCACCCATTTAGTGAAATAGTCTGTAGCTATTATTATCCATTTATGTCCATCAGATGAGAGGGGTGTGATAGTTCGAACTAGATCAAGGCCCCAACAAGCGAAAGGCCAAGGTGGTGCAATGGGCTGTAGATCTTGTGCTGGAGTGTGCACAAGATTTGCATGCTACTGACATGGGAGACACTTTTTGACAAAGTCACAGAAGTCTTCTTCAATGGTAGGCCAATAATAGCTTGCTCTAAGGATTTGTTGCGCTAGGACAATACCACTCGTGTGGGTACCGCAAAGTCCAGAGTGTACTTCCTTTAACACCATTGCGGCCTTGTTTTGGTCTAAACATCGAGAGAGAGTATCTTGATAACCCCGACGATATAGGGTATTGGCTATGATAACATAGTGAGATGATTTTTGAATGAGGTTCTAGCGTTGGGTACGTGTGAGGTTAGGGGATATGATACCATCGTTAAGGTAAGCATGAATCTCATGGTACCACGGGGATTGGGGACCAACCAAGATACAAACACGGTTTGAATCCTCATTCACATAGGCGGGTGTGAGGAGATGCTCCACTAAAAACTCATACTATGTAGCTACTTGGGGAATTTCCAAGAGCGAGCCTATAGTAGCCATAGCATCGGCTACTTTGTTCTATATTCGAGGCACTTGTGTAAACTAAAGCCTTGTAAAATGTTGGGTTAGCCGATCAACTAGCTCTTTGTAGGGTAATAGCTTTTCATCTTTGGTTTGATATTCATTTAGGGCTTGCTTGATGATGAGCTAAGAATTGCCAAATATTTGTAGCTCAGCAATGTTCCATTCTGCAGCTATCTTTGATCCTGCTATGAGGGCCTCATATTCAGCTATATTGTTGGTGCTAGGGAATTGTAGCTTGAAGGCTTTTGGAATGTAATCTCCTTGAGGTGTGACCAATAATATTCCTACCCCTGATCCATGAGATTTGTATGAGCCATCAAAATAAAGTTTCCATGGGGGTTGTTCTTCAATTAGACAAATATGCTCATCTAAAAATTATGTGATCAACGGATAAGCATCTATTAGAGGTGCATCAGCTAGGTGATCTGCTATAGCTTGCCCTTTGATTGCCTTTCTGTCCACTTACTGGATGTCAAATTCGCTAAGGAGCATAACCCATTTGGCCAAATGACCTGTAAGTGTTGTTCTGGAGAGCATATACTTAAGAGGGTCAATCTTGGAGACTAGTTGGATGGTATGACTTAGCATGTAGTGACGAAGCTTTTGAGTTGAGAAAACAACTACCAAACAAGATTTTTCCATAGGAGTGTAATTGAGTTCATAACCAACTAGGGTTCTACTGATGTAGTAGATGGCTCTTTCTCTACTGTAGTCATCGAGTTGTGCTAGAAGTGCCCCTAGAGCAATAGGTGTTGTTGATATGTACAAAAATAGGGGACGACCAGGAACTGGTTGAACCAAGATAGGGGGATTGATGAGATACTGCTTGAGATGGTCAAAGCTACGCTGACATAAAGGATCCCACTTGAAGTTCTCATCCTTCTTCAGTAAATGTGAAAATGGTGTACACTTATTTGCAAACTAGGAGATGAAGCGCCGAACAAATTGGAGCTTTCCTTGAAGAGAACGAAGTTGTCGCATTGTCTGGGGAGGAGGCATGTCTAAGATAGCCTTGACCTTCTTGGGGTCGATCTCGATACCTTGTTTAGAAACTATAAAGTCTAGAAGCTTGCCAGATGTGACCCCAAAGACACATTTCTTTGGATTTAGCATGAGATGATATTTGGCTAACCTATCAACGACTTTCTCCAGGTCAGCAAGATGATCCATGAAGGTATGAGACTTGACCAAGATATCATCCACATAATCCTCCAAAATGCAATGGATGAGATCATGAAAAATGGCTATCATAGCTCTTTGATAGGTAGCCCCAACATTCTTTAGGCCAAAAGGAATCATGTTGGAGAAAAAGGTTCCCCAAGGGGTAGTGAATGTTGTCTTATGTTGATCCTCTTCTGCAATCTTGATCTGATTATACCCAGAAAATCCATCCATGAGGGACAAAATTTCATGTCCAGCTATAAGATCTACAATCATATCTATGTTGGGCAAGGGAAAATCATCTTTAGGACAAGCTTTGTTAAGATATCTAAAATCAGTGTAGATTCTGATGTCACTAGAAGGTTTAGTGACAGGGACCATGTTGGAGATGCATTCTGAGTAGTCGATAGGGCAAGTAACCTTAGCATCTAACATTCTTTCTAATTCAACTTTGACCAATAATGCCACCTTGGGGTGCATTTTTCTAAGCTTTTGTCTAATGGGCTTGATCTTTCGATCAACTGCAAGATGATGAACTACAAGCTTTGGATCAAGCTCTGGCATGTCTTGATATGACCATGCAAATCGACCAATGTTCTCTCTTAAGACCTCAAAGAGGAGGTCAGCTTGGTCCTATGATAGGGATGTAGCAATGTGAACAAGCTTAGGGGTCTCTGAAGAACCGATGTTGACCTCCCTAGTATCCTCAATTAGAATAGAAGATATCTCTGGTCGATTATCTTGAGGAGGCAATGCTAAATCCTCATGTTCTACTTGTGCCTTTGGATTTCCTTGCTGAGGAGTTCTCTTCGCTGCCTTAGCTAGTCTCAAATTCACCTTAGTTCTAGTTTTGGGTGTATCGGAACTAGGTTGGGGATTTTCTCCAAAATACCCCTTGGGATCTAGCTTGTAGATATAGGCAGAATTTGGCTTTGTTTTCTTGTGAGGAGTTTCAGCTCCCATGAATCTTAGAAGTGCCTCCTCTGATGTGAACTCATCAATGTGTATGACGCTTGGTTGGTCCCAATCTATGAGTTGTGGATGGGTGAGTGGTACGTCAATGAGGTGGATGGATAGTTCATGGAGAACAGAGTCTCCGAGGGAGATTTGGTCTAGGATATCATCGTAGGCTCTCTTTTCAACTTCCTCAAGAATGTCTTCAATTTCGATAATGTTGCAGTGAATGTTCAAAAAAGCATGACCGTTCTCATTAGTGCCCCCAGTTGTAGGTATGCCAAAACCAAGACCTGACTTCGATTCCCACTTGTGTGCATCGATGGGGCAATGCATGCCTCTTTCTTCTGGTCCTATACCACCACCTTGATAGTTCCATTTGTTAGTGATGAGCTTATGTTCTTGGGGATACTTTTGGCTGAAGTGGTCAAGGCATGCTTGATTTCTTTGAGGTGCATCCTTATGTAACCATTTGCTGATATCTGGAGTGAGCTCCTCATGAAGAGGGATTTTCGAGGATACAAAGGTTGTTGGGCCAAACTGTTTGTATCGAGGAGGTGGAATCTCCTTAGCTTTGTGATATGTCAGTCATCCATGGGCATGTGGATCAAGTGGTAGTGCCCCAACAGCAAATGCATCTGATAGACTATACTCTCCACAACCTTTGTTATTGATCTTCACAGTAGACAGGGTAGTGGCGAGGATGGTTTCTGGGTCATTATAAGTGTGGGATGAGCTGGCGATGGATGTGCCAATATCAATTCCAGGGCAATGGTTTGTATATGAAGCTTCAACTGCATTGCAGTAAGCAAAGGGTTCTGGATCGGCATGGATGGTTACCTCAGTGCCTTGATGTAGAAATTTGACGCACTGATGGTAAGTGGATGGAACGGCTTTCATGGCTTGAATCCATGGGCGACCGAGGAGGATGTTAAATGGTAGGTTTATATCAATAACATGGCAGAGTGTCTCTTGGATGGCTAGCCCAACCTTGATTGGCAAAAAAATAGTTCCTTCTATGTTTCTTTCCAAGTTGTCATAAGCTTTGATGGTGATAACCTCACTGATGATATCTGCCTCAGTATACCCAGCTTGTTTTATGAAGTTTAGGGTGCAAATATTCAAGGCTGGTCCATTATCTATCATTACTCTTTTCATGGCAAAGTTGGATACCATGATGGCTATGCGAAGCGGAAGGGTGTGATCTGGCTCGACCACGGGTATGTCAGTGGGTTTGAATGATAGGGTGCATGAGGAGGATAGGTGTCCAACAAGATTATGAAAATTAGTAGTGTTGATATCTGAAGGGACATGAGATTCTATGAGAGCACTATCAAGGATGTTTTTGTACATAGGACTAGTGCAAAGAAGGTCTAAAATGGAGATTTGGGCTGGCATGATCCCAAGGTGTTCCAAGATATTGTACTAGCTTTTTGATGGAGCTAATGGTGCTGGTAAAATGGGTGGGCCTGTGATGTTAAATTGGGCTCTTCAAGTGGTGACTGCACACTCATTGTTTGGTCCTTGGATATTGATAACATTGATAGAAGGCTCTTTCTCGAATATACAACCTATAAGGCTACCATAGTCTATATAGGATGAAGTGTGGTCATTGTTCTTCCCATGTTGTTGGTTTGGCTGATGGTTGTTGGTGTGGTTGTTGTTGGTTTAGATAGGTGCTTTTCTAGGATTTTGATTGTTGTGAGGAGGAAAAGCATTTTGATAGATATGTAAGCCTGCATTGGGAGAGGTTTGGGCACAAATAGTGATTTCCTTCCGATCAATGAGGTCCTGCACATAGTCTTTTAGTTTCATGCATTTGAGGGTAGTGCGACCTTTTACCCTATGAAATTTGCAGTATTCATTGTCCTTGTACCATGTAGCTTTGGATTGGCTTGGGTCAATTTTTTGGGTAGGAGGAAATTTGATGAGGTTTTCCTTGACTAATTTCTCAAAAATGACTTCCAATGGCTCACCAAGGGGTGTATAATTTCTAGGTGCAGGTTAAAATCTAGGCTTTTGTCCTGTAGCTACATTGATGGCAGTAGCTTGATTGTTAGACCCTTGAAAGTTGGGTCTTGGATTATGGCCTTGATAGCTTTGGTGATTCTATTGTTGGTAGTTGATAGCTTGTTGATTATGTGGTTGATATGGTGGGTTGGACTGGTTGTGAGAAGGACCAACAATATTCACATGTCTGGTGTCAGTGACGCCATCCGTTGCAATGTGCTTGTTTTTGTTCCAATACCTAGATTTTTCATTGGAATGTGATTGATTTTGGTTGGCTTCCTTGTAAATCTTGACCACACCATCTTTAATGAGTCCTTCCTCAAGGATCATTCCTTTCTCTTGGATATTTTTGTAGGTCTGCAAACAGTTCATGGTCATGTGGTGAGCCAAGCTAGGATGGGCATTATCAATAAACATTTTCACCACATGGCGCTCTAGCAAGGTGCAGGATATGCGGGTGGTAAGGGTTTTCCATCTTTGTAGGTATTCAGCAAGGCTTTCTACACCCTTTTGCTTAGTGTGGATAAGGTCAACTATTGATAGCTCTGTTTCAACAAGATGGGCATATTGGGCTATGAATGCCTCAGATAATTTAGCAAAGCTTTTAATTGTGCCATAGGGGATTTTGTAAAACCATTCAAGAGCTGGTCCAGCCAAGCTTTTGGGAAAAAGACATAAGAGGAAGACATCATTGTATGCCACGTCCTGGTAGTGCATGTAAAATTCTTTGATATGTGTGACAGGGTCTCCTTTTCCTCTGAATTTGTCAAATTTGGGTACCTCAAAGTGTTTGGGAAATGGTTTCATGGTAATGGCTCTATCAAATGGGTAAGGACACACATTCTCAAACTTGAATGTCTTCAGATCATTCCCTTCTTGGATGGCTTTCAGAGTTGTCTTCATTTGCTCCTATTCTGAATTGATAGGTGATGGCTGGGGTACCCCCAATGTAGGAGTGCCTTGAGGTAGGTATGCGCTAGATGGGGCCATTGAATATGGATGGCTGTGAGGGATTTTCTAATAGGGATTGTACATTGTTTGGGCAGCTGCATGGTGGATGATAGGTTACTGAGGGGGAGGTGGCACATATTGCTGCATGTGCTGCGAGACTTGCTATTGATATGGGATTTGAGGTTGGGATTGAGGAACATAAGATGGCTGTGGTATAAATGGATTGCTTTGTGGGGGTAAGGTATAAGATGGTTGTGAGGTTTGGGGAAATGATCGGGGGGCTTGTGGGGTTTGACCAATATATGTGGGTTGTGCCCCCATTTGGGATGGTGTCTACAAATAATTGGTGGTTGGCTGGGGTGGTGGATTACCTCCTAGAAGTGGCATTGAAAAGTAGTTGGTAATTGGAGGTAATGGATTAGTTGGTGATGGAGGTGGTGGGAATTGAAATCTTGGGAATGGAATTGATGGGGTTTGATGGCTTTGTGGTTGGATTTGGAAGCTTTGTAGAGTGGTGGCAGGGGCTGGGGTCACTTGGGAGCTTGGTAGAAAATTGGTAGTAGCTTGTGGGATTTGATAGCTTTGTGGAGTGAGGGTAGTAGCTTGTAGATTTGTGGCTAATGGTATTGAGCTCCCAAGACCTAATGGAAATGATGGGATTATGCTTTGGGCTATGGTGAACAAGCTGGAGGTGATGAAAGGTTGATTACTTGGCCCCATGGGCAGCATCCTTTTTCTATATTGCTGAGGTTGGCCAAAGATGCTAGCACTGATTGAGGAGATGGATGGATTTGGAAGGTTGGGTTGGGAAGCAGCAACAACAATAGTGAAGGGGGTGAATGATGAGGTCTTTTGGGTAAAGGGGGTTTCAAGCAGAGAGGTATGAACCAAGGATGGAGTGGTGGTGGCTGGGTTGGCTTGCAGCATGGAGATTTCAACTTGGGTGGATGATGGTATGTTTGGGTCTGTTGGATCATATGGATTGGCTGGAGGTTCTTCTTTTGGCATATATTAAGGATAATTTGGATCATAAGGGCCTATGGGTGGTGGCAGCTACCCAAACAATGGGTGAGATGGATCTAATAATGGAGGG
Organism: Cupressus sempervirens; assembly: GCA_028749045.1. Lineage (NCBI taxonomy): Eukaryota > Viridiplantae > Streptophyta > Pinopsida > Cupressales > Cupressaceae > Cupressus > Cupressus sempervirens. Next base: position 81,136,674 of record CM053789.1, read on the forward strand.
GGTCTTCCAAAGTCAAAGGTTCCTACATTGTCCCTTCAAAAATTAGCCATGATTGTCTCTTTGTTCTTGTCTATAATGGCATTTACCAATACTGCATTTCCTGGTTGGTTCATGAAAGCTTCAATGTCAGTAGGTGATGGCATAGCTTTCTCTAGGCTGAAGGATGGCTGAGTGCTCAAGGGGGGTGAGGTTGTTCGATCCAAATGATAGGGCTCCATTGTTTATTTCTTCTTGGCTAAGCGAGTGACAAGTGGCATGAAAAATGCTCCTAGGGATGGGATGCAACAAATGTTGGTGGATGCAAAAAAGGGGGGAAGGCTTTTCTATACAAATGATTTCCTAGGTTGAGGCAAAGCTATATGACAAAACCTAAGGAGGATTGGGTTTGGGATTCTAACTTAAAAGATATGTTGCCAAAGCACAAAAGGTCTTCTTTCCTATGTGCAAGCTTGGTGGTGATTGTGTCAACTTAAGGATAGACTGATGATCCTTTAGGAAGAACACAAGATTGACAACTTGTGGATCCAACCTTTAGCTCAAGGTGATGAGGGATGACAAGTGACAAAGCTAGATTACCCTAGACAAAGCTCTGTCAAAGGGATAACCTTGGTGAGGTTGGTGGTTTTGAAAGATTTTAGGAATGGCAAACTTTTAGCAAGGTGACAACAATTTTGAAGGCTTGGATGTGAAGATTTTGGATTGTTGGCTAGATGGTTTGGTCCTAAATGAGATGAATGAGCTAATAATGCTTAAGGGGATAACCTAAAATGGCTGGATTTTCTACAAAGATGACTCTAAAGTGAAGCTTATTGAAGAAGATGTGGAGAAACAAGGGGGTCTAATTATAGAAATCATGCCTACTTGGTAAGGCATAAGCATTGTTAACTCCTAGATTTTGGCTAAATTTGATGGTGTGCTCTAACCAGGCCTCTTGAACTGCTTCGTCGACACCTTTGTCCTCTACTTTGTGGAGTTTGACAATTTGAGGACTTGGTGTTAGTTCCTTTCTCTTGGCTGAAAGTTCTTGATATGCCTGAGATGGCTTGAGTTTAACTTTGTGGAACTTCTTCTTGGGTTTGGGTTGCTCTGACACGAATTCTTGAATTTTCTTGGCTTTGAGAGACCTTGATTATTTTGCTTCAACTTGTTCAAGTTTTGGGATAGGCAGTGACTATGCTAAGTGTGCCCTAAGCTAGGATTGACCAAGTTTGGCAAACATGCATTCAATAAGTAAAAGACCAAGCAATAGATAGAAACAACCAAATAGAAGTTTTGATTCCCAGAATGTGATACTTACGCCAAGGAGTGTGTGTGTTCTACAAATGTTTCGATCAGTCACTTCAAACACATTAACATCCTTGATGGTTGTCTACAAGGCTGACAGTTGGTTTAGCTAGGGAGTCCTCGATATACCCAAGGTACGTGAGGCCCAAATTTGTAGATGAAACCAAAAAGGTGTCACACAGCCGAGAAGAGCGATAACCCACTTCTCCTCTTTCACTTCTCAAGGGTATAAAGTTCCTTGAGGCTTAGCCCGAGTGACAAAATCTTGATCCCAAGAGAGGTGTCTTTCGATTCACCTCCCGGTTCTTATACTCCACCGGAATGCTGGAGTGGAGGTCATCCCAAGGGGTGATGAAATCCCCAAGCAGGCCTCCTAAAAAGAAACAAGGTTTTGGATCCTAATCTTATGCACCCAAGATGGCCTCGAAAGACGACAAGGGGAGAGAAGACTTGGATGACCTTGGGCTAAAAAATATGTTTGTTCTTTTACCAACTAACTCTTATGTATGCTAATCTAGGCTTTGCAAGCACTCATGTTTAAGAGACAATGTTAAATTCCAACAAAACAAAATTAAGCGAAGAATGAATACAAGAAGAAGAGTTAGGGTCAACAAAAAAGTAAACCCGCGCGCCTGGAGGCCCTCCACGTCAAATATCAATTAATTTCCTTTTAAAGCATTCAAGAGTTGGTGTAATTTTATTTTAAAGCCCAAAGCAAAGATGTGTGAGACTTGATTTTGCAAGCGTGCACCCGAAGGCCCTCTACGTCAATAGTTGTTCAATTTTAGTGCCCAAACTTGAAGTGTGATTGATTTAATCTAGAGTTTTGATCATTTAAGAATTTTGATAAAGTTAAAGCAAACATTCAAAGACCAAGTGAGTGAGTTAGATTGTGGAACATTTAACAGCTTTTTCAAGTAGACCCATCCCCATAAATGGTGCTGAGATTGCAACCAATGGTTGAATTGATGGTTGATTAGAAAAGAGGTGAGTCCAAGGAACTACTGAAATTGATTTTTTCAAATTTTTATTTTAACTTAACAAAGTTTCTTAAATGTCCAAAAGTCAAACTTTAGCTAGATTGCATGTGGAAAAGAGATTTGTTTTGTTCAATTTTAGAAGCTCCAAATGAAGTGTTTGATATTGCAATGGTTAATTGATCCTTGGCATTCAAGATTATATTTGTTGTTTTAATCATGAATTCAAGGAAAATTTGATTTTAACCCATGGAATTCAAGAGTGTGTTTTTTAGCAACATTCATTCAATAGAAAATGTGTTTAACCATTCAAGTTCATTCCATGAAAAACTTAGAAAACATGATTAGTCACCCAAAAAGTTGCTCCAACCTGCAATAAGACAAAAAAGAAATTGATTAGTCACCAACATCTTCAAAAAAGTAAAGCTTAACTATGGGAAATTTTTTTTTAACTTTTTAATAGTGACAGGTGAAGATGACAGTTCATCAGGTGCAGACGCCAAACTGCGAAGACGCTAATCTATGCAGATGACAAAGGAAGAGGCGGAGATGACAAATTAAGTTGGTGGCGATGGAGACGACAATTTGTTTGTTGGCGGCAACGGAGATGATAGTTTGACTAATGGCAGAAATGGAGACGACAGAGTGGATTTTGAATAAGAAAATGACCAGGTGGAAATTATGGTTAGAGGCAGAGACAATGATAAAAGCTAGGTGGAGACGTTGAAATGCGGAGACGCTGATCTGCGCAGATGATAGAATTCACTTCAGATATGATAGTTTTAGATTCGGAGACGATAGTCGACCAGTCGAAGATGCCAATATGCGGAGACGACATTACATAGAATTTGGTTTAAAACATGTGGATTTTCTTCAAAAAATTTTGGAATTTGATTTTTGAAGCTTTGCTTTTTCTCCCTAATGCTTCCTTTAACCTGCAAGAACAAGATTAAACCCTACAACTCACTCAAATGAGAAGAAACATTAGATTATTAGCAAAAAAAAAGATATAGATAGAAATAGAGGATTAAATGACCCATAGTGCGGTCCCACCGGGCGTGCCAAAATGTATATGAGAAACATGTTAGCAAGTAGCACTAATCTATTCAAAAACAAAAGCATTAACTAGCATATAAACCATAACATAAATGATAGACTAAAGAGGAAACCCCAATTGGAAATGTGAGCCAAATGAATGGACTCTCCCAATGGGATTTAACTCCTTGCTTGGTAGATGGGTCTAAAGATTGGGATGTATACTCAAGGTTCCCAAAAACTAGCTTCAATGGAGATGAAAAATGGCAAATTGGTAGCTTTGTGAGCTCTCAATTTGGCATCATAAGGGTATGGTTGATGGCTTTTGGCTCTCGAAAGGGCATTATAAATTTAGCTCCAAGATTGTGATGAAATGGCTTGGGAGGGGATTCAATTTATAGGCTAAGGGCTTAAGAGATGGAGGGCTAAGATGGAAGGAAAGATGAAAGCTTAAGGAGGGCTAGGATGCACTCAAAAGGGAGCACATGGATTGTGCTTGTTTAGCACCAATCAGGGAGTGACACATGTCACAAGGTGAGTGGATGGAGGAAAGGGGAAGGATGAGTCAACAAAGGAGGCTCAAAGGATAATATCTTCATAAAGACCCTTCATTATGGGTTGTAAGAGCTTGTAAGAGTCTTTATGGCTTTTGTAAGAGCATTCATTGTTGGGTGGTTGGGATATTTTGAAAGGAGTTGAGATTGTTGACTTTATTTGGCTTAAGAAAGTCTTAAGTTTGTTTAGGGAATGTGACAACATTAGGGGGTGGATTAGGCTTGGGTTTAGGATTAGATTAGGGATCTTAGAGATTTGCAAATGGATGGCATTCATGAGTGTGGGTGAGTTAGTGGCTAAGCTTGGTTAGTATGGGTGGATGGGGTGGATTAGGCTAGAAAGAGGGTTTAGGAATAAGTTAGGGGCTTTTAGATTTGAGGGTTTTATTTATCAAATAGATTTATTTAATAAATGGGGATTTTGGAATTAGATAGAAGAATAGGATTTAATTGATAAATAATAGGTTATTTGATTTATCAATTAAACCTATAGATGATTAATTAAATTAATCAGCTAGGGGATGGCAAAGGATTAATTATATAGGAATTTAATTAATGATGCCTTTAGAGATAACTAAATAGGATTATCGAAGCGATGTAATCAAATTTAGGTGTCTACACTTAAATCTTTTGACAAGCATGGATGGAGGGGCTCAAGTGACCCGAGTTGTTTCTTTATTGAGAAGAAAGAAAGTTTGTTTGGACAAGGTAGATGGAACAAAAACTTATTCATTTTCTCCTTGAGCAAGTAAATTTAGGAAGAAAAGGTGAAGGTGGTCTTTGTAAAGAGGCTTGGATAGCCATCGAGATGAGGTTCAATGAAGAACTGGAGTTAAATCTAGGTAAGGAGAATTTCAAACATAAGATGAAAACATAGAAGGAAAGTTATAGATAATGAAAGATCAAAGGAATATGATTGGTTTTTCATGGAACAAAAATACTCAATGCTTGGATACTGATGAGAGCATATGGGATGAGCTTTTGAAGGTAATTTATTCTATAAATTATTTTGATCTAAATAAAATATTTCTTAATCAGTTATAATGAAAGAGATCCATATAATTTCTTTATTTTTCTATCATGTAGAGAAAGGACTTCAAAATTCCAAAGTATATAAGAGGCAGCCATTTTTCTATTTTGATGAGCTAGTATGCATTGTGGGGAATGATGTAGCTGATGGAACCACTACTACAACAAACCAACAAACTAAAGAAGGGAGCATATTAGATGAAGTTGTGGATCTCGAGGAGGATGATGAATTCACTATGCCTATGAATAGTACAACTAATTTTGATGAAGAATACCATCAGTCAAACACTTCTAGTGCATTTGGTAGACCCAAAGCTTCTACACCATCATCCAAGAGGACCAAGAGAAAGAAGGATAACATGGTTGCATCTTTGAATGTTATATGTGAGAGCATCCAAATAATAAATGAGGGAATCAGTAAGCCTCCCATTATAAAGGTTGATAAAGAAGAAACCAAACAAGATCTTGCAACTATCTATGTTGCCCTCAAAGCCATCCCCAAACTTTACAGAGGATATTCTAATTGTGGCATATGACTCATTCATTCATGAACGTTTAATAGCCATTGAGCTCTTATAGATGAATGAAAAAGAGCGAAAACCTAATATTAGATACAAGTTTGGTGCATCATTTTCACATTGATGGAATGTGCCCAGTCTATGATTGTTACAACATAATTTTTGGATCATGTTTATTAGCTTTCAATGTTGCTAGAATATGCATAGTCTGTGAGTCATGGGCTATTTTTTGATAGTCTATTCCAAAAATATTTTACACACTTTCATTTCTATTTCTATCTTTAGTTTGAAACATATTTATTAACTCTCAATGCTGCTAGAATATGCATGCCTAGTCTGTGATAGTCACAACTTCTATTTTGATTATCAATTTTAAAAACTTCTATGTACTTTCATTGCTTGGCAAGATATAATTTTAATGGCATATATTGTATGATCAAGGCATCTTTACATGATATTCTTTATAATTTAGGATAGTTTCAAGTTTACATGTCATTCTTTATGATTTAGAGTTACTTTGATGGCATATATTGTGTAACCAACAAGTACTTTTTTCAATTTTTTTTTGATAAATAGTCCTTTTCTATTAAAAAATATACTTAGAATAAAATTCACAAAAAAGGGATCAGGGGATACAAGATCACCTCGCAAGAGAGTTCAAGTGGCCTAAGCCAAAAATATACACATGACATCAGTACAAAAAACAACTATTCATAAAGCAAAAACATATAAAGCAACCTCAGGCTGCCAAAGCAGTGGTAGCCGAGGGGACAGGATCATCTTTTTCATTGAAACCCCAATCATTTCTAGGATTGGAGAGTGGTTTGGGAAAAGACCAGCCATCATCAGGAGCAACAACAGTAGGGGCATCAGTGACATCCTCTGCATCTTTGACCTCAAGGCGCGGAGGAGAAATTGCCAGTGCTAGGCAGGGTCATTTTCCAGCATTATCTCGACAAGCACCAGGAGGAGGAGGTGAGGACAAGCTAGAGCCACCACAGGGTGGGGAGGTAGAGTAGTGCCTCTAGCTACCAACCCCACCACTAGGCGAGTGGTGATGGGAGGCTTGCAAGTGCGAAGTGTGTGAGTGGTTGCTTGAGGAGTGGTGCCCCTGCTAGTGGCCACGAGGTGTCGAGGTGTCTGTCAAGGCATCTGGAGGTACTTGAGCCATAGTGCAAGGGGCATTTCCCTAGTGGTTGAGCAGCTCTCATAGGTGAGAAACTTCAAGGGAAACTTTGTTAGCTTGCCCATGTATCTACATAATAACATTGTTACAAATACAAGCTTTAGTGTAAATTGCAATGTTAACATCCAAAAAGCTGTGTGTGAATAAAACAACATTTCTATCTTTCCACAGAGTAAAAAAAAATTTCATCCTAAATGTATGCCAAATCTAGGAGTACTTTTTGGGAATTCTGAGGGAATCACCCAACAAGATCATGTGCCATGAAAATGGTTCGGGCCTAAAGGGCTTGAAAAAATCATGAATCCAATGCCAGTAATTTTGCGCATGTTTACAAAACTAGAAAATATGCAGAAAGGAATCAGGCTAACCATTCAAGGGGAATTTGGGATTAGGAACCCCTATGTGCTTTAGCCAAGGCCTTAGGGGAAGATCTTGGAAGGCAAGGCACCAAGAAAAGTGAGTGATCTTGGGCTTAGTAATAGTGCACCAGATGGTATCGAAGTGTTTTTTCCATTCAGAAAGTGAAGATTGTAAATGCTATCTCTTGTTGAGCATGTCTACCATCACAAGATGGGGTGAAAGCCATCAATATCCCTTATTGGGCTTGTAGTTGTCAAAAGGAGTGTCAGGATACCACTTCCAATCATGCCACCAACAATGACTAGATTGAATTCCAACCTTGTGCACCAGATGTAAAGGGATGGAGGATAACAATAGGTCAAAATTATTTTGATCTGCATGGACAAGGAGGTACTGTAGAAAAGAGATCTTTAATAGTTCTGATGCCACATTTGAAAAAACACAGAGCACTGGCACCTTGGGTCTTAGCAAGAGGGTTACCCTGAATGGAAAATAGAGGAGACCACCAAATATTATGTTGATTCAAGGAGAGACCATTACGTAAGTCATCCCTAGCCCAATGAAGCTAGGGCTTGATAGCCTCCTAGGATTTTCAGATGCTCTTAATAACAAATGAGCCCTATATGACAATAGGATCGTGCATGATGAGAAGGGTTTGAAAACCAATCCCCTTCCACGCAGGTTTGTTGATAGGGAAGCCATAAGAAATGCAATGGCGAACCAGAATCTTCCAACCTTCATCTCCAATAATAGCTTGAATGATCCACTTGGCACAAAGTGCAAGGCCTTGTTTGTGAGTGGAAAGAAAACTGAGGCCACTGGATTCTTTAGAGAGGCAACAAAATTCCCAAGTGACTCTGTGAAATCCATGATGATCAAAACCAGAAGCTCAGAGGAAATCTCTAAGCAAGCGTTCCAGCTTAAGATAGGAAGGTTTCAAAGGAGCCCAATAGGAGGAATAATAAACATGGGTGGTCACAAGAATCTTAGAACAAATTTGGAATTTACCAGCAAGAGAGAGTGGCTTGGTAATCTAGTAATCAAGTTTTTTCACAATCTTAGCAAGGACAACATTCCAAAGCTCCAGAGGGGAAGCCTGAAAGGCAAAAGGGATGCCAAGAAAATGAAAACCTTCAGCATGAGTGACCCATTTCCACTCAAGCTAGCTGAGCCAGTGTGGAGCTGTTGAAAAAGACTAGAGGTAGCAAAGCATTTAATGCCATTGAATGGTAGAGCCAAAGGCTTGACAAAAAGTCTTCAGACAAGATAGTGCATTGTTGATGCTTTCCTCCTCGTCAAGAAGAGTAAGGATGAAATCATCAGCAAAATGTCCATTGACAAGCTGGGAAGTAGAATCAGGCAAGGTAATTCCATGAACCAATCCTAAGGAAATAGAATGAGCAAGCAGGTACCCAAACCCTTCAGTAGAAAGAATGTAAAGTGCTGGAGCTAAAGGGCAAACTTTCTTGATGGAGCAAAAGAGCCCAAAGGCCTCAAAATATGAATTATTAATGGTAATGCAAGCATTATCATGACCAAAAAGAATCTCCATGGATTGAATAAAGTTTGGACCAAATCCCAGGGCTTGGAGCATAGCTAGGATGAAGTGCCATTCAATGCGGTCATATGCTTTGGTAAAATCTATCTTTAGAAAGATAGCCTTCTATTTGGACTTACAAGCCCATTCCATCCCTTCCCAGATAGCAATAATGTTATCAAGAACGTATCTTGACTTGATGAAGTTAGTTTGCTCAAGCCACACAATTAGAGGCAACATGTGCCTAGTTTTGAAAGAGATTGCCTTGGCAATTATCTTATAAGCCACATTCAGAAGGGTGATGGGCCTCCAATTGCATATGTCCTCTGGATCACCAGCCTTAGGTATGAATTTAATATTTCCTTTATTTATAAAGGCTCCTAAGCTTTTAGAATGATATGCTTCAAGATAGACTCTGTGCAGATCAAGGCCAATTTGGGATAGAGGTGCTTGTAAAACACACAAGGAAATCCATCACACCTAGGGGATTTGTCATCTACCATAGAAAAGGAAACCTCTTTAAGATTGCTGAGGGAAAGAAGTTTCTCACAAAAAGCACATTGCTTCCCCGCAAGTTAGTTGAGAGTAATAATGATGCATTTTCAGAGAGCATCTTCCTGGGAAACCAAATTTCCCTACGAAGCAAAGACATTCTCATAATGATGAATGAATGCTTGCAAGATGTCAGGGAGATTATACAAAATAGTTGTGCCTTGTTTGAGTTTTTGAATCCCAACTTTGGTATGACAGGCTCAGAGAGCATGGAAAAATTCCTTTGAGGATTTGTCTCCAACCTTCAACCAGTGGAGACGAGCCTTGAGTTGAGCTCCATGAGTAGCATAGTTGTCAACAACTTGCTTGTTATGTAGAATATTTGCAAGATGAACTTGTAGATCCATATCAAAGGGGTTAAGAGTGAGAGCCTCAGAAGTTTTCTTGAGGGGAAGGTTGTTAGTTGCATAAGCCCTTTTTTTGAAAATGGTGACTTGACGCCCATAGATGTGCAAGAATCATGAAGTTCTGGCAATGGCATCATTCTACCATTGAATCCATCCCTTGGGAGAGTGCTTATGTGGCTCTAAATTCCAGACACATAGGATATGTGAGATGGTGGAATCATGCATCAGCACAGACGTGTTGAGGTAAAACTAAGACTTAGTTACCTTGGGGATAGTTGTTTGCCAAGTACTACCAAAATAAATAGTGTAGTGGTTAGATAAAGTGACATCTGACAGGGGAATGACAGGCAAATCTCGATCCTCAAAAAAGGAGAAAAAAGATTGTGCAAAGATCATGGCACAATCAAGACATTTTAATATATGATCTAGGCCAGCTCGAAAGTTGGACCAAGTGTGCCAGACCCCAATACTCTAGCAGTGGTTAGTGTTGGGATCAAATAGGCCCAATTTATTACGCATGTGGTACCAAGTTGCTCTTTCCCTAGCTATCCAATGAAAAGGTAGAATGCCTTCTTTTTCAGATGCCACTTCAACCATATTGAAGTCCCCACACATGACCCAAGTAGCTAGAGGAAAATTGTCAACTAGCCAGGCCCACAATTGGGCTCTTTCAACAACGTCATTGGAAGCATAAACATTAATGACTCTAAAAGAGTGATTGTTAATGGAGAGTAAAAGCCAAACAATTCTATGCATAAGGTCAGAACCATGTGAAACTATAATAGAATGAAGGTGAGGTGATAGGAGAGTAACTACACCACATCGACCAACATCATGTTGCAAAGAAAACATAACACCATCTGGCCAAATGATGCAGTATGTAGCATCAAGCATGAAACTAGAGATCTTTACTTCTTGCAAACACAAAAAATTCAAATTACCAAGTCTATGATGGGTATCCTAGACATAGTACTTTCTGGTGAGGTCTATAAGACCTCTAACATTCCATGAAAGGTAGTTCATGAGAAATCTTCCATGTCATCCTCGTCCTTGAGAGAGGAGTAGCTATTTTTCAAGAAGGTAGGAGCCAAGTGAAAGTTAGATAGGAAATCCTTTGAACTTACAGGTTGTCACTTTATCTCTAGTACCTCTGCACATCTAGGAGGACTATGAGAATGTCATGTTGTTGGTGGCACAATGGAAGAGATTGCAAATGAAGTGTAAACCCCAACCAAGGTAGAAGCCCTTGTGGTGGCCTTGATCCCCTATGCATCAACAAGGTTTGAAACCTGCAAACCCCCCAAAAGAGGAACTGTCAAAGTTGCCTGCGTCCCCATGCTAGCGGGTGTAGACCTTCCTGTGGGAATAAGAGGAACAATGGAAACCACCACATAACATTTTTTGGGTTGCAAAGTGGTTGAGACAGCATTGCCCTTGCATCCAACAGAAACTCAATCTTCTTTTTTCCCTTCGACTTGTTTGGCAGGTGCATCTTTAGGCACAGGTTTTGCCCTGGAGGAAACTAAGGGGCAATCTTGAATCTTGTGTTCCATTGAATGGAACCTATAGCAGGTGTTAGGTAGGTTCAAGTAAAGCACCTTCTAAGAGAAGGTCTACACCCCAATATGAATTTCCACAGAATCATGAAGATCCTTGGAAAGATCAACTTTGACACAAATGCAACGCTAAGGGCAAGCATTAAAGAATTTCTTAGGCTCCTTAGTGACAACCTTGACAAGGTTTTGGGCAATGGACTCAATGAAATGACAACATGGCAAGGGTAAACCTAGGAACTCAACCCACATAGGGACCCTAAGCTTTTTATCATCTGAGACAGTAAAGTCTCAAGATCATTTTTGGAAAACAAGCAGTGAAGAATGGATAGACCATGGACTATTGGTGAAATCTTCCTCTACTTGTGACGGGTTGGCAAAATGAAATTAAAAGAAACCTCTGGGAAGGTTTTGCATGGTATCAAGGTAGACCCCATGAGGGGTCCAACTCTTGTTAACCTATTCTCTGAGCATAGCTTTAAGAGGAGTCTGACCCACAAAATAACCTATCAAGGTGTGGTGCTCTAACCGGTCACATGCAACATCAAATTCTTGCAAAGGAAGGATAATATCAAGATTACCTCATGAAAGACGTTCGGGATAAACTTGCATGGGTGTTTGTTCAGAGGCAGTGCCATGGCAATCTGAAGCAGCAGCATGCACACCAGAAAGAATTGGGTCACCACTGGCCGGAGCCATGATTAAAAAAGCCTAAAGACTCCCGTAGTAAATGTAGTTTGACAAGTGTTTCCTAGAGAAGTCAAGTTTAGATGAAGAGATGTACTCAAGAGAACTAAAAAATTGCATGGGGCAGGAAACCCTAGTAGAGCCCAAATCTTCTCACAGTGGATCAAATGCCCTTTTTTCAAATTTTAAAATACTAACACATCTATTTATTATTTATGTTGCTGGAATATGCATAGTCTGTGAGTTATAGGCTAGTTTTTGATAGTCAATTTCATAAAACTTCTCCACACTTTAATTTCTATTTCCAACTTTAGTTTGAAAGATATTTATTAACTCTCAATGTTGCTAGAAAATGCATGCCTAGTCTATGATAGTCACAGCCTATATTTTGATTATCAATTTTGAAAACTTTTACGCACTTTCATTGCTCGGAAAGATATAAGTTTGATGTCATTTATTGTATGATAAGGGTGTCTTTACATATCATTCTTTATAATTTATGATAGTTTCAGGTTTACATGTCATTCTTTCAAGTGACTAGTGGAAAGTTGTAGCTTTACATGTCATTCTTTATGATTTAGAATTAATTTGATGGCATATATTGTGTAACCAAAAAGTCCTAAATTTTAAAATACCAATGCATCTATATATTATGTATGTTGTTGGAATATGCATAATCTGAGTCATAGGTTAGATTTTTATAGTCAATTCAAAAAAAATTCTGCACACTTTCATTTCTATTTCTAGCTCTAGTTTGAAACCTATTCATTAACTCTGAATGGTACTGGAATATGCATGCCTAGTCTATGATAGTCACGGCCTATATTTTGATTATCAATTTTGAAAACTTCTATTTACTTTCATTTCTTTGAAAGATATAAGTTTGATGGCATATATTGTATGATCAAGGTTTCTTTACATTTCACTCTTTCAAGTGATTAGTGGATAGTTGCAGCTTTACATGTCATTCTTTATGATTTAGGATTAATTTGATGGCATATATTGTGTAACCAACAAGTACTTCTTCCAAATTTTAAAATACTAACGTGTTTATTTATTATTTATTTTGTGGAGACCACTTCCATAGCTATGATCTATCATTCTCATCTACAAATTTGTATCCTTGAATATTGATGCATGTTAAGATAGATCATTCACTCCCACTTTTTAGTTGTCTATAGAATGCTACAACTATCTATATAATTTTATAGTTGCCTTTAAAATGATACTTTATAAGAAAATATTATTTATAATGCAACATATTTATTTATTTTTCAAAAATTCCTCTCATCCTATTTGTTCATTAGTTCTATAAGGTTGATGGCATTGGTGACTGTGTCAGTGTGTGACTATGGTGTTGATTGTAATACCCCGCTTGGAGATCCTTGGAAAAAGGATACATTGAAGCTAGGATTTAAAAATATATATATATATGGATGCACACAAAAATCAAAATAAAAGGATCAAAAAGATCAATTTGGAAGACTAAACCAACATCAAAAACACCAACGGATCTCCAAACGCCACTACTGAACAAAAATGACAAACTATGAAAGTCACAAAATGTAATCAATTCTAAAACATCCCAAATTTGAAAGGTCAAAAACTAAGGTTCAAGAACACCATAAAGTATATCCCAATAACCTCTCAAAACTTTATGATCAAGTCAAAAAGTGCCTGTTGGTCACCTGAGAAAGTTTTCTCATCGGCCCATGTGATATTTCTATACAGCTTGGGAGATACTTAACCAATATCATATGAAATGTCTCCAATAGGCATGTGCTACTTCGAGGGTCTAGGTGATAAAGTTTTTTTTGTCATGCAATATTCTTTGAGTATCATACAAAATTTATGCAATGGGCATATGATACTTTCTAGTATCGCATGATAGAATTCCCTTGGCCATGTGATACTTTCTAGTATCACATGATATTTCTTTTTTGGGCATTCAATACTTTACATGTATCGCTCAATGCTTGAACACTTGTCACCCAAGAAATGCAAGAACCATTCCAAAGAACATTTAGGGGGATAAAACAAAGAGTTTGAACATCCACACTGAGGAGCACTAGATCCACAAATTGAGGCTTGGACACTCAAACACAAGAGAACCATGATAGAAACATAATTAACCATCTAAGTCATAGCATAATAAGAAAACATTTAGAAAGAAACATCACAATGTAAAAAAACAACTAAACTATTACATAGTTCCTCCCAACTATAATAGCATCATGACACCAAGAAGGCCCTAGCCATGACATCCCAAACTACCAACTAGCTAGTCAAAGCTATTTTATGAGGACATCACTACTACAATGTAACAACATCATACGAACATAAATATCTAACTTGCTAATGAACAAAGCAATAAATACTCCAACTAAGTGAATCACATCATCTAACCATATGCTAAACATCATAATAAAGGAATACATCAAATAACTAACATCATCTAAATATGATATTTGAGCATTCCAATTAAAGTATAAATCACAAGGGAAACATACTCTGAAAACTTGAAATACCAAGTGAAATATCACGCACCGATCGCACTAGAATAATATACCATCTCTATACACTAGTACCTAGCCTTGGTATAGGTAGCTATGCCTCCCAACCACATGGAACCCATAGGTCCACTCTTGTCATGCTGATGGAGATAGTGATCTAACCACAAACACACATGAAGCAAACATCCATGGCTAACACTCACGCCAGACATTAAAGATAACTAAAAACAAGATCTTGAGACAATGCAAGTGGATCAGCATCCTAGTCAAACACTCTATGGGCCACTATACAGTGGCTCAATAGAGGGTAAGGAGCTTGGCATTGGGTAGCCCAAGCTAGTATCATGTAGACTCAACTCTCTAGGAAGGCTCTCACACTATGTCCTTAAACTAAACCGGGTGCTCACATAATATTTTATTATCTTAAATTTATTACCCAATTAATTTATTTATTTATCACTTGTTTAGAACTTCTTCATGCAAACCCTCTATGCAATAGTCACTAGGCTATGAGAGGGAAGCCCCCCTCCATGCTACCCTACATACCCATGCTCATCACATGATGAGTGTCCATAGGCATGCATATTCCCAACCCAACCCTAATGAACATAAATCCATTGAAATATAATAAGGAGTTTGGGCCTTCAAGGCCACCTAAAAAATGTACGTGCACGTACTCATGTGTAGTGCACCACCATCATAAGATCATAAAATGAGCACTTGATGAGAACACAAGAAAAATAACACAACCAAACACAAGCTCAGGAGGATAATTGTGGCATGCATCAGAATGTAACATAAAAGTGCAATAGTGGCTTAACTGACATCTATAGATAATTTGAGTCCACAACTAACATCATGGCAAGAAAACTTGAGAAAACTGGGTAGCACACAAATCAAGGTGAAAACCTCTTAAAAACCAATGTTGATGGAAATCAATGAAAATAAAACCTATTCACCCCAAGGATGAATAAACCACAAAAATCCATTAATATTTAGGTTTGGACACCATATGCAAAAATGATCAACATAATAGTGTGAAACCCGACACCCTCATCTTGAAAATTAGGGAAACTTTTATACCCAATCCATTGGTCAGAACTAGTAATAAAAAATGAAGGAGAACACTAGTTCTCAACCTCCTAATATACAACTTCTAGAAACAAAGCTAAAACATAAAAATGGGAGAGCCCTACCTAATAGAAAAAGAGTAGAAATGAGAATCAGTACAATAAAATAAATAACCCATGGAAGCTACTTACAGTCATGGAAATCCAAGGTCTCCCTGAGCTAGATCCAACAAGACTAATCTCATGAATATCTCATGCATGTAGCTCTTACAATGAACAAAAACACAATCCTATAGAAGAGGATTTGAAAATTGCTCTCAATTTTCTTATTTGCCAAAGTGAGAAGTGAGGAATAAAGTTCCTTTTTGGATACTTATTCACATTTCGAGTGAATAATGGATTAAGGTAAATAACTAGGTAACTTAATTAAACCTCAAACTAATCCAAATGAAAATAGGCTATTCCAAGTAATTGGAATTCATATATGACAAAGCTGTTGGGAATAAGAAATAATATAAAGCCTAAAATTCCCTTAAACTGCAATAAATGTGAACCTCTAAATAAAAAGACATGCTTACATGTATAATCACATAATGAAAGTGAGTCTAGATTTATTAAATCATCGAAAGGTTTCATTTAAACAATTAAATAGGATACATTGACCATATAGCGAAGACATTGGCTAGATATGAATAGATGAATCACTAAATCCATGTGCCACTACCAGGGATATAATCTTGTACACTAAAACACATGATCAAGTGCAATTGCATATAATAACATCGTCGACAAAATAAATGCATTAGTTAAACTAATTTAACAATTTATTTAATTATACTAAAATAATCTATTTACATCAGTCACTTTTGCATAAAGCATCACAAAGCAAGAATGAAGTAATTAACCATAGCATTAAATCCAACACATAAAAATAATCAAAAGATATGTCCAAATCCTAGATAACCATATTTAATCATGGAACATATAGTCATCTTAAAAGGCATCATCATGCATATATGATCAACTAAACAACATAGTAACTAATATCTATGATACTAGAAATAAAAGTATAACATCTAACCATCAAGTCATCTCAAAAGTACAAATAACATGAGTAACAAGTATCTCTCGAATCCAAAAAATAAGAAGGTACAAATTGCAAGCATGAGAGGCATCATATACTTTCCCACTATGAATAGGCTTACTCTCAGAATCTTGAATAAAGATAGGGATACAAATCTCTCAATCATGTAGCATCTTCCCAAGTAGCAGAAGTCTCATCGCTCAGGTCTCATTGGACCCTTAATTGCTCTATGTCTCAACCTCTCAAAGTAAATCTCTAATGCTAGAGGATAAAAATGGGCTCCAAATAAAGTTTACCACCCTCCACCTAAAAAGCATCCCAATCAAGAACATGGGTCACATCGGGAATGTACTACCTCAAAACATAAACATGGAAAATAACATAGATGCATGATAGGCTAGGTGACAATACTATTCGATAAGAAACATGACCAATCCTCTCAAGGATCTCAAATGGTCAAAAAAAATGTGTTGCCAACTTAGAGCCTTTCCCATAATATATGGGGCTCTTCCTTGGACACACTCTCAAAAATGCCCTATCACCAATAAAAAAGTAACAATCCAATCTATGGGTATCTTCATACATCTTCCTCATGTCCTAAGTGATAACCAAATGATATCTAATACAAAAAACATGTTGCTCCATATCTTGAAGCATCTTTGGACCTAGAAGTATTCAGTCCTCCAAATGATCCAAACTCAAAGGTGTACAACACACTCTACTATACAAGGCTTGAAAAGGCAACATGCTAAGAGAACTATGACACCCATTGTTGTATACAAACTTGACAAGGTATAAATAATCCTCCCACTTCACCTACCTATCCATTACATATATGTGAAGCATATCTTCTAGAACTTGGTTCACTCTCTTTGTGATAAGCCAAACTAAAATTGAGTTGTGTGCCCGAAACATGTTGGAGAGACATCCATAGTGGTGAAGTAAGCACTAGATCTCTGTCCAAAATAATCTGACAAGGAATCCCATGCAATCGAACAATGTCTTCCAAGAAAACATATGCTACACAAGAAATAGTGTAGGATGTTCTCTTGGGTGAAAAATGTGTTATCTTAGACAACTTGTCCATTTTCACCATAATACAATAATGTCATCATGATGATGACATAGGAAACCCCATTATAAAATTAATAGATATGGTATCCCATTTCCACTTTGGAATGGCACGTGGCTGCAAAAGACCCGCCAAATGTTGATGCTCTGCCTTCACCCTCTGGCACTCAAGATATTGAGCAACACAATCAGCAACATCACACCTCATCCCTGCCAAAAAGTATAATTGTTTAAGATTGGCATGCATCTTCTTTATATTGGGATGCACTGAATATGGTGCATGATGTGCTTCTGACAAAATCAAGGTATGAGGATTTCCAAACACTAGTACATAAATACTCCCCAAGTGTTGCATTAGTCCATTAGACTCAAGAAAATAACCTAACAACTTCCCCTCAAGGGTACATCAAGACTCGATCTCTGCCCTCACTTCATGATGCCATATATCACTAGGCAAAGCCTCCAAGATACAACCTTGCAAATCCACTTCTAATGACTAAAATGATATCTCATGTCACCTCTTAGTTAAGGCATCCATGATGATATTTTCTTTTCCTTTAATGTAGTGAAAATCAAAGTCATATTCAGATAGGAACTCCATCTAGTGACATTGTCATGCATTTAGGTTTGGCTAAGTAGTGATATACTACAAGCTCGTATTGTTGCTATGTAACTCAAACCTATATTCAAAAAGGAAATATCTCCAATGCACAAGCACATGCACTATAGATGTAAGCTCCAAACCATGAGTGGGATAGTTAAGCTCATGGTCCTTGATTTTTCTAGACTCATATGTAATCACACGACCATCCCGCATGAACATCACACCCAAACCTTCCAACAAAGCATCTATGAAAATAATAAAATCACCTACATGATTAGGCACTACAAGGACTAGTGCACTGATCAAACACTCCTTAGGAGAATCAATTGTTGCCTCACACTGGTTTGACAAAACATACTTATTCCCTTTTTGCTGAAGAGAAGTGATGGGGTGAGCCACATGAGAAAAGTCTTCACAAAACAATGGTAGTAACCCACCAACCCCATGAAACTACAAACCTGAGAAACACTCATGGATACCAACCAATCCATGATAGCTCAAATTTTCTCTAGATCCACCACAATACCACCACCACTGATGATATGCCCCAAATACTTCACCTCCGACTAGAAGAATCCATGTTTACACAAATTGTCATACAACTTATGGTCTCACACACACTACAACACTTGGCATAAATTCCCAAAGAGTACAACTGTGGACTCATAATTCCCATAGCATGTACAAAAATTTGTTTGTTGAATTTCAACCTCATGAATACAAAGATGATGGTATTCCAACTTAAGATTAATATTTGAGAACACTCTTGCTCCCTTCATTTGATCAAACAAGTGATCTATCCTTGAAAAAGGGTACCGATTCTTTATCATCACCTTATTCAACTAACATTAGTCAATACATAAACACAATCATCTATCTTTATTCTTTATGAAGATGACTAGTGCACCCATAGGGATACACTAGGATGAATATAGCCCTTGGCCAACAATTCTACCAACTACAATCTGAGTTCACTCAACTCCTAAGTAGTCATGTGGTAAGGAGCTTGTGATATCGGCTTAGCTCCTAGTACAAGATCAATCCCAAAATCAATGTCACACTATGGTGGCATATCGAGCATCTCATCAGGAAACATGTTTGCATACTCATGAAGGAGTGGGTGATCATCAATAATCATCGTATCACTCTCAACCTCCTCAAGATCATTGATGGAGACTACAAACATCTGGCATCCCTTCTACACACTCAGCTTCAACTAAGTAGCTGAGATCATTCAAATTGAGACTAGTCCCTGAACCCCTAAAAGCTCTAGCATTCCACTTGTGTCATCAACATATTGCACTAACTTAAGCTATAAATCTATATTCACTTGATGGGTGGATAACCAATCCATGCCCAACAAAATGTCATATGATCCTAGAGGTAGCATGTGAAGATCCACTATGGTGGTGAAGGTACCCAATCAAATCTACATCTACTAACCAAGGAGTCTACAACCACTTTCAATCCTGTGGTTAACTCAAATTGCTACTAGTCCACATCATTGAAAAAGAGATGGTGAAATAAAAGAATCTAAAGCACCTGAGTCAAATAATATTGAAAATGAAATAAAATGTAACGTACCTATAGTCTTGACTATGGTACCCTTGTGCTCAGCTCGATGGGTCCTACTTGCATCTGCTACAATAGGTTCCAAACTGGCTGCACCTCTACTAGGTCCTAGAGATGTCTTTATAGGACATTTCATCAATTTATGTTTGAGCTGACTACAAGAATAACATTCTCCTACAAAGATAGAACTGGGTCCATGTCCACCTTGGGTAGTAGTAGAATATGGTGCACTTTCCTTGCTAGAGTTATGCTAACTACTCCTAGAAGGGTGATCCTACTGAGACTTTTGGCCATGGCTCTGGTCATCTCCTTTTTTCCTTCAGGCACCTGTATTCTATCCACCCTTAGTACAAAACCCTCATTGATTTCCATGATATTTAACACCCTATAAGGGTGCCAACTAGGTTTGACCCTTTTTAGAGGACTTAGGAACCTGAGTATCTTGCCCTGAAGTCCATGCATTATGGCTCTAGGAACCTATTTTTTACTAAACCCCTAGCCACATTACTCTCAATAATTCTTTCCTTCCCCATGGCAAGTGCAAGCATTCTTAGCTAGTGAACATAGACATCCCCAATGATAGAGTCCCTAACAAAATATTGTTTGAGTGCTTCATCATGTTGGTAACTCGAATACTACCTCAACCCAAGAAATAACTTCTCATAAAAATCCACTAACTTATTCCCCTATTCCCCTAGAAGTATAATCAGGAACCTCTATCTGTTCAGCAATTGCTTCTAGTTTCAGAGGTAATGCCTCAATGTCATAGCTTATTTTGTCAAAGGAAGAATTCTAAATGTCATTTTTCTCTACATTTCCCTATCTACATTATAGGTTTTATTTTTAAGGATCAATTTAAATTCATGGAATATGTTGTTTTAGTCATCCATTTAACAATCACTTATTCCTTATGTAAAGAGATCTCTTTCAACGTTAATCATAAGTTTTCTAGAGATAATCTTGAGTGGAATTATGAAGATATTGTTACTCGTCAAGTTATGTTTAATAACTCATCATTGGCTGAGTTCATTCCACAATGTCAACAAATTATGAAGCATGTTAAGAGAGGTCATAATGAAGATAAGGAAATGGATAACTTGGCAAACAAGATATCTGACTTCATTATATCTGAGCAATTCAAGTATTAGTAGATGAAATTAGTAGAGAAGAAGATAGTCAAGAAGTAAATTTATTAGATAAGGAGGATGATTGGCACTAGGGCTCAACAGATAGGATTTAATAAGAAGCTTGCGATCAAGATGATTGCCATTCTCATAAAATTCATAGACCTTATCTATTGTGCAAAATCCAACTATTAAATAGAATGTTGCTCACACTCCAAAAACTCATGGTAGGAAAAGAAAAAGTGTGAAAGAAAAAGAGGAAATTGCTTTGGGGATCTAATCTACATTGGAAGAAAAAATCAAAACAGTTAAAAGAGTTACTAGGAGGACCAGAGGTCCCCTGGCATTATTATGAGGATCATTACATGGAATTTCAGGGGGATTAATGCCACTGACAAAAGGAGTAGAATTAAAGATTTATTAGATAACTTAAAGAGTGACATAATTTTACTACAAGAATCAAAATTGTCAGATAGTAAATTTCATGATACAGTCTCTAAGTGGAAAAATTGGAAATCAGTCCATGTATCAAGTAATGGGGTGTTAGGAGGTTTCATAACTTTATGGAATCCTAGAACAATATCAGGCCATTTAACTGATAAAGGAATGGGATGGTTATGCTATCATTTTGAGCACTTTGATATTTCTTTGTCGATATTTAATGTATATGGGCCAATGAGTGCTGTTGAGAAGATCAAGCTTTCGAATGTGATTTCTAGCAAACTCAAAGATTTAGGGGATCAGAATTGTATTTTAGGAGGAGATTTTAATGCTATCAGAGACATTAAGGAAAAACAAGGGGTAGTTTTTGCTTCTACAAAAATGATGGAGGAATTTGATAAGTTTATTTGTGAGAATGATTTGTCAGAAGTTAGCTCTTCAAATGGTTTTTTTTTCTGGTTTAATAAAAGGGATGATTTCTTGCAAATTGCAGAGAAGCTTGATAGATTTTTTATTGATAAAGCTTGGAATTTAACTCCATTATGTTTTTCTTCAGTAATTTTATCCTTTCCAGGTTTTGACCACTTTCCAGTTGCCTTAAATATAAACAAGAATTCACATAGGTCTTTGAATAAGTAGAAATCCTCTTTTAAGTTTGAGAGGATGTGGTTCAGGCATCCCCATTTTCTTCCATTAATCAGACAATGGTGGACTAGTGTCCCAGTAGTTAAGGGGAATCACATGTTTCAATTTTTCAAAAAGATGCAACATCTTAAAAGTAAGATCAGGCTTTGGAATAAACAAGTTTTTAAAAATATTTTTGAAGAAAAGGAAGTTGTCTTTCAATAATTGTCAGAGATTAATGAAGACATTCTCAAATTTGGGTTGAACTCAAGATTATTCTCATTGCAAAAGGATAAAAAAGCTGAGTGGGTGGAGTTATGTAGTAGAGAAGAAGAATACTCGAGGTAGAAATATAGGGAACTTTGGCTTTCTGAAGGAGATTGAAACACAAAATATTTTCATGCTGCTGCAAATCAGAGGAAAACAAATAATGTCATCTATTCTATTGTATATCACAAGTCTGGTAAGATTATTAAAGAAGAAGAAAAAATTAAGCAACTTGGGGTTAATTTCTTTAAAGATCTACTTACTTTATTTCTTTTTCTTGATGCTATCCCAAATCTAATTTTAAAAGAGGATAATATAGAACTCATGAAACCATTTACTGTGGCGGAAATTTGGGAAGTGGTGAAATATTTCCCACCTAAGAAAGCTCCAGGACTTGATGGTTTTATAGCCTTATTCTTTCAGAAATGTTGGGATGTTCTTGGCTAGGATTTATTATTAGCTTTAGAGGTATCTAGGAAGAAAAGTATTATGCTGAAAGAGTTTAATGCCACAAATGTGGCTATTATTCCTAAGAAAGGTGATCCACAATCATTCTCATATTTTAGACCTATTTCTTTATGTAATACCATATATAATATATTCACCAACGCCATTCACCTCAAACTTAAAGGCATTTTTCCAAATATTATTTCTTTAGAATAGGGGGGTTTTGTTCCTGGTAGAGAGACTCCAAAGGGTGCAATTGTGGCACATGAAACTTTGCATTTCATTAAAGAAAAGAAAATTCACTCTTTTGTGGTAAAGTTGGACATGATGAAAGCGTATGATAGAGTTAATTGATTTTTTTTTTTTAAAGTTTTGGAAAAGATGGGTTTTGGGCAAAAATAGTGTAAGTGGATCAAAGCATGTGTATCAGGGGCACATTTCTCTATTCTCATCAATGGTTCTTCAGAAGGCTTCTTCCAATCCTTTCAGGGTATCAGAGAGGGAGATCCACTTTCTCCAGCCTTATTCATTTTATTGGCAGAAGCTCTTAGCAGAGCTATTACTAAATCCCAATAGTCTGATCAGTGGCAAGGCATTCAATTTGGTAGCAAGGAGATAGCTGTTACTCATTCTTTGTTTGCAAACGATACCTTGTTGTTTGGATTATCAAGTATTAAAGAAGAAAAATACATTAAGGCAATATTGGACTTATATACTAATTTTTCTGGGCAAAATATTAGCAATGCTAAATCCAAGATTTTTCTTTTTAACACAAGGCCTGAAGTTTGTAGTAGAATTTGTAGGGTTTTACAGTTTGAACAGGATCAACTACCATCCTCATATTTGGGGGTTCCTTTTTTTATGGGAAGTAATAAATCTTCTTATTGGACCAATATTATTAGGAGGATCAAGAAAAAAACTATTTCTTGGAAGGTGAGGTGTTTATCTTTATTAGTTGACATTTTGTTGATTAAGTCTGTGCTTGCCGCTATTCCAAACTACTTTTTATCTATTTTATCAGCACCTATAAATGTTATTAAGTAGATTGAGAGCATAATCAGAGGTTTCTTATGATCCAATAACATGTCAAGAGCAAAGAAAATTCCTTTAATTTCTCTTAATAAATTGGCAATTCACAAAAGCTGTGGGGGTGTAAATTTGCCAAATTTACAATTAAGGAATAAAGATTTTGGTGCTAAGCTAGTTTGGTTTATGTATGATAGAGCAGATGCTAAATGGTGCAAAATTATGTAGTGGAAATATTTAGATACATCACTCCCTTCTGGGATTTTTACACTAGATAATCTTCCAAACGGTTCTGCAATTTGGAACTTTATGGATGATTCACGGGATCTAATTTCAAAATACCTTTCGTGGAAAGTTAATAGGGGTTCCTCAGTGTTATTCTGGGAGGACTCTTGGAATGGTCTCCCACCATTAACTACATTGTATCCCTTCAGGAAATGGAAACATGTCTTTTGTCAGTTTTAGGGAGCTCATGTTAATGATTATTTTAAAGAAGTGGATGCTACATCAGGTTTAGTAACGTGGAAGAATCTAGAGGATCTCCCCATACCCAAGGAGAGTAAAAATGATTTTGCTAATGAATGTAAATCTAGATTGGTCTTGGTGTCTTTGAATAATGATGAGTTAATTTGGGCCCCTAGTCAGGAAGGGAAATATTCGATCAAAATGGGCTATTTGGCAGTTTCACGTCAGACTTCAGATATGAAGAAATCGAGAGCATTTATGTTTTGTTGGAATTCAGTTGTTCTCCCAAAAGCTGGTTGTTTCGCATGGTTGGAACTTAGGAAGAGGATTATGATAGGGGATCGACTACATAAGTTAAATATAGTTCAGAATTTTAAATGTGTGTTATGTCTAGAGGAATCAGAATCAGTTGATCATTTATTTGTCCAATGCAAAGTGGCTCAAGAATGTTGGTCATTTGTGATCCAGAAGTAAAATTTCATGTTTCCTTTACCAAACACACTTTGGGATTTATTCAATGGGTGGCCTTCTTCAAATAATCATTCCTTTTATGCTGGTTTATGGAAATGTATCCCAGCTCTTGCTATTTGGGCCTTATGGTGGGAGAGGAATAAACGTATATTCAGACAACTTCATTCTAATTTAGGAAGTTTGTTGAAAGGGTTAGAAAGTGCAATTGTTGAAGTGATTTTGGCTTATGTGAAGAAAACTAATGAGAATTTAATGGTAACAGCCTAGGATATCTTAATGTCAAATAGATGGCTTAACTTAATTTCTCCCAGTTATAATTTCATTATCTCTTGGCCAAGGGTAAAATAAAACAGACTAAAAGTATATTGGATTCCCTCGAAGAAAGGATTCTTGAAGTTAAATTTTGATGGATGCTCAAGAGGTAATCCAGGCTCTTCAGGTATAGGGGTATGTATCTGTGATCATGAAGGCAGGGTCATCAAATTATTAGCAAGAAAAATTCCATCAGGTACTAATAACTGTGCAAAAGCAATGGCTCTTTTATTTGGAGTTGAATTGGCTTTAAAGAAGAATTATACAATTATTTAGTTGGAGGGTGACTCAACTTTGGTGATTAATGCTTGTATCCAATGCCATGTGGGTAACTGGAAATTTGGGTATCTTTTATCTCAAGCATGGAATATTATAGATAGATTTAACTCTGTTATATTTTCTCATACTCTAAGAGAAGGTAATCAGGTTGTAGATATTTTATCCAACCTGGGATGTGACTTAGAAACCCCACACATGGTAATGAGTTCATTCGATGTCATTTTATTCCCCAATCTTTTCAAAGCTATCGAAAATGATAAAATTGGTACTACATAATCGATGAAAATTTTGTGATTTTGAGGGATCTCAGGTTATGGGACTTTGTCATCAAGTGGACACGTGATTTGCTAATCGTTAGTGTATCATGAATGGATAGTGAATCACATTTGGTACTCCGTATGTTAAAATCTACAATCATATTTAAAACTTTTCTATGCTTTCAGATTGGCGTGTATGATTTATTTTTAGTTTTGAGTAAGAGCCAATTAATGAGAATGGATTTTCTCATGTGCGAAGAGGTCAATTTAAGTATGATGAGATTTGTAATTTTTCACTTCTTTCCCAAACTAACTGAAAGTGAAATTGAAAGTGATCTTGCTTTTCCACAGAACAATGGAAGGGAATGGTTTGTGTTGTCACATAGGTTTGCACCCTTGTCCAAGGCCTATGCGCGAGGACAACCTAGTGAAACATGGAAACAACCTCCAAGCTGTGGGACTTGAACTACGAGGTTGAATCTCTGGAGAAGGCCAGCTTCCTCTTACTATCAGGGTGCACCTATCTATTCTCAGAAGGGAAAGGGAGAAAGAGAGCGTCAAAGCAAATCTACCTAGTCTGATCTAAGGCGGTGATGCACCAAGACAGAGTGTTCAGATTCATTCCTGCCCATATATATACTACAAAACCAGAATAACATGCAAAAGTCATACACATCCAGACTCATATCGATCAGTAATCACATACAGATCAGAAGAAACCAACCAAATGACACTAGGAAAAGGAGATTTCATTTATGTATTATTCGATAGGCCAAAGATAGATATAGTATGCAGATCATTGATCTCAACAATATACCAATGGGAGGCAAAGTGATGCACATTCATACTGATGGCCAAACAAGATGACACAGGCTATTACATGGATCAGAGATAAAGGGGGTTTTACACTGTAAGTCTGCAAGCAGTAGCAGAGAAAATCAGCAAGAATCGACCCTCAGAACAGATCATGAAACTACCTTTATAGATCAGGCACAACTTAAGATTTCGGTGTTACATTCACTTCTTACCTACTGGCATTAACTTCTTGTCTTGAGAATTCAATCGGGGATCTGGATTGAAATCCTGGCCTGCATACTGAGAAATCTCATTTCTTCTAAGAAGAGCCTGGAGAAGATAGAAACAGCGCCACAACATTCCCTGACATGGTAGATGGATCGACCGGATGGGTGGAGTGTCCCTATGTCCTGCATTCATTCCTAGTAGGTCGAAAATGATCGCGAAGATCAGATCGTAAGATACGTCGATCGCCTCTGCATCTTGGTTCATGAATCAAACTGACCTATTAGCCGACCTAATTTCTTATATGCCAACTAGGCCACACGGGCCAACCGTAATCCTTTGTTTTGCCACCTAGAGAGTCCTTCCGCGGTTGACTGCCTTCATCAAACTAATCATGCCACCCTATCACCTAACCGCTGGCCGTCAGCTTATTTCCATGTCAAAAATTGAAACGCGAGGATACGTGTCTTCCGAGCACTAACTCGCTATTGTAAAATCTGCACAGTTCCTCTATGGCGAGATAGCGCCGACCCTAGATTCCTGCAGATCTGATGGTGGAGAATCCACCCCTTTATGCACTGATTGTATCAGGAAATTTGGCCCCTCAACATAGCTATGTTCTGATTTGGCACACGTGGTTATTTCTGATTCCCCGTGGACTCACTTTCCTGTGACTGGGCCCCATCCGAATTGGTGCCACCTCAATGATGCATCCGATGAGACCTGACCCCACCGACATGTGTCAGTCGTGCATGATGTCGCTATGGTAAAAATCTCACAGCTTCACTAAGGTGACATGGTGCCTACCGTTGATCTCTTTAAATTTGATGGTGGAGAACCTGACCTTCTATAACCCTCCGTTCCTATTGATTTTTTGGGCCCGCCAAACACGTGGTGTCCCCCTATTGGTTCGTCAGTCACTCCACCCTATCTGCTTTTGACAGCATGAAACGTAGCGCCGCCAAGACACGTGGTGCATGGGCGCTATGTCGCTAATACTAAAGTCTGGGCAGCTCCTGATGGCAAGATAGCACCAGCCATAGATCTTGCAGACCTGACAATCAGATTGACATCGTACTTCACTCGCCGTCCCTCCTGAAAACTACTGGGCCCATGGTTGCAGTGTCCTAACATATACACATGGCATCATCTGGTTGGTGAACCTGAGACTCAATCCGTAGAATGGCAACGCGGCGGATGGGCGTTATATCGCCATGATAATATCTGCGCATCTCTGCCATAGCGAGATGGTGCCATCCGTTGATGCAATCAAATCTGACAGTGGAGATCGCAAACCTTGACTGTGCCAACCGTACTGATAAAGACTCTAGCCTGGTTACACGCGGCGGTTCCTCACTGGCCCAGCGGAACACCACTAGGCAATCTTGCGACTTGGCCTCACAGGGTGACCACGTGTCGACCAGACGTCATGTCGCGATGGGAAAATTGAGGTTAAATTTCCATAGCGCCATAGCACCCAACCGATGACGTGTCCCTATCTGTGCATGTTTCTTTTTGATTCGCTACCGTGACATGGGCTCCGCCAACTGGGCAGATGAGGTATGCAATGGGGCCCAATATTTGTCTGAAGTTCTCGCCGTTTATTTTCTCTGGCCCACCAGACTCATCCGACTGTCGCAATATTTTTTTGACAACATGACCCACCCGCCGACGTGAGCATCTCCACTGGGCGCTATGTCACCATGGAGATTTTCTGGTTGGCGTACGATAGCGCCATAGCACCTGCGATGCCGAAAAACTTTCTGACCCGCCCTCCGTTGTAGCCTCCCGCCGGGCCCACCAAACACGTGTCATCCGGGCACGATTTTGCCAACACTATGTCCCGTGCAACTTTTGATGACGAGATCACGCCAATCGTTGATCCATCTAAAATCTGACGGAGAGAAACGTTAGCGAGTCGGGCATTAAAATAAAATTTTTTTGGCTAACCGTTGAACAGGCCACGAATTTGAATTTAAACCTTTTGGCAAAAAAACTAGAGGTAACACTTCTAGCAACTCGCAGGGGGCATGAGCCTGCTCGATGCATGACCAGTGCCTGAGAATGATCCATTGGGCTATGGAGTCGAAAGAGGACCAGGAGGCACAAGCTGAGAGCTACAAGAACCCTAACCCTTAAAGAGGAAATAAAAACATTAAAAACCCTTAAGGTTCTAGCTCTGCTTCTATAATTGGAGAAAAAAAATAGGACCTCCTCAGCAGCATGAGACATGTCAAACATGACTCACGAAGAGAGCCATGTGCTCGTGCACTTATTGCAAAATAGAAACAAGCAGGAAGCAACTAGATTAACTATGTACATAGATTCACAACCCTTCAGAAATAGGGCTTCAGATAGATCCCATTGACTGGAATGGGTAGAACTTCACCACTTGGCTTGCTTAGTTGGAATGTGTTGGCCTGTTTGCAACTAGAAATCAGATAAGGGCCACTCCATAATGGGTCAAATTTGGAGTGCCTTCCTAGTTTTTCTCTGTCTGAGTCCCACTTGAGAACTAAATCCCCCTCTCTGAAGATTCTAGCCCTTGCCTTCTTGTCAAAATTCCTCTTCATCTGTTGCTGGTGAATCTCTAGAGTTTTCATGGCTTTGTTTCTCTTTTCTTCCAACTCAATTAGTTCTGCCATTCTTACTGTCATGGCATCATCTTCAACCAGTTCTAGCTAATGAGCCAACTCCAAGGATGGGAACTCCAATGAGATTGGGAGTCTAGCTTCCCTACCATATACTAGCACAAAAGGTGAATTCCCAATAGATCTCTTGGGTGTTATCCTATCAGCCCATAGCGCAGTCCTTAATTTCTTGTGCTAGGTCCTCTAATTGTCTTCTATTGTCCTCTTCATAATTCTGATCAGATTCTTGTTGGAAGATTCAGCCAAACCATTACCCTGAGGATAGTAGTTCGATGATGTGCTCAGGTAGATATTGTGATTCATGGCCCATGCACAAATTTGGGTTCCAAAAAAAGACTTGGCATTATCTGAGATGATAGTAGAAGGAGCACCAAATCTAGATACAATTCCATCAAGGAATTCAACAACAGATGGCTCTGTGGCATCCTTCAAGGCAACTGCCTCTGTCCACCTAGTGAAATAATCAATAGCAGCCAAGATCCATTTATGACTTACACTAGATGGAGGATTAATGGGGCCTATAAAATCCAACCCCCATTGAGTGAAGGGCTGATCCACCTGAATAGGATGAAGAGGAAGAGCTGCAAGTCTCTGTTTGCCTAAGAAAAAAGCACATTTCTCACATTTCCTCACATACCTGTAACAATCATGGAACAAAGATGGCCAACAATATCTAGCCCTCATGATCTTCATAGCAGTTGTTTTGGCAAAGAAGTGGCTGCCATCAGGACCATCATGGAGCTCTCTAATCGCCCTTTCAGCCTGATCCTCTTCAACACATCTCAACAGGGTCCCATTAAAATCCCTCCTGAATAGGATATTGTCAATCACAACATAGGGAATGGATTGTAGTCTATATTGTCTTCTTTTAGTTCTGTCCAATCCCTGAGGGTATCCATTCCCTAATAAGAAATTCTTCATGTCATTTATCCAGCTCCTTGGACCATCAACATACCTTTCCTCCTGCTGCTCTGCTATCACCATGACAACTTCTTCATCTGAGTTCTGATCTGATAACATTTCTTTACATAATCCTCTTCCTCTTACCAATTTGGTAATCTGAATGTCAACATCATATTCCATTACCCTAGTGATCCATCCAGCTCTCTTCTCACTGACGTCTTTGTTTAACAAGAAGTCTTTTACACTTGCATTGGGCACCAACAAATGGATCCTATTATGGGATAAGAGGTGTCTGAACTTCTTCAAGGCTCTAATGACTGCAAGGGCTTGCTTCTCAACAAAGCTATACTTATCTTCATATTCCTTAAGCCCTTCACTAAAGAAGGCTATGGGATGCTCCTCATTCCTATCATTTGTTTGGGTCAAGACAACAGAGATACTTGACTCACCACCTAAAGTGTAGAGGATGAAATCTTTCTCAAATTTTGGGTTCATGAGGGTAGGGGCCGATGCTATGACTCCCTTGATCTTTTCAAAACTCTCCTTACCCTCCTTGGTCCATGAGAAGACCATATCTTTCTTGAGCATGGCTGTAAGGGGTTTCACCATGGTGGCAAGATTAGGAATAAACCTTCTTACAAAATTTATCCTACCAAGGAAACTTTGTAGCCCTTTCTTGTGTTTAGGGAGAGGAAGGGCAAATATTGCTTTTGTCCTTTCTGGATTGACGGTCAATCCATCCTTAGATACAATGTGTCCCAATAGCTTTCCTTGGTTTGTAGAAAAGACACATTTGGCTAGGTTGAGAGATACCCCAAACTCTCTACATCTTAGAAATACCTGTCTTAAATGATCAAGATGATCGTCCACATTCTTGGAAGACACAGTTATATCATCAAGGTATAGCAAGAAAAACTTGTCAATTAGTCTTCTGAAAGCTACCTCCATTACCTTTTGGAATGTGGCACCTGCATTTGTTAACCCAAATGGCATTTTGCAATAAGCATAGGTGCCCCATTTAGTAGTAAATGCTGTCTTGTATCTATCAGACTCTTTAACCAGCACTTTGTTATAACCATAAAACTCATCAAGAAAAGAGAATCTCCTTGACCCACTGACGTTGGACGGAATTTTCTCCATAGAAGGGAGAGGATGGTGATCTTTAAGGGAAGCCTAATTGAGATCCCTAAAGTCCACACACAATCTGATTTCTCCATTCTTCTTCCTCATAGGGACAAGGTTAGCTACCCATGATGAGTGTTTGATAGGAAAAATTATGTTAGCCTCAATCAGTTCGGATAGTTCTTTCCTCATTAATGGTTCAATCTTGGGATTCACTGGCCTCTATTTTTGCCTTACTGGTTTGACCTTATCAACTAAATCTATGGTATGTTGAAACAAACTAGGGTCAAACCCTTTTAAATCATCATATGTCCAAGCAAATACATCACTAAATTCTTGACATAGATGAATGAAATCTTCTTGCTCAGCTTTAGAACATACCTTCCCCATGTTAAGAGATTTTCCATCAGCAATAGTAACTGGGGCATGGTCATCCTTTTATGAAACTAGATTCATCTGTTTTCCTCTTGTTTGATCATCACGATTAAAGGTGCTCTCCAAGGTAATGAGACCCTTGGGTAGCTTGTTGGAACTGAGATTAATGATCTGATCACCATATTGATCTTGTAGTCTTAGCTGACTTCTCTCTGAAAATTATGCTTCATTCTGCAAGAAGCTTACAATTTGCTCATCAGACTCGAACACCTGCCAATGAGTATTATTATTAGGAACAACAGGCCTCACTACTACCCTTATTTTTTGTTTCTTTTCTTCTTCAAGATTCCCTGGCATATCATAAGATGCACCCACTGCTGCAAGTCTATCAGCATGTTTATTTTCTTTCCTAGGAATGCTCTTAATGTTAAATGCATTGAAACTCTCAAGCAAATCCCAGACTCTATGTTTATAAGACTTGAGCAGGCCATTTTTGGTGATATTCTGATTTCTGACTTGGTTCACTACCAACTCGCTGTCCCCATATACTTTCAAGGCTTGAATTCCCCTCTTTTGGGCAAGTAGGAGACCTTGGATTAAGGATTCATACTCGGCCACATTATTGGTACAACTAAATTGGAACCTAAAAGAGAAGTAGTGTCTTATTTGTGTAGGAGATATCAACATAACACTAGCCCCTGATCCATTTTTATTCCTTGAGCCATCAAAGTACATTCTCCATACTCCATTTATGTCGTCATTAGTCCTAACAAGGTCAGGAACTTGAACCTCCTTCTCTATTATGCAATACATGCTAAGGCCTATCTCAAGGGTTTCCGACATAGGTTCAAACTGACATGCATTTTCCCACTCATCCAAGAAGAAATCAGGAATCTCTGCCATGGAAGTGACAGGCTCATTTACTATGTTATTTTCGTTCACCTCTAGGATAGGGCAATTCATATTGATGAAGTTGGAAGTGTAGGGTTTAGTGTGGTGAAGGGCTTGACGTTCTGCTCTTATTGAAGCATTGGCCCCATATCTGGTCTTAAATGACATGTAAGACCAATCAGCAGATATGAATCCACCAATTTGAGCAGTGAAGTCTCTCGAAAGATAGATGGCAAAATAGGGCTTAACCTCAGCCACAGATATGTCTTGAATCACAGTACAACCAGGGCATGCATGTAGGGCCATTTCCACACTTCTAAGGATGCCTACAGTTTTGACAGTACTCCCATCTAGTTGTAACATGTCCCTAACAATGGGCTCATATTTCATCCCTAAAGCATCAGCAACACACCTAGGCATTACTGAGCTGCTAGCCCCTGAATCTATCATGCAATTATGGACTAATTTTCCCCCTATAATCAGAGAAACATAAAATGGAGGAGGTCTAACCTTTTTATTTACCTCCACATCTCTCGCTGGTTGTACTAAACTGGTGGCACTCTCCATGGTAGATGACTGATCCTTGGGCTCAATCCTTTCCAATTCTTGCTGCAGCATCTTCCTCTGCATTGGTATGGTAGCAACAGCATCCCACATGGAAATGTTTACATTGGTCTTCTTCATTTGCTCTACCACACTCAATGGTGCACTAGGAATTTTGGTAGAAACTTTTGGGGCTGCACTTATAAGAGGTTGAGCTGGGGCAATAAAAAGATCACTTGCATCCTCATTTCTTGGACCTTGCTTTTGCTGTTGTGAAGTGTTCATCTGCTCATTTGCTATTTGTGTGTTAGGTATAACACTTGAAGTTGAGGCCTGCTGAGGAGAAGGAGGAGCAACATGTTCCATAGCTCTCTTCTTGCTTCTTGTGTTATGAGCAACGGAGTCCTGGTTTACATTACAATGTTCCTCCATTTGGTGATTCATAAAAGAGCAATCACCCTACCTCTGAACACATGAGGCCTCCTTGGGATGATCTTCTTTGTGTGATTACTTTAATGTGGACTCCTGGACAGTTAGGGCCAAATAAGATTCTGCTTTTTGACATAGGCAGTAGGTATAACAATAGTTGCATGAGGGACAAAAATCTTGGTCTTGGGCCAGGTTATTTTGAGGAACCATAGCTCTGTTCTGATTTGAGCTTGAAGCAGAAGCATGACTATTCTACCTATTCTGATCAAAAGAACTATTCCACTGATTAGGAGGCCTACCACTACTTGGAGCCTGATATTGCAATTGGGGAGGCTTGCCACCCTGGGCCTGCTGTCTTTCTAGGACCACCACCTTGTTACTCATCTTTTGTATTAGAGAAAAACTATCCTCTAGTTTCTTCCCTTGGTCCTTCAACTCTCTCCCCTGCTCTTGTAATTTTTTATCCAGGGTCTTTTCTCTTTTATCTGCATTCAATACTATACCTTGGAGCATTTCTTTGAGTTCATCTATTCCATTTGAGGATGTGGAAGCTTGGGGAACTGGAGTAAGGACTTGCGATGTAGAAATTGTAGGGAGAGGGGCTATTGCTGGTTGGTGTTTGGGAACATCAGGAAAGAAAGGCATAGGAGGCCTTGGGGCCAACTTTCCTCCTTGTATTAGAATGTTCTCAGCTTTTATGGCTGTCTCATAAGCATTAGGTAATGTATCTCCTCCCATAGTTTGGATTGTGGTGGCAATATCACTGTTAAAAGCTCTAAGATAATGCAAGAAAGCATTACCAGGGGTAGGTTTCACTATAGTAGGTATTCTATCCCATGTATTTTGGAATCTGTAATTAAAATTAGTCATACATTCATGGGGGGCTCTTTTTATTGTAGTCAGCTACTCTAATAGTGACAAATGGTCACTCTTATCCTCAAAATGTTTGCATAATCCTGCTCCTAGTCCATCCCAATCAGTTATGGAACCATGAGCTAACCCTCTATACCACTGTAATTCTTTTCCTTTTAAAGATGAGGCTAGAAGTTTGACAGCAACATCATCTTCTGTAATACCATGAATATTGCAGACATTCGCTACCTCTTGGATATGCTCTAGGGGGGAAATAGAAGTTTCACCAGTAAAATTAGGTATGCTTTTTAATGCAGCTACTGGTATATCATGTCTTTGGGCTAACAACAGAGGACTTCCACCATTAAAGGTGGAAAAGGGATGAACTCTTGGTTGTGCCATATAAACAAGTGTTCTATTGATGAGTGCTAAAGGCAATCTAGGCTGAGTTCGGACAGTAGGAGGAGTAGAGATAGATCTCATAGGTATATTGATTGTTACTCCACCTCTAACTGGTGATAATGAAGCTCTAGCCCTCCCTCTTCTAGGACTTGAAAGTGAGAGTTCTTGATATTGA
This sequence comes from Cupressus sempervirens, assembly GCA_028749045.1. NCBI lineage: Eukaryota > Viridiplantae > Streptophyta > Pinopsida > Cupressales > Cupressaceae > Cupressus > Cupressus sempervirens. The sequence continues at coordinate 81,171,283 of CM053789.1, forward strand.
AAATTACCTCTAGAAGATGCCCTTGTTTCAGCTCTGGGCATGAATTTTTGCAACTTTGGCCTGAAACCAGATTTCTTGATGCTCAGAGTCGCCAAGTACTTGATGAATCAGCCTCTTGAAGGCTTGAATACTGAAGCCAGCACAACTTCTTCAGCATTAATCTTAGAAACTCTTTCTTCTTTTGACACCAGTAGACATGAAATCTTTTGATATAAGTCCCACCAGGCATGCCAAAAACTATTGTCACATAGGTTTGCACCCTTGTCCAAGGCCTATGTGCGAGGACAACCTAGTGAAACATGGAAACAACCTCCAAGCTACGGGACTTGAACTACGAGGTTGAATCTCCAGAGAAGGCCAGCTTCCTCTTACTATCAGGGTGCACCTATCTATTCTCAAAAGGGAAAGGGAGAAAGAGAGCGTCAAAGAAAATCTACCTAGTCTGATCTAAGGCGGTGATGCACCAAGACAGAGTGTTCAGATTCATTCCTGCCCATATATATACTACAAAACTAGAATAACATTGAAAAGTCATACACATCTAGACTCATATTGATCAGTAATCACATACAGATCAGAAGAAACCAACCGAATGACATTAGGAAAAGGAGATTTCATTTAATCACATACAGATCAGAAGAAACCAACCGAATGACACTAGGATGGGTGGAGTGTCGCTATGTCCTGCATTCATTCCTGGTAGGTTAGAAATGATCACGAAGATCAGATCGCAAGATACGTTGATCACCTTTGCATCTTGGTTCATGAATCAAATTGGCCTAGTAGCCGACCCGATTTCTTATATGCCGACTAGGCCACCTGGGCCAACTGTAATCCTTTGTTTTGCCACCTGGAGAGTCCTTCCACAGTTGACTGCCTTCATCAAACTAATCGCGCCACCCTATCACCTAACCACTGGCCGTTAGCTGATTGCCACGTTGAAAATTGAAACGCGAGGACACGTGTCTTCCAAGCGCTAACTTGCTATTGTAAAATCTGGGCAGTTCCTCCATAGCGAGATAGCGCTGACCCTAGATTCTTGCAGATCTGATGGTGGAGAATCCAACCCTTTATGAGCTGATTATATCAGGAAATTTGGCCCCTCAACATATCTGTGTTCTGATTCGGCACACATGGTTGTTTCTGATTCGTCGTGGACTCACTTTCTTATGACTGGGCCCCATCCAAATCGGCGCCACCTCGATGATGCATCCAACGAGACCTGACCCCACCGACACGTGTCAGTCGAGCACGATGTCGCTATGGTAAAAATCTCGCAGCTTCACTATGGCAACATGGTGCCTACCATTGATCTCTTTAAATCTGACGGTGGAGAACCTGACCTTCTGTAACCCTCCGTTCCTATTGATTCGCTGGGCCCGCCAAACACGTGGCATCCCCCTGTTGGTTCGTCAGTCACCCCAGCCTATCTGCTTTTGATGGCATGAAATGCAGCCCCACCAAGACATGTGGCGCACGGGTGCTATGTCGCTGATGCTAAAGTCTGGGTAGCTCCTGATGGCGAGATAGCGCCAGCCGTAGATCTTGCAGACTTGACGATCAGAGCGACATCGTACTTCACTCACTGTCCCTCCTAAAAACTATTGGGCTCATGGTTGCAGTGTCCTGACATATACACATGGCATCATTCGGTTGGTGAACCTGAGACTCGATCCGTAGAATGGCCACGCGGCGGATGGGCGCTATATCGCCATGATAATATCTGTGCATCTTCGCCATAGCGAGATGGCGCCATCTGTTGATGCAATCAAATTTGACGGTGGAGATCACAAACCTTGACTGTGCCAACCGTACTGATAAAGACTCCAGCCTGGTTACACGCGGCGGTTCCTCACTGGCCCAGCGGAACACCACTAGGCAATCTTGCGACTTGGCCTCACAGGGTGACCACGTGTCGACTAGGCATCATGTTGCTATGGGAAAATCGAGGTTAAATTTCCATAGTGCCATAGCGCCCAACCGATGACATGTCCCTATCTCTGCATGTTTCTTTTTGATTCGTTGCCGTGACACGAGCTCCGCCAACTGGGTAGATGAGGTACGCAAAGGGGCCCAATATATGTCTGAAGTTCTCGCCGTTTATTTTCTTTGGTCCGCCAAACTCATCTAACTGTCACAATATTTTTTTGGCAACGTGACTCACCCACCGACGCGAGCATCTCCGCTGGGCGCTATGTGGCCATGGAGATTTTTTGGTTGGCGTGCGATAGTGCCATAGCGCCTGCGGTGCCAGAAAAATTTTTGACCCGCCCTCCATTGTAGCCTCCTGTCGGGCCCACCAAACACATGTCATTCAGGTGCGATGTCACCAACACTACCTCCCGTGCAACTTTTGATGACGAGATCGTGTCAACCGTTGATCCATCTAAAATCTGACGGAGAGAAACATTGGCGAGTCGGGCATTAAAATAACAATTTTTTGGCTAACCGTTGAACAGGCTACGGATTTGAATTTAAACCTTTTGGCGGCAAAACCAGAGGTAACAATTTGTTCTTTAGGGTGATAAGGAAATGCTATGTTAGCAAAGTCCCAATTTTTGGTTGGCTGTCCACTTTCAATTTGAAGGAGATTTTTGAATTGAGGTGTTCCGAAATGCTGTGAAGATGTCTTGGGAATTTTGGGTCCAGATTTTCTCTACCTTGCCTTACCGAGTATGATTATGCCATCGGATGTGGTTTCACTATTCTTGTCATATGTCATGGATATCATCTCGAATTGTGAAACTGATATTTTGATTATGGATAGGTTTATTTGATATAATGCTTTTGACAAACTAGTGATCTTAGGAGAACTGAGGAAATATGATTTGTCATTGGGTTTAGCACTAGTTGGGGGTGTTTTCTCAAATTTTTTTCTTAGAAGGGATCCAAGATTTTCTAGCTTTCTGTTAAATCTGAAAAGTATAGTTTTGAACAGGGATTTGGGCCCACTAGATGCCATTATATGGAATCACAGAGATTTGGGCCCACTAGATGCCATTATAGGGAATCACAGAGATATTATGTCATTTGTAGAAGCAAACTTGATTTGAGAGAAATTCATTTTCATTTCTGACTTACTCTTTCATGGGCATGAGGTTTCACATTCTTTACATACCCGAGAACAAGCTGGCTTTCTGGTGGCTTTTCATGAATAGGGGTCAAGTAATGTGTTTTAAATTGACAACCCAATGGCCCGCTGGCATCTATATGATGATGATGATCCTTCTTTTATGGTTTGGGAATCAGTTGCATAGTTTGTTGATGCATTCTCTATATTTTTCAGTGATCTCAAATTTTGCAGTGGATTGGTAGCATCTAGTTGCAGGGTGGATTGTATATATTGTATCAACATATAGTTTAATTTGTTTCAGGACCCTTAGGGGTATTTTGTGATTTTGATACTTGTAAATTTGCTTATATTCTCAGGAAGTCTTTGTATCAATGTAGGGCTTAGATAATGTGATAGGTAACAGTCTGACATCAAATTTTGGTGTAAATAGCTCAAATTTCATGAGAGCTTTTGTTCTTAGTTACATTGAGATGGACTAGTTGTATCATTTTCAGAATTTCTTTGTATTTAGTGATGATTGAAGGGTTTCTTACTGGTTCTTCCCTTCATGAACCATTGAACCAAGTTTTATTAATATATATATATCTAAGTGGTATACCACTTTTTTGCCAAAAAATAAAAAATAAAAATTCATCAGTACGTGCCTCATGGTACCATAGAGAAAATAATTTCTCTCTAGATATATCCTTGAAGATCTCCTAAGTGAAATCTGCCACATCATTACAGAGCTTCTCACTCTCCATATCCCACCATATAATCAATGGTCTCTCAATTGTGTGATAGCACAATGAGCCTTCATGTTGCTTTCATAAGGTAGTAAGGAAAAGTGACATCCCATATCCAATGACCAGGTCTTAGTCTTGAGTCCCATTCTTAGCCATCAAATAGTGGTGGTTTAGACATCTAAATTTTTTCCATCATCTCTACTTAGGTGAAGTCATCATCACCCTGACCATGACCTCTCCATTGATTCCCTCTACCACCAGGTGGTGTACAAAAAAATTTATGCTCATGTCCATGTTCCTCTTCCTCCCTTTGATTTGCCATAAGGGAATCTCTATGATGAGACCCCTCTTCCTAACCATGGTTCTATTGTTTTTCCTCTACACGATGTCCCACCCAAGAAAGAATCTCTTGTAGCATAGGCATCAATGCCCTAATGCCACCCTAACCAATGTTACCATGTTCTTCCCCACCAACCTCACATTCCTCCTCTCAATGTTCTTCTTCATTAACAACTTGTCAGTTATTACCCCAACTACGAAGTCTACGTACAAGAGGCATCACTAGAGAATCACAAGAATAGGGTCAAAATCATAGATCATGATCATAAGAGTAAAAAGCATCAACCAAGAAGATATCAAAATAAGTAAACATAAGATAACAATATACACACTAAAAATGATAACATAGTGGAAGAATAACACAAAGATCCCAATGTTGCAATATTGGCTCTGATACCAGATGTAATGCCTTGCCTGGAGATCCTTGGAACAAGGATAAATAAAACCCAAGATTTTTTTTAAAACAAGTATGCTTGCGCATGGAAATCAACATACAATGATCACAAAGATCACAATAGAAGACTGAAGCAACATCCAAACACTAGCTGATCTCCAAATGCCACTACTAAATAAAAATGACAAACTAAAAAAGTCACAAAACGTAATTGAATCTGAGACATCCAAAATTTGAAAGGTCAAACACTAGGGTTTGAGAACTCCATAAAGTGTATCCAAATTACCTCTCAAAACTATATGGTCAAGTTGAAAAGTGCCCACTAGTCGCTTAACCAGGTTTTCTCACTGGCCCATGCAATATTTCCATACAGCTTCGATGATACTTAACCATTATCGTACGACATTTCTCCAATAGGCATGTGATATTTTTGGTCTTTGGTCAATAGAGTTTCTATGGTTATGTGATACTCTTCTAGTATCATACAAAATTTCTCCAATGGGTGTGTGATTCTTTCTAGTATAACATGATATTTCTTCTTTGGGCATGCGATACTTTACAAGTATCTCTCAATGCTCAAACATTGTCGTGTAGGAAACACAAGAAATATTCCAAAGAAAATTTAGGGGGATAAAATAGAGAGTTAGAACCTCCACACTAGGGACTACTAGATCCACAAATTAAGGCTTGGATACTCAAACACAAGAGAAGCATGACAAAAACATAACTAACTATCTAAGCCATAGCAATATAAGAAAACATGTAGAAAGCAACATCGCAATGCATAAAAGCAACTCAAAACTTGTGTGGTTCCCCTCAACTATAATAACATCATGAGACCTTGAAGGACCTAGCCATCCTCTATGCATAACACCCCAAACTACCAACTAGATAGTCAGAGTTGTCTCATGAGGATGTCACTACCAGAAAGTAAAAACATCATAAGAATAGAAAGATCTAACATGCTAATCAACAAAGAAATAGATCCTCCAACTAAGTGAATCACATCATCTAACCATATGCTAAACATCATAATAAAGAAATGAATCAAATAATTAACATCATCTAAACATGATATCCAAGCATTCCAATTAAAGCATAAATCACAAGGGAAACATACTCCAGAAACACGAAATGCCAAGTGAAACATCAAGCACCAATTGCACTAGAATAATAGACTATCTCTATACACTAGTCCCTAGTAGTGCTATAGGTAGCTACACTTCCCAAACACATGGAACATATAGGTCCACTCCTGCCATGCTCATGGAGATAATGATCCAACTACAAACACACACAAACCAAATGTCCATGGCTAACACCCATGCCAAATAGTAAAGATGATTGAAACCAAGAACATGAGACAATGCAAGTGGATCAAGTCCTGGTCAGACACTCTATGGGACACTATGTAGGGACTCATTAAAGGGTAAGGAGCTTGGCATCGAGTTGTGCAAGCTAGTATCATACAAACTCAACTCCCTAGGGAGGCTCTCACACTATGTCCTCAGACTAAACAGGCTATTCAGATAACATTTTATTATCTTAAATTTATTACCCAGTTAATTTATATAGCTATCAGTTGTTTATAATTTCTTCACACCAACCCTCTAGGCAATAGTCACCGAGCTGGGAGAGAGAATCCACCTCCATGCTACACTACATACCCATGCTCATCACATGATGAGTGCTCATAGGCATGCATATTCCCAACCCAACCCCAATGAACATAAATCCACCAAAATACAACTAGGAGTTTGGGCGTAGCATGTCACTCAACAAATGCACATGCATGTGCTCATGTGTGTTGCACCACCATCATGAAAATCATAAAACGAGGGTTGGATGATAACCAGAGAAAATGACACTCAACTTAATACAAGATTGGGAGGATAGATATGGAACACATCCCAATGCAACATAAAAGTGGAACAATGGCCTGAATGACATCCTAAAAATAATCTAAGTCCATGACCAACATCATGCCAAGAAAACTTGAGAAAACTAGGTGGCATGCAAATCAACATTAAAACCTCCTAAAAACCAATGTTGATGAAAAAAAAAATAAAACCCATTCACCCCAATGATCAATAAGCCACAAAAATTCACTAATATTTTTGTTTGGACACCATATGCAAAAGTGGCCAACATAATAGTCTAAAACCCCAAACCCTCATCTAAAAAGTTAGGGAAATGTTCATACCTAACCCACCAGGTAGAACCAATAGTTAGAAATGGAGGGGAACACTAGTTCTCAACCTCCTAAGAACCAGAAGCAAAAATGAAGCTAAAAAATAAAAAATAAAAGATTACTACCTAACAAACAAAAGGGTAGAAATAGAATCAACACAATAAAATAAATAGCCTGTGAAAGCTGCCAAAAGTCATGACAATCCAAGGTCTCCTTGAGTTGGATCCAATGAGACCAATCTCACAAAGATCCCATGCCTATAGCTCCTACAACAAAAAGAAATGCAATTCTACATAAGAGGATTTCAAAATTGCTCTCAATTTTCTTATTTCAAAAAGTGAGAAGTGAGGACTAAAATTCCTTTTTGGATACTTATTCACTTTTTGAGTGAATAATAGATTAGGGTAAATAACTAGATAACCTAGTTAAATCCCGAACCAAGTCAAACAAAAAATAGGTTATTCCAAGTAATTAGAATTCATCTATGGAAAAGTTGTCAAGGAATAAAATAAAATAAAATAAAGCCCATATTTCCCTTGAACCAAAATCACATTATTTTTTAACAACTTTGAAAATAAATGTGAACCTCTAAATGCATAAACATTCTCATAGATATAATCATACAATCAAAATATGTTTGGATTTATTAAATCATCGAAAGGTTTAATTTAAATAATTTAACAAGATATGTCGACCATACAAGGACGATATTGGCTAGATATGAATAAATGAATCACTACCTCTATGTGCCACTGTCAGGGATATAATCTTGCACACTAAAACACATGATCAAGTGGGATTACATATAATAACATAGCTAAAGCAATAAATTCATTAATTAATCTAATTTAACCATTTATTTTATTATACTAAGATAGTCTATTTACATCACTCACTTTCGCATAAAGCATCACAAAGAAAGAATGAAGTAATTAACAATAACATTAAATCCAACACAAATTGTAATCAAAAGATATGTTCAAATAATGGATAACCATATATAATCATAGAACATACTATCATCTTAAAAGGCATTGTCATGCAGATATGATCAACTAAACATCATACTAACTAATATGTATGATACTAGAAATCAAAGTATAACATCTAACCATTAGGTCATCTCAAAAGTAAAAATAACATGAGTAACAAGTATCTCCCAAATCCAAAATATAACCAGGTACAGGCTAAAAACATGAGAGGCACTACATTGGCCTAACATCAATAAAAGCCTCACACAGAGAGAAAAATCTTAGGTGTAAATTTTTTATGTTTTTCAAAAAGGTGAAAGGTTGTTTTTTTTATATTGTTTATTTTTAATGTAACGACTAATTATTATCAAAATCAGTAATGTGTATTTCAGATGTAGGGGGACATTGGCTATATATTTTTTTAGTGGGTTGATGTTTCCCAATCTACATCAACAACATCTACTATAGAAGATTATATGAATGGTTACAAGTTGTGCAATGTTGTAGATACTTCATCTATTGGTGAGATTGCTTCCATGGTGAAAGTTGATATTATTATGTTTCTATGATGTGTTATTTGCATTCTAACTAGTATAGATATCTTAAATAAATCTATCTGAAGTAATGTCAATAGGTATCCATTATAAAATGATTATAATTTAATTTACTATATTAGAAATATTGATATTTATATTTCTATGTATCTTCATTCTTTTTTGGACTTTAATTTTATTATTTTATTTTATTAAATGATTATATATCTCTAAATTTAATTTTAGAAAATATTTTAAATTGGGTGTTTATTAAATATTTTAAAAATATACTTTGTTTATAATATATATTAGGATTTTGACATGTAGATGGTTGTCAAATTTAACCTAGAAATATAAATGTTAATACTAACACTATCACATTTCACTCCACCCCCTTTTTGTCATTGTAGAATGCCTATCAGCATTAATTATTATAATCATAGTATTAGTTATGGTGGTTTGGGACCATATGCGTAAATGTAGTTAAAAGATGGATATTGGTAATGTAAAAAAAATTGACATTGTATATCTGATAGTGAACAAATTTTAGTTAGGACACAATCATTTTTTTCTGACAACTTGTTTATGCTCACGAAATATACATTTTTACAATGATTTTGTATTTAAATAAAGAACAAATTCTACTAGATTTACAAGTAGTTTTATTGTTTATGCAATTTTTCATTAATTAACTTCAATAAATAAATGGATATGAATTATTTAAAACATTAATATGGAAAAATAATAAATTAAAACAATTTTTTTTTTAATAAAGTAAAATAAAATCTAAAATTAATCTTTACTCCAATTCCACTTTTGCACAACCAAACGTGGGATAAACATATTCCCGATCAAATTCCAGGTGAACAAAATGGGATTTGGAATAGATTTTTTTAATTCTCATTCTCATCCCTATTCCCATTTCAATTATCCAATTCCTATTCTAGCAACCAAACAGGCCCTAGAAGGTTGTCACCTAATAGTGGATGGTTAGGTATCCATGAATGTATTCAAACTTGAAAATGAAGATTGGTAGTTGCAATATTGATATCGGTGCATATTCAACTCTTTCTATACCTTGTTAGAAGATACATACATTGGAAGCCATGAGGGAGTTTCATTAGATGTTTGTTGGAACACATTCACCAATGCACATAGACAAGTTTTAAAAACAAGCAATGGACAATATCCTAGTGAGTTGGTTGGACATGAATTCGATCAAACAAAACCATTGATGGAAAAAGTTTTTAAATGACATAAAAATCTCAAACAAATATCACCAAAGGTGTGATTTTAGAATGAAGACTAGTGAACTAGATTCTTATAAATGGTTGTGCAAACTTGGGCCATAGTGTGTGCAATATTCCCCAAATGGTGACTCAAAGCATCAAAGATATTGACTCCATCACAAATGTACATGAAAACATTGAATTCAATGTTAGTTGTTAGGACTTTCAAAGAGTATGAGGTTCATACTATGATGGGTCCTAGATAAAGCCATGCTGAAATCGTAAGCTCACTCCTAATTTGATACTTGACATACACACTTGGAACTTAAAAGGAGGCTCTCATCATTCATCACTCTCAAAAATCTCATTCTTGTTAAAAATAGATAATACTAAGAGGGGGTGAATCAGTATTCAACAATTTTTTGTCCACAACTAAATATTTTTAATTACTTTATAACATGCATATGAAAGTAAACCAACAATATTGAATAGTAAATAAATCCATACACAAAGAAAACTCATAACACCATATTTGTTAACTAGGAAAACCATAGCCAAGGGAAGACCCTAGTGGGGATGGTACCCATAGAATGATCCACTAAGAAAAAGAATCTTTTTAAGGATATTGACTCTATGAGGAGTCTATGAAATACATATAGTGTCTCGGCCATTGTTAGAGGACTCGGCCCCATTAAAAGCCTCAAACCTAATAGGAGTTTCTTTGACCATACTAGGAGTTGGTAATACAATTAAAAATGTATGTAAGAGGATCACATTGTCAAAACATACAATTATACAATCTAGTGCCTTTATACAAAAGATATAGATGCATAAAACTTATTTATTGTTGATTGATGTACTTCACATATCTCTGATCTTTCATTAGAATTTGCATCACATGACCCTCTCATAAGTTTTCATATCATATACATAATTCACAATCTTACACATAACTTCGCAAGTTAAGATTTCTTACATATACCTTTCCATTTTACAAAACTATTTCTTGTTAGCCTTAATGCTTTCACAATATTCACTAGATACAAAATTAGTTCATGCTAACATAAGGTTAAAATCTAGAATTTTGTCCCTAAATAATTAAGTAATTATTTCATAACAAAATTAATTCCTTAACTTGTTATTAACTCTTTACTATTGTGCTTTGGTCACTGCCTTTATTGGTAAAACAAATATATCTGATGTTGTATTGTTTGTATTGTACTATGTACTTAGCCACATCATTAGGACACTATGTGCTACCTATACTAAACTATGCACATTCCAAATACCTTTGTAGTTTATGCATTACCAAAATTGTCTCTATATTTCTAATGAAACCATCTAACACTTAGACAATTTTTGTCTCTAACTATGAGATCTATAAAGATGGGCCATAGTGTGTGCAATATTCCCCAAATGGTGACTCAAGGCATCAAAGATATTGACTCTATCATAGATTTACATGAAAACATGGAATGCAAAGTTAGTTATCAGGACTTTCAAAGAGTATGAGGTTCATACCACAATGATTTCTAGATAAAGTCATGCTCGCATCCCAGGCTCACTCCTAATTTGATACTTGACCTGGATGGAGTTAGAATTTAAAAGGAGGTTCTCATCATTCATCACTCTCAAAGATGTAATTTTGTTGAGATCTAATTGAAAAGATCATTGTTGAGAGTGATCATTTAAAGATGGATATTGTTGACGAAGACTATATGTTTCAATCATTGTTTTATCACTTATGTCAAACCTTCTATTTTCTAGTAAGAAAAATGCTTATAAGATTCAAGTACTATCACTTGATTATTGAATAGGATTTGATCAATAAGAGGTAACAATAGCACCTAGAGCAAAGGTTGAATTATGATTATGTAATAAAGTACAAGGATCAATTAAGATAGTGATGATATGATGCATTGATAGTCTACTTAAGATTACAAAGGCTAGTTACACTTAAATTTTTTAGAAGAACAAGTTACACAAAGTGTGTCTACCAAGCTTGACCAAGTGGATAGTAGGTACCGAGAAAAGTCAGTGCAAGTTGAGAAAAAAATTAGTTAGAGCTGGGTAAAAGTTCATTCTAGTGTATGTCAAGAAAAATAGTTGATGATGAGTAAATTTTAGTTGATGCCAAGTACCAAAAAATTTTAGCAGGTGCCAAGTAATTTCATAGTGGATGCCGAGCAATGTAGTATGTGTTGAGCATCAGAAGGTTAATAATGCTGAGCTGCTACATTATTTAAAAGATCAAAGATTTGATGAATCTGAGCCGACAAGTTTATTTTCTTGGATTTTGTGAACCATGTGGAAGATAAGGTTGATGAGCTGGTGGCATAGAATTTGAGGTAAATGATTTTTAGGTAAATTGAAGTGGATTCTAGCAGAAGTTTCTAAAAGAGATATGAGATATGGGGTAGATACATTTTATCCTACATAATCCATTTGAACCCTAAATTTTGACAATGGAAAATGAGCGGAAAAATATTTTAATTTTCTATTTATAAGAATCTCTGGTCATGGAGTAAAGTTGTCATGTTTGAGAACCTAAGTGAGACAAGGACTCAAAGGTTTTGTTTCATCAAGTGATCTAAGAGAAGAGTCTGCAATGACATGTTAAGCAAGAAGGCTTAAGGAGATGAATTCTTGAAGGGTGAACAAGCTATTAGAATTGTAAAGTATTAAGGCCAAGTAGAATTGAGCAATAAATAGAGATATGTAATCTGCAAGAGAAGTTGTAAGTAGTATTAGATCAAAGCTCTATTGTTACTATCTAACAATTGTATTAGTCTAGGGTAAATCCTTTGGATTAAGGTTGACCTAGCAATCATTTGTAAATCCTTTAACCGGGTTGCATTCCAAGTGAATGGCCTAAAGTCCTCTAACAAGGCTCACTTCTAATAGGGTGATTGAAATATTTTAATAGGGCCACATTTAATAGTGTGTATTGTAACCTTTAATAGAGTTGGCCTTTCATAGGGAATCACTTTAGAAGAGTGAAAAAGAGTAGCATGTTATTGGTGGTTTTTCCGAAATTGGGTTTCCACATAAATCATTGTGTCAAGTGTGTTGATGAATCTGTTATGTTTCATGCTATAGATTTTTACAAGTTGATTTGATGGTAACCTACAAGTTTTTAGTGATTACATAATCTTATGGATGCATGCATGAGTATAAATATTTTATGGGCTAACTAAGATGTGAAAAGATTTATTTCAAAATTTAGACCTTGGATAATTGATTCACCTTGCCCCCCCCCCCACCCCCCCCTCTCAATTGTTTTAAAGTATTCTAACAATTGGTATTAGAACCATCTGCTTAAGAGAACTAGTTTGAAAGAACTAGAAGCACAAAGATCGAGATGTCTAAAAGAGAAGTACCCAAGCTCTATAGAGATAACTTTCTTGCATGGCGAAGTTTGATGAAGCTACACCTTGGAGGACTTGGAGATCATGTACAATCTACCATTTCTATGGAATATGTTGATCCTATTGGTGCCCCAACTATTGAAGATATGAGGAAGAAGAAAGAAAAAAACTAGGCAATGTTGGAGATTGCCTCTACCTTAAGTTATGTAAAATTTGAAGATGGCAAAGGTCTTGATAGTGCAAAGAAAATGTGGGATGCCCTAGCTACCAGCTATGGAGGAGACACCAATGTTCTTAGTGCCAAACTTGAAAGCCTCAAAGGTAAGTTTGATGAAATGAGAATGGAAGAAGGTAAGAATATTGCTCAATATGTTTAAAGGATAAAAAAAGTGGTTAATGCAATAAGAGGAGAAAATGGAAAACTAGATGATGAAACTATTTTAAGAAAGGTTTTGAGAACACTACTACCTCTATATGCAATTAGAGTTTCTACAATTCAAGAACTAAGATGTATTCCAAGGAATAAGCTATCACTTGAAGGTATGGTAGGTAGACTCACTATGTTTGAGCTATCTAACTTTTATAATTATAAAAATGAAAAGATTGAATCTGCTTTCAAAGCAAAAATGTCATTAAAGGAACCTGATAAGAAAAATAAGAAGTATGTGTCTAGTGACAATGATACTAATGAGGAGGATGTTCAATAGCTTGAAGCACTACTAGAAATAAGATTCCATAAAGGTAAAGGGAAAGTTCAAAAGTAAGTTACCCAAACAAATTTTCAATTGCAATGAGGTTGGTCATATTGCTACTACATGCCAAGAGAAGAAGAACTATAGAGGTGGTGAAAAATACAAGAGTAGAAGAGATGAAGATAGTAAAGATTAGAAAGAAAAAGGAAAGAAGTCTTGATACATTGCTAAAGAGAATGATTTTTATGAACATGATGATGAGGTGGTATATGTTGCAATGAAGGAGAAATCTAATGAAGATGATGCAATTATGCTTGTGACTTGAGTGAACAAGAATGATGGATGGATCATTGACAGTGAATGTTCACATCACATGATTGGAGACAAAAGTAAGTTCATTACCCTAAATTGTTATGATGGAAATAGTGTAAGATTTGGAAATGATGCACCATGTTTGATAAAAGGAAAAGTTTTTATTAAACTAATAGATAAGATTTCATATCACATTGCTTACTATGTTGAAGGATTAAACTATAATTTTTTGAGTGTGTCACAATTGAAAAATCTAGGATGTAAGGTTGAATTTGAAAACAAGATTGCAAAGATATATAACAAAAATGGGAAACTGATTGGAAAAGTTGATCAAACTATAAGTAATCTATTCTATCTTGATATAGAGGATGCTACTTATCTTGTTGTAAAATTTGATGATATATGGCTATGGCACAAGAGATTATGTCATATTAATTTTGATAACTTGGTTAGTATTAGTAACATGAAGAAAGTTAGAGGTTTTCCTAATATGAAGAAGCCTAATAATGTAATGTGCAAACAATGTCGGTTAGGAAAAATGACAAAGTCAAGTTATAAGAGTAAAACTTATACTTCTAAAGGAATACTAAAAATTGTTCATATTGACTTATGTGAACCAATTGAAGTGCAAAGATACAAGGGAGATAAGTATATAATGGAATTTATTGATGATTATTCTAGGATGATGATAGTTATGTTTCTAAAATAGAAATCTGATGATTTTCAAATGTTTAAGTGGTAATTAGTAAGAGTTGAAAAGGAAATAGGTAAAAGTCTAAAATGTTTGAGATCTGACAAAGGAGGAGAATTTACATTAAATGAATTTAAGACATTTTATAGTGACAATGGAATCAAAAGACAAACATTTGGCCCTAGAACCCCTTCACAAAATAGAATAGCTAAAAGGAGGAATAGATCTATAATGGAATATGCTAGAACACTCATGATGTAGAAGAATGTTGCTTTGAAATATTAGAGAGAAGTTGTAAGTACAACTATCTATACCTTGAACTATGTGCTGATCAAGAAAGGTACTCATTCAACACCTTTTGAACTATGGTATGGATACTCACCCAATGTAAAATATTTTAAGGTATTTGGAAGTAAGTATTACATTCTTAAAGATGTTAGGAATGGCAAGCTTGACATAAAAAGTGAAGAAGATATATTTCTAGGATATTCCACAAGAAGTAAAGCTTATACGTGTTTGAATACTAACACTAACAAAATTGTGGAAAGTGCAAATGTCAACTTTGATGAATATACAAAGCCTATAAGGATGAACCTATGAAAGAACCAAAAGAATACAAATCGTTTGTATACTTTTATGAATGAATGCCTACTGAAGAAGATGTTGTAAATCAAATTACAAATCAACAACAAGTTACAGTGATTATCGAGTCACACCTTATGAATGCCAAGTTGCATTCAAGAACTAAGTTGCATTTAGGAACCAAGCTAAATTCAGATGCCGAGTTACAGAATGAAGTTGATGCACATTCTAATTCTGAAATTAGTGTACATGAAAGAGATGTTGAATTGCCTAATAGAGATATACATAGTGATTCTGAAGTTGAAAGACAAAATGAAGAAACAAGAGCTGAACCAAGATAGTCTAAGTATGTCAAATGACATCATCCTACTACTCAAATCATTGGAGATAAAGATGGTAGACCAATGAGAAGAAATATATTGAGAAGTGAAACATTTTTTCTAAGCATGAAGGAACCAAAAATAGTAAAAGATGCACTAGAAGATGTTGACTAGTACAAAGCAATGGAAGAAGAGATTGAATAGATAGAGAAGAACAAAACATGGAGTCTAGTTCCTAGACTAAAAGACAAAAATGTGATTGTTACCAAGTGGGTATTTAGTAAAAAATCTAGATGAAAATGGTGAAGTCACAAGAAACAAAGAAATATTATTTTGCAAGGGATATGCACAAGAAGAAGGAATTAACTATGGAGAGACATTTGCCCCTGTTGCTAGATTGGATGCAGTAAGAACTCAACTTACTTATGTTGCACACAAAGGTTTCAAAATTTATTAGATGGATGTTAAATCTGCATTTCTAAATGGCATATCAGAGGAAGAAGTTTACATAGAACAACCAAAAGGTTTTGCTGATGTTAACAATAAGACTACAGTTTGTAGATTGCAGAAAGCTCTATATGGTTTGAAACAAGCACCAAGAGCATGATATGAGAGACTTCATAATTATCTTGTGAAGATTGGATTTGAAAGGACTAATGATAATAGTGTTGAAAAATAGAAATGGGAAATATATACTTCTAAGAGGGAGGATGAATCAGAAGTACTAATCTTTAACCAATAAAACTTTTAACTTAAAACAATGCATGCATTAACATATTGAAATAACATCTAAAGTAAATGCATCCACATAAACACTTGATACTAGATATGATAACCTAAAAAACCTCCAATGAGAAGGTAGAATTGGGTTGGGGATGACACCCACAATTCTTCACTATTGCAACAATAAAGTGTCACCTATTAAGGTTACATAGTTTAACCATTTTCATGATCTCCCCTATGAAAAGCCTGCCCTATTAAAGGATTACAAATTATTGTTAGATCCTACCCTATTAAAGGATTTTAACACCCTGTTAGAAGTGTTCTTGGTTAAAGAACTTTAAAACACTCACTTGGAATGTCACCCTGTTAAAGGATTTTATAATGATTGTTAAGTCAACCTTAGTCCAAAGGATTTCACCTTGCTAATATAGTTGTTAGAAAGTAACAGTAGAATGTTTGATCTAATAACTTAAAAATTTTCTTTGCTGATTTAACATCATAGTTCTATCCATCTTGATCCTCTTGATCTGTTATAACAATGTTGTATAACTTCTCCTCTATTCTGCAAACTAATTCTACAATTCTTTGACACTTCCAAGTCATGTTGAATGCTATTTGATCAATTCCCCCCTTACACTTACTTCAATTCTTTTCTCACATCACTTCATCACATACACACACACACAAAATTATGGGGCTTTGTCTTCCTTAAAAACACTTTGGTGGCTTAGGGTTAAGTATGAATCTACGATTGAGATTCATTCATTTTCCCAATTAATTCCTTCCATTTTTATGATTTGTTGCATGTTGATTGTATACAAAACCCAAATAGATTTGATCTTATCTTCAAAGCTTTGAGATTTATCCATAATTTGGCATAAAAGTTTTTACATAGTTGCTTGTGCCATCACAAACAAGTAGGTCCATTCTATGTTACTCAGCACTTGATAATATTGATGCTCGACACTTAGTGTAATTTTGTCTTTCTTAGCACTTGAACTTGCTTGACATTCATTATTCACTTGCACATGAGTGATTCAACACTCATTGCAACTCTGCATCTATAGATATTGTACTCGGCATGAACTTAGTAAATATCTTAAGTGTGTTGACACTCAATTGTCAAAACCAATCTAAGATCAACAATCTCCCCCTTTGACATGAGTGTCAAAAACACTTAACTGTACATAACAAATTTAATTTCCTTGAGTATAATATATACATAGTTTGGCATATATACATAAAACTTCAAAATTTTCAAAACTCTATAATATACTCATACACCTCAAAATTTTGCTAAAACTTTTGTAACTCCCCATTGAGTTAATGTGCCCATTTTGTATCCAAAATTTCTTTTCTTCTCTAAGTATATTTTCTTCATGTTGATACTCTCTATCATCAAAAGTACTAACACTTTGTTTCTATCTGATATACTCTATTTCTACTCTTTTGATGGTTGCTCCCCCTTTGCTTGCTCTCCCCCTTTCAAGTTATATCCCTCTTTATTCTTTATTATCTCCCCCTTTCATATTTATATCTCCCCATTTCATATTTATCTCCCTCTTTTTTGACACTTATGTCCAAGGGTCTATACACTAATTATCTATTTGTTCAAAAAGTTCTTGTGAACTTCCATTATAATCTTCAAAGCAGCATCCCAATTGTCTAATGCAACATCTAAAGATTTTATCTAGATGGATGTTTCTGCTACAAGGTGAACTAGTCTGTCCAATGTTGAATTATTGGGATCTTTCTTTAATACTATTTTTACATATGCTAATTATTTTTGGATTATTTCCATTTGAGGGGTAAGGGAGGCTTGTATATTAATCAACTTGACTCTTATGCTAGCCTCTTCTGCTATTAATATAGCTAGTTGATTTTGTGTATAGCGTACTGAATTAAAATGCTTCTCACTATCAACTAGATTTTGGGGCAATTGCATACCTAAGATCTTCAAGTTTCTTTCTAGGTTTAGAATTCTATGGCTCATTTCTTGTGTGAAGAGTGTGGAATCACATAGTTTTGTGTACAATGAGAATATGTTCTCAAGTATTTTCTTCACTTTCTCAATTTTAGTAGCCAATCCAACTTGTGATAGTGCTATTTCACTAGATATTTTTTCATTGGCTTTCCCTTGAAATTTCTTTGTAGACCATTCCATAAGTTTACCATTAGTATCCTAGTCTTCATTAGTCACATGTTTAACAATTTTTTATAGTTGTTCCAATATAGGTTTAGCTTCATTAAGTATTTGCAAGCTAAAAGCATCTTTAAAAATGTCTTTGATCTCTTGAACTGCTTGCCTCTATTTGTACTCTTTCCTGAGTATTTCTTGATTCTTCTTTCTCTCCAATGCTTCTTGCATTAGATTGATCTATTCTAATGTCATGGTTGCATAATCATATTTGGGTATCACTATTTCTTCATATAAAAGTGCATCACCATAGTGAAATACCTTAGCAACCTTTTTTGAGCTAGAGCCTTGTGTTGAAATCTGCAATGGTATTGCATCAATGTTTGGCCTTTGAAGGGCTTTAGTAGGTGTGCTAGATGTTGGTAAGTTTACCAATGTTTGTATGGCTTCTTGCTCTTTCTCCTTGGGTGTGTCCTTTTCTTCATTAGATCTACCTTGATCAATTACATTTAATTGTGGTGCACCTTGTGTTTTTGCATTAGGTATCGAAGCATATGTTTTTCCTACTTGTTGTCTTATAGGCTCCTTTACTTCTACAATATGAGTTGTATCAACTACATCAAATTTTGTAGTAGTGTCAACCTTTGTAGATTTATCCTCTGGTTGTATTATTGGTTGAAAACTGGTAGCTATAGGGATGGAAAAAGGTGGTTCTTGTGTATTCACCTTGTCCCTTTTTATATCAGCTACTACTTTTTGAAGTTCATGCAAATTGACCAATATAGGATTTTCACATAATCTTGCTTGTAATGTGGATTGGTCAAGTATCTTTTTTAGATCCTCAATATTTAATGGATTAATGTTCTAAGGTGAGTTATTAGGAACATCTTTCACTATTATGGTCTCTGCAGGAGTGTTTGTGTCATGTGAAGGGCTCATGGCTGGCAATTCTGAGTCTTTTGCACTCTATTCTGTTTGCTGCTCATCAGCTATTTCCATCTCATCTTTCTTCTATTGTGTCTCCTCCACAGTGGTGTCTCCTTTTTTCTTTTCTATTTCTTCTTCCTTGTCCTCACCTTCTTCCTCATTTTTTCTTCCCTCAAAGGAATCTTCTTCTCCTTCTTTAATAGTTGTTAATTGATATATTAACTTCCACATTTGTGTGGCTTTCTTTACAACATCCTCAATTCTATTTTGCAAAATGTTGAATGCCCTATACTTTGGCATAAATTTGCTACCATATTTCTTATTTTCCTTACTTATTTGTCCCTTTGACAATGCTAGCATTACTTGTGCTAATTTTGATTCTATTATTTCTTTCTCCATGTTTAGGCAATAGTGCCACTTATTTTCAACAGTTGTATACAATTCTTTAGGCATTGTATTATCAAATTCAAGAGGAGTGTTCTTGAATTTTTCCATCATGCCATATATAGACTCTTCTATCATGTTTTTGTCTTGTCTACCAAGTTTTCCAAATTAAATGTTTTTCAATCGTGTCAGATATGCATTATCCCTAACATTATCACAAATGTTTTCAACATTGGATTTGGGAGCATGACTTACCATTCTAAACTAGCTTGTGTCCTCAGGCTCTGTCTTCTCAACATTTCTCTCTAGTTGTGCTACGTATTTTCTTCTTGGTTTCTTTTGCATAGGGCCAGTCTATTCAGCAGGCTTGGTTTTCTCTTTTTCTTACTCCTTGGATTTTTGAGTAGTTGCCCTTGTAGTGGCTCTTGATGCTACAATTGTAGGCTTTGTTGCACTTGGTTTTGGAGTCTTATTTTCCTTTGGTTGTGCAATAGGTTGTTTCTTGTCTTTTCTTTTCTTTGGTTGTGGCTTTTCTAGTGATTCCTTGGCTTTTTATCCCTCAACACCTTCTTATTATTGATCTTCATCCATGCCTTGGGTTAAAGCAAGAGGTTCTTAACCTTGTACCTCTTCTTCCTCTTCATCTTCATCATCATCTTCCTCATCATTATCTCTTGCACCTTCTCCAAACTTAGCTTTTAGTTTTCTTACCATTTTATCTTTCTTTTTCAAAGTTGAGTTTGTCTTCAATTCCATCTCAACTTTTGACTTTATAACATCATAATTACCAAAAAAATTGATAGTCTTATCAACTTGTTCAGCAAGTAGTGTAGTGATAGTAGTTGAGGCTTCATCAATATTAATTTCATATCCCAGAGGCCTTAACCATCTAACTCTAGGTAGAATAGCCTAAATTAAAGTCTAGTCAATGTCTACAAGAAAGAAAATATCATTGTAATGTTGCTTCACTAGGGAAACAATAATTATTAACCTCTGTTTCATAAACTTCTTAAAGTCTTCAAAATAACTTGTCATTATAGATTCAATTTTTTCTCCCATTTGTTCAATGCACTCATTAATTTGAACAACAAGTAACCTATTGGTCTTCCATCCTATCTTGCCAAAAGATTGGAATTCATTCTATACATAGAAAAATATACATACTAGTATTGAACCAAACTTATATTGAGCAGTCTTTGACTTCCTTATTGCTCCTAGGTTTTCCATTATCTATTGCAACTGGAGTTCTACAAGATCAGAGGTATGATCTTTCTTGACCATCTTATAGCCTACATCAACTTCTATACAGGGAACACTATTTAGTCTATTTGACTGATAGAATCTATGTGATATGACTCTAATGGAAAATTCAAGAAGTGGATCTATAATAGTGTCAATAGTCATTCCATGCTTGTTCCACTTAGCTCATGTGTTTCGCGTAATTA
Source organism: Cupressus sempervirens (assembly GCA_028749045.1). Lineage (NCBI taxonomy): Eukaryota > Viridiplantae > Streptophyta > Pinopsida > Cupressales > Cupressaceae > Cupressus > Cupressus sempervirens. The sequence goes on from CM053789.1 coordinate 81,192,319, forward strand.
CCTCTTTGGAGTTGCTCATCAATGTCTTGGGCTGATCTAGGGTTACTTATCCAATAACCCTATGTACAATTCTCTTTGAAATTTTGATGGATCCACCTTCTAACCATAGACAACCATCATGTATTATGATCAGAACAATATCGATCCATTTAGTTTTGAAAACTGTTGGGTAATCTAGGACATAGGTTATTCCCTTCCTGTCTACAATTTTAAATTCCTCCTTCAATACATTTTTTTCACATAATCTATCGTATTCTTGTCTAATTTCCATGTCTCCAATACCTCCCACCTTGCAATTATAACATTTCCTCACATCTTGGGCCATTACAACCTTAGGTGGAATGATAGATAACACACCTGCTAGGTCATTTTTATAAGTGACTTCTGGTATAGGCTTGAAATCTAGTTGTTTGACCTCATTGCTGACTAATTGAAAGTCAAACATTTCTTTCTCCTTTATAATCTTTGAACTTGAGGCCATTATGCGAGCTAGGGTTTTAACAAATATGAAATTGTGTACCTTGGCAGATGAAGAATACCTTTTAAAATTGATGGATTGATGCTTGATATTCACTATGATTCATGTAAATGCTTCAATCTCACTTGTGAATCACTGCCTCACTTTTATCACTCTTTCTCTGAATTTGTAATGATGAAAAACATGTAAAATTTGACCTTATACCCTTTCAAAATATAGCATTTATTGCATGGTACATGTACATCTATAAACTCAGCTTCAATACAATTTCTATTTTTCTCGACATCCATTTATTCTACCATCACTTGATAGCTATTAGAATTACCTTTACTTAGTACCTATAGAAATTTCTCTCACTTGATAGCTACTACTGACTTGGCTCCAACTAACCTTGGTTGACAACTTGACACATACTAGTACTTTACTTGACAACTAAAGAGGACTTTTCACACTCGACAATAATTTGAAAACTTGAAGATTTGACCTTAAATTTCCCTTATTATCTTGCATTTTTCTTCATGCTAATATATCTTTTTCAGTACTAACTTGGAACTGATGTATAATAAAAAATTTTAAATATCAGTCCCACATACCTTCTTTTAGCTTAATTTGGCGAGATGTGATCACTTGACCTATCAAGTGAAGTGATCCCTTCATTTGATGTGTTGCATTCATCTTTCTTCCTCCATATTTTTTTCATCTCTCCCTTAGTGTGCTCAACATCTACCTTGCATTTTCCTTTGGTTAATTCTGAGTTAGATGCCTTTGACCCTGTTGGGAAACACTTGTTGATATGACCAATATTTAATCAACTAAAGCATGTAGTTTTACTCAACCATCTGCTGTAGTTACCACTGAAGTGTGTTCTTATGCAACTCTTAGGGATGTGTCCATACTCTTGACAATAATGATAGCTATGTCTTGTATTGTAATCCTAGTTATAGGAGTTTTCATAGCTTCTTACATTTGTTGGCTTGCTTGATGACCATGTGGACTTGGATTTGCATTCAAAGGCTCTATGTCCAAACTTCTAACAATAGTAGCAATTTCCTTCAAGTTTTGGTACATACATGGTTCTAGTTCTACATTCATGTGCCTGATGACCTTGTTTGTTGCACTTGTGATAATGAGTCATGTTCTTTGGCTTTGCATCCTAACTAGCATTCTTATTCATGCAAACATTGTTTGTATGTCCTTTCTTACCACAATGATGACAAATTTAAAGTTTTTACATTTATTATTTATTTCCTTAATAGCTTTGGATGATTCTTCTTCTTCAATGCTTATGTAGCCTAAACCTGATGTGTCTTTATTGGATCTAAAAAAATTTAGTAGTTGCTCAAAGTACTCGATGGCTTCATTTGGCTTGTTGAAACTTTTACCGAACTCCTTTTCTCTTTTTAGGTCAAATTGTAGCTATTCATTCTGCAACTTCAACGTAGTTATCTAAATGTCCTTGATATTCAACTCATAATGAGCATTCATCATTTGGCTTAGGGTGTCCAATTGCATGTTTGAGATCCTAGTTAGCTCTATTGACTTTTCTTCCAATTTGTTTGCCAAATTTTTTTAATCTTCTTCAATCATGTCATTTTCTTCTATAGCTTTCTTCTTTTTTTTAGTTGCTTCACATAGCAATATAGCTTTGTGATTCTTGTTCTAGCTTGGGATTTTTTATTTCTTCAGCTAGTGCTCTATTCTTTTCCATCAGATCCAAAATTGCTACATGAAATTCATTGGAGTTACCATCTACAAATAACTTTGTGGTGTCAATCTCTTTGTATTGTATGTCATTTTCTGCCATAGCAATCTCTTTCCTTCTCTTCAATGAACTCCTCAAAACATCTCTGGCTTCATTCACTTTTTGTAGTACAAGATGCATCTCAATCTCCTAATTTTCAATGGTTTTTCCTAACTTGTAAACTTCCATTTCAAGATCTTTCGTCCAAGTTGTAAGGCTTCTCCTAATGAGAACTCAACTCTGATACCAATTGTTGAAAAATAAAAATGGGAAATATATACTTTTGAGGAAGGGAGGAAGGGGGGGTGAATCAGAAGCACTGAAATTTAACCAATAAATTTTTTAACTTAAAACAATGCATGCATTAACATATTGAAATAACATGTAAATTAAATGCATCCACATAAAGACTTGACACCAGATATGATTACCTAGAAACCCTCCAATGAGAAGATAAAACTGGGGTGGGGATGACACCCACTATTCTTCACTACTGTAGCAATAAAGTGTCACCTATTAAGGTTACATAGTTTGACCATTTTCTTGATCAGTTTGACCATTTTCATGATCTGCCCTGTTAAAGGCTTACAAAGGATTGTTAGATCCTACCTTGTTAAAGGATTTTAACCCCCTGTTAGAAGTGTGTCTGGTTAAAGGAATTTAAAACACTGACTTGGAATGTCACCTTGTTAAAGGATTTTATAATGACTATTAAGTCAACCTTAGTCCAAAGGATTTCACCCTACTGATATAGTTGTTACAAAGTAATAGTAGAATGTTTGATTTGATAACTTATAACTTTTCTTTTCTGATTTTAGATCATAGTTTTGTCCATCTTGATCCTCTTGATCTATTATAGCAATGTTGTATAGTTTCTCCTCTATTCTGCAAACTAATTCTACAATTCTTTCACACTTCCAAGTCACCTTGAAACACACACAGACACACACACACACACACAAACACACACACACACACACACACACACACACACACACACACACACACACACACACACACACACACACACATAGAGAATTATGGGGTTTTGTCTTCCTTAAAAATACTTTGGGGTCTTAGGGTTAGGTATGAATCTATGATTGAGATTCATTCATTTTCCCACTTAATTACTTCCATTTTTATGATTAGTTGGATGTTGATTGTATAGGAAAACCAAATAGATTTTATCTTATCTTCAAAGCTTCAAGATCTATCCATAAGTCACATAAAAATGGTTTACATAATTGTTTATGCCATCACAAACAACTAGGTCCATTCTGTGTTATTCGACACTTGATAATACCAATGCTCAAAACTTACTATAATTCTATCTTGCACAATAATTGAACTTGCTTGACTTTAACTATTCACCTAGCACATGAGTGATTCAGTACTCATTGCAACTGAACATCTATACATATTGTACTCGGGATATGTTACTAGCTTGGCATGGAATTAGTAAATATCTTAAGTGTGTTGACACTCAATTGTCAAAACCAATCTGAGATCAATGAACAACAATGTGTATATGAAGATAAAAAAAGGAAAAGGTATTTTTTCATCTAAAATATTTGTTGATGATATTATATTTGGAGGTCAAGATGCTTTATGTAAGGATTTTGCAAATCAAATGAAGCAAGAATTTGAGATGTCTATGTTTGGAGAAGTCAAAATTTTTGTGGGTTTGCAAGTATATTAAGTGAAATATGGTATATACATCACTTAGTCAAAGTATCTCAAGGAAATATTAAAAATTTTTGGAATAGAGGATTATAAACTAGTAAGTACACCTATGGTGATAGGACACAAATTGTTAAAGAATGATGATTTTGCTAAGGTGAATCAAACAATTTATAGGTCTATGATTGGAAAATTGCAATATGTAGTACATAGTAGACCTGATATTGCATTATCTATAGGGATAGTTGTAAGATTCTCTACTAATCCTAGGGAGAATCATTTAATGGTTGTAAAGAGAATAATGAGGTATCTAAAAGGAATAGAAGAGTTTGATCTATACTACAAGAAGAATGAAAAATTTGAAGTAAGAGCCTACACTGATGTTGATCGAGCTACAAACATTGATGATAGAAAGAGCACTAGTAGAGGAGTATTTTTCTTAGGCAAGAGATTAGTTACATGAACTAGTAAGAAGCAAAGTTTTACTTCACAATCTACTATTGAAGCTGAATATATTGCTACTACTATAAATTGCACAAACATTGTATGGATCAAACAACTACTCAAAGGAATGAATGAAGAAATCATAGAACCAGTAATAATTTATTGTGATAATATAAGTGCTATAAATATTTTAAAGAATCCAATGATGCGCATAAAGAGAAATCACATTGCAATCAATTATCATTACTTGAGAAAGTTAGTTCAAGATAAAGAGGTGAAGATGGAATATGTCAACACAAAGGAGAAAATTGTTGAGTCCTCACAAAACCATTACCTAAGGATGCTCATTAGTATCTAAGAGGAAAATTAGGGTTGATACCCCTATCGAAGGCTATCTAAGTAACAAGAGGAGTGTCCTGCATCAAACAAGCTGATATTCATATGTTACACATTGATGTAGAGGATCTTACTTTAGGAGCTGCCTAAAGTAATCATAGAACTGAAACTTCAAATTAGTCACAAGCAAGATGACAGAGGGAGAAGCTAAAGAAACTGAATAAGATTATATCTACATGTTTAAGATGATATGTTTTTGGCATATGTCTTTGGAATTGTTTTCAAAGAGGGAGATATTTTGCTAATCAAGAGCTAGAATGTATAGGGAGATATTCTACTGATCAAAGAGGGAGATAGATCAAGCCAATATCAGTATGATTAATAAGAGAGAGAGAGAGAGAGAGAGAGAGAGAGAGAGAGAGAGAGAGATATCAAAGATATCAAGAGTTTTTTGTCAAGGAGATAGAGAAAAATGTAAAATATAAGATAGAGGGAGAAATCCTAATCTACCTGGTCAGAGGGAGATATAGTAAGAGGGAGTTATAAGAAAGAGTGAATTTTGTAACCTAATTAGAAGATGGAAGTTGATGATAGAGGGAAAGATATCAATACAAGTTTTCCTTTTGGTATTGTCTTACTACTTTAACCTTGTTAGTTTGGTTGATTTAGTTGATTAGTTTGGTTTGCCATCAATGCCAAAGAGGGAGATTGTTAAAGAATACTATGTTTCAATCATTATTTTGTCACTGATGTCAAACCTGCTATTTTTTGGTAAGAAAAATACTTATAAGATTCAATTACTATCACTTAGTTAATTGATGAAGAGGATTCGATCAATAAGAGGTAACAATAGCACCTAGAGGAAAGGTTGATTTATGATTATGTAATGAAGTACAAGGATTAGTTAAGATAGTGATGACATGATGTATTGATAATCTACTTAAGGTTATAAAGGCTAGTTACACTTAGAAAGTTTAGAAGAACAAGTTACACAAAGGTTGTCCACCAAGCTTGACCGAGTGGATAGTAGTTGCCAAGCAAAGTTAGTGCAAGTTGAGCATAGAATTAGTTGGAGCTGAGTAAAAGTTCATTATAGTGTATGCTAAGAAAAAAAGCTGATGCCGAGTAATGTATAGTTGATGTCAAGCACTAGTAAATTTTAGTAGGTGCCAAGTAATTTCACAGTGGATGCCAAGCAACATAGTATGTGTCGAGCATCAGGTGGTTGATAATGTCAAGCTATTGCATTATTTAAAAGATTGAAGATTTGATGAATCTGAGTTGACAAGTTTATTTTCTTGGATTTTTTGAACCTAGTAGAAGATAAGGTTGATGAGCTGATGGCATAAAATTTGAGGTAAACCATTTTTAGGAAAATTCAAGTGGATTCTAAGTGAAGCTTCTAGAAGAGATATGAGATATGGGGCAGATACATTAAATCCTACCTAATGCATTCAAACCCTAAATTTGGATTATGGAAGATGAGTGGAAAAATATTTTAATTTTCTATTTATAGGAATGTCTAGTCATGAAGCAAAGTTATCATGTTCGAGAACCTAAGGGAGACAAGGAGTCAAGGGTTTTGCTTCATCAAGTGACCTAAGAGAAGAGTCTACAATGATATGTTAAGCAAGAAGGCTTAAGGAGATGAATGCTTGAAGGGTGAACAAGCTATCAAAGGTGCAAATTATGAAGGCCAAGTAGAATTGAGGACTGAATAGAGATCTGTAATCTACAAGAGAAATTGTAACTTGTATCAAATCAAAGCACTACTATTACTCTCTAACAATTGTATCAGTCTAGGGTAAATCCTCTAGATTAATATTGACCTAACAATTATTTGTAAATACTTTAACCAACTAGCATTCCAAGTGAATGGCCTAAAGTCCTTTAACAAGGCTCACTTCTAACAAAGTGATTGAAATTCTTTAACATGGTCACATTTGGGTATGTGCAGGATCATGGTGTACCAAACTATGGCCTTAAGTGGCAGTTAAAAACTAGCAAATCAAGGTTATGTCAACTTGACCCATAATTTTAAAGTGGTTCTGGACTTTATATCAAAAAGTTGTAAGAAAATAATCTGTAGGAAATTGAATCTAGTTTCTAAATTATAAGGCCTTATCTAGAGAAAAATTATTTGATTGGTCAAAAGTTTGGATTTTAATGCAATACTACAAAAATTTCAGGGCGAAAATAAAAAGTAGGTGTATGTTTGACCACCTTAATCATAATCAAATGATAATAATTTAAATATTATTTTAGATATAAAAATTAGACTCATGCCTAGATGTGACACATATTTTTGGAAATTTTTATTCCAAATAAATAATTAATTATGAATTTTCTACTGTACTATTTTCAGAATTAAAAAACTTTCATCTCTGACCACCTAAACTAGTTCAAAAAAAATCAAAATTAAGTTTTTTTTTTTTTCCTATACTAGTCAAAGCATAGAATGTGACACATCTTTTGGATTTCACAAATCTTATACGGTTTGAAAGTTATAGCTATTTTTCAACTAGTATGTCAATCAACACTTTGTAGCTAACTCCATTAGAAAATAAGTACTAATTACTTACTGAACAAGTAATTTAACAAAACTTATATTTATGAAAAACTAAGAACATTCTTTAGAAACCCTTTTCATTACATCAAATTTTAGTTAAAAGAAAAGTCGTCAGCTACATGATTGAAGTAAAAAACACATAAGAACATGCCAAAAACACATTTTTGAGATGTTTTAAAGATGACCATATAAGGTTGGTATTGAAAGACATAGCAGGAATTATAAAGGTATTAATTGTTTTCATTTAGTATCAGGATGGGTGGGAAAAAAGTTGGAATAGATTTTGAAATTCTTTCAGGCACTTCAGAACTACATATTTTTCATATCACCACTTTTTGGCACACCATAATCCTGCACATACCCATTTAATAGTGTGTATTGTAAACTTTAACCAGGTTGACCTTTCACAAGGCATCACTTCAAAAGAATGAAAAAGAGTAGCATGCTACTGGTGGTGTTTCCTAAATTGGGGTTCTATGTAAATCATTGTGTCAAGTGTGTCATTGAATCTTTTATGTTTCATGTTTTACATTTTTGCACGTTGATTTGACAGTAACCTAAAAGTTTTTAGTGATTACATAATCTTATAGATGCATGTATGAGTATAAATATTTTATGGGTTCACTAAGCTATTAAAAGTTTTATTTATACATTTGGACCTTGGATAACTGATTCACACCCCCCCCCCCCAACCCCCACCTCTTAGTTATTCTAAAGTATTCCAATAGATTTTTGTTAAAAATAGACAATAAAGAGAGGGGGTGAATCAATATTCGATAAATTTTTGTCCACAACTGAATATTTTTAATTACTTTATAACATGCATATGAAAGTAAACCAATAATATTGAATAGTCTATGAAATACATCCTATTAAGAATATTGACTCTGTGAGGAGTCTATAAAATACGTATAGTGTATCGGTCCTTCTTAGAGGACTATGTCCTATTAAAAGCCTCAACCTTGTTAGGAGTTCGTTATACAATTACAAATGTATGCAAGAAGAGTCCACTATGCAAAATGCAATTATACAATATATTAACCTAAATAATTCCTTAACCTGTTATTCACCTTTTACCATTGTGCTCAGTCCACTTCCTTTAATGGTAAAACAAATATATCTGATGTTGTACTATACTCAGAACTCAGCCACATCATCAGGACACTCTATACTACTTGTCCTTAACTATGCACATGTCAAATACTTTTTTATTCTATGCATCAACAAAACTCTCTTTGTACTACCAATGAAATTATCTAACACTTAAAAAATTTTATGTCTCTAACTGTGAGAACTATAATTGTACATTCTATCATCTCATCTTGAGATATATGTTATCATTAATGACAACCATAACTCATCCTACTTATCCATATTTTCAACAATCTCCCTTTTTTACATTGATGACAACATATGGGAAAATTAGCCAAGTCCCAAAATGTTATACAAAAACTTTTCAAAATTGGCCTTCAAAAACTTTACCAAATTTCAAAATTAAAAAATTTGTGGATTATTACATTTATAACCATCTTTCTTTAAATCTCCTACTACACTATAATACTAGTCCCCTTAGTATATAAATGTTACTTTGTATACATATTATTTTATTTATACAATTTTCTTGTATTCTTCTCTCCCTTTGACATCAATGACAAAGGTGTCAAAACTTATATACATGTCAAAATTTTGGTTCATTACCTCTTCTCTAGGTTGATATAAGAGAGATACCATCTACAAAACTTACTGTTAGACTCTTCCTGCTCTTCTCCCATGTGTCTTATACTCCATTTCATATGTTGAGGAGAGAACACAACCCATAAGATGCAATCTCTACTACATTCAAGTTTGAGTAAATAAATTTGTCAAAGGATGTCTTAATTGCTAAACATTAATTGATTTACTGCTCAATTGTGCTAACCTTCACTGATAATTGTTCTCTCAAAATTGAGAGCCTTGTGGTGATCCTTTCCTTGCTGACTTCTAAAAATCTTATTTCATCATAGGTCTTGTTGACCTGTGTTTCAATTCTTGCAATCTTGACACCATGTTAGCTAGAATGATTTGCCAATACCTTGACTTCATCATTATTTTTCTTCATCTCCTCATCAATGTCCTTGGTGAAATCAAAGGACATGACCCATTTTGCATATAATGTCTTACCTTCAAGTTTGCACCTTCTCAATTCCTTGAAGCAAGCATCAAGATTTTCCAAATCATTTATGATCTTGCTTTTGTTTGAGTTACTGTTGCCTCTGACAAATTTTTGAATTCAACATCAAACATATGAATTACAACTTTGGCTTTATCCTCTGGATTAGGATCTAATGATTTTTCTACTAGTCTACTTTGTAACTTTTAGTTACATCCCTAAGAGTTTTCTATAAACTCTTTACCTAGTTGTTCTTACTAATAATCTTGTTGAGGGATGATATCAACTCTATTTGATCATCATCACTGAAAATTTTTAGTGCAACTAGGGTGAGAGATGTGTTGGGTGTACTTTCCTTCTCATCCTCCTCTTCTTTTTCCTTATTTTTTCTTCTTTCATTTTCTTGTTCTTGTCTTCTTTCTTCTTCTCATCTTCCTTCCTCTTGATTTCTTCATCTTATTTCCTCTTCTTTTCTTCTTTCATTTTTCTTCCTCCTCTTTGTTCTTCTTTTCTTTTTCTAGATTCTTCTTTTTCTACTCTTCCTAATTCTTCTTCTTCTCTTCTTCTTCATCATAACTAGAGTATCTAGTTGTATTGCTAATAATATATGTATATTGTTACCTTGGTGGCACCAACTTGCATTGTGTTCATCTCAATTGAGATATACAAAGATAAATCTAACATCTTGGTGTCCTTGACTTTCACTGTTCCTATTGTTGGTGTACTTTGCTCAACAAACATAGGGATTGTCCCCCCTAACTTCGTGCCCTTCTTGATGTAGGAGCATCCAGAGGTATAAGGGCAATCCTATGTCACCCAAAAAAAAAAAAAGTACTTAGACTTAGTTTTTGTTTTATGTCTTTACATTTTTGGATACCCATTTGGCTCAAATAAAGGTTCCAACTCTCATAGTTCAACTATCAGTGCATTTGAAAATCCTGAAAAAATAGGAGCATGCAATTTGGCCATCATTTTGGTGACCTAGAAGGTGTGACTTGGCCAGATGAAGGTAATTGAGATTTAGAGCATTCCAGAAAAAGAGTCAGGTCAAAAGGCCCCACGGTTTGAAAGTTATTGTAGTTTTTCGAGTTTTGGAGACCTCCTAAGAATGCTTCAAAGTCAGGTTTGGGGCATTAAATGACCTCGAAAAGGGTCAAAAAATGGGGGACGAGCAAAGCTGGTCCATAGGGCTATAGAGCACTTCGAGAGCTTTCCAAAAATGTAAACGGTTCGTCAATCGAAGCTACGGTTCAAAATTTATGCCTCCCGAAAGTTCGGCTACCATTTCTGGATTCTTCTAGATTTGCACCGACTTCTAACGCGGCTTCTGGAACCTTCTATTTTGTCGGTGGATGCCTACTAGCACTTTATAGAATGTACTCCTAGTCCTTAACCCTCTGGGTTCTATTTAAGGAGATTTTTGGCATTGTAAAAGGCAGTTCGGATTGGAGCTTGAGAGGAGGTGCTAAAAGGAGAAATATTCTCTAGATTTATGCTATTGTAAGCCCGCAGGGCATGTTTTGAGTTTATTTTCTCTGCACTATTTGTACCAACTTATTTTCTCAGTTAATATAATTCCCCCTTTCTATTGTGTCTATTCTGGTTTTTGGGTTGTGTCCCCATCAAGTGGTATCAGAGCCGGTTTTCCTGAGTGTGTAGACAGAGCGCCGACTGTGAGGCAGTTTGCACCAGGACTGTGTGGTTGTGGGTTCGAGTTAGAAGATGCCTCCACGAAGAGAGCATGGTGGAAGGGCTAGAGCTATTGATCCTAAGGAGGTTAGAGCCCTCCAAATACAGGTACAAGCATTGCAAGAGGAGCTTTGTAGAGGAGCAAATATTGCCACAGATGACAATAGTGAGGATGACAATGAAGAGGAAGTAATGGAAGTTGACGGGGAAGTTCTGAATCCTGTAGAGGAAAGGCTTTTTAGGGCCATTTCTAGGTTTGGGAAAAGACCTACAATTGAAGTGGGTATATTTTTGGGAAATTTGAAACCAGATGAGTTGATCGATTGGATCAATGAACTGGACGAATACTTTGAGTATGAGGATATAAGGGACCCAGATAGGGTTAAGTTTGCAAAGGCCAAACTAAAAGGCCATGCCAAAATCTGGTGGCAAGAGATTCAACTGGAAAGACTTAGAAGAGGAAAGGAGAAGATCACAAGATGGGATCGCATGGTGGACAAATTGAAGAAGCAGTTCATTCCTGTGGACTACGAGCTTGATTTGTTTAAGAAGATGCATGGGTTAAAGCAAGCAGGAAGGTCAGTCCAAGAATATACAGAGGAGTTTTACCGACTCGTGATTAGAGCAGGGCATGTAGAAGCAAATAAGGAGAAGGTTGCTCGTTATATTAGTGGGTTACGACCTAGCATCCAAGAGGAACTAAGTCTGGTAAGAATGACCAACGTTGAAGAAGCATACCAGTTTGCCCTACGAGTTGAAGAGAAGCTGAGTAAAAGGTTTGAAGGAAGACAAAGAGGGTGCGGTCAAGGAGGAAGGGGAAGCAGTAGATCATCTAGAGGCTGCAATGAAACTCAAAAGAAAAATGAATATGAGGGTACTAGCAGGAACCAGAGGAATGAGGGTTTCAACCGCTTCCATGATCAAGACTTTGGAAATCAAAGAGGAAGAGGTAGAGGACGTGGGCAAGGAAGAGGAGGATTCTGTGGTACCTGTTTCCATTGCAATGAAGAAGGTCATCGTGCCTTTGAATGCCCTCAAAGACAAGGAAGGATAGATAGGAGAGCTAAGGGCCAAGCTAGGGTTGCTCATGTGGATGAGGATGCACAATCATCACATTCAGAGGATGCAGAAAGAGGAGAGACCTTGGTAAATGAAAGAGTCCTACTAAGTGGTGAAAATGAACCAGGACAACGGAGGAGTTTGTTCCGTACCAGATGCAAGTGTGAGGATAAATGTTGTGATGTGATCATTGATGGTGGTAGCACTGATAACTTGGTATCCGAAGAGATGGTCTCTAAGCTGAAGCTCAAGAGGGAGAAACATCCCTAGCCCTATCAGATTTATTGGGTAAAAGATCATCATAAGGTCCTGGTAAGTGAATAATGTTTAGTAAAATTCAAAATTGGGAGTTACCATGATGAAGTTCTCTGTGATGTTATTTCGATGGATGTTTTCCATCTATTGTTGGGTAGACCATGGCAGTTTGATAGACATGCAATACATGATGGGCATGCAAACACATACTCTCTGACAAAGGATGGAGTTCGCCACAAATTGAAGCCCATGAAAAAGGAAGGTGAAAAGGTATGTAGCAGTGCTAGGATTTGTCTTGTTGATGGAAGGAAGTTTTTAGATGGCATGAAACATCAACGTATGTGCTATGCTTTGATTCCTAGGAAAGATAAAGAAGGTAGTAGTGAAATACCATTTGAAGTTTTAGATTTACTAGGGGAATTTGGAGATATTATCTTTGATAACATTCCAGATGGATTGCCACCAGTAAGGCAAATCAGTCATCAGATAGATCTGATTCTAGGAGCTAGTTTTCCTAACAAGGCTGCTCACAGGATGACTCCTACTAAAACAGAGGAGCTAAATAGACAGGTTCAGGAGCTGTTGAGGAAGGGCTTGATTCGAGAGAGCCTGAGTCCATGTGCAGTACCTGCAGTACTCGCACCAAAAAAGGATGGAGAGTGGAGGATGTGTACAGATTCCCGAGCTATAAATAGGATAACCATCAAGTACCGATTTCCTTTGCTAAGGATGGATGATCTTATGGACTGCTTGAGTGGAGCTGAGTACTTCACAAAGATAGATCTGAAGAGTGGCTATCATCAGATACGGATTTGAGAAGGAGATGAGTGGAAAACAACCTTCAAGACCAAGGAGGGTCTTTATGAGTGGTTAGTCATGCCCTTTGGATTGATGAATGCCCCAAGCACCTTCATGCGGCTCATGAATGAGGTACTTAAGAAGTTCTTGGGAAAATTTGTTATTGTCTATTTGGATGATATTTTAATTTTCAGCAAGACTTTGGAAGAACATTTACTGCATATTCGTAGTGTCCTTGAAAGGCTAAGGGAAGAGAAACTGTTAATTAATCTAAAGAAGTGTGTCTTTGCAAAAAGGGAGTTAGTCTATTTGGGATTTGTTATATCACCTGAAGGTCTCAAAATGGATCCAGAGAAGGTAAAAGCCATCTTGGAATGGCCTACTCCAAGGTCTGCTACTGAGGTAAGATCATTTCATGGTCTGGTTAGTTTTTACAGGAAGTTTATTAAGAATTTCAGTGGCCTATGTGCACCTCTAACTGATACAATAAGAGGGGATAGAAAAGAGTTCAAATGGACTGCATCAGCTGCAAGAAGTTTTGAATTGCTGAAGAAGAAGGTGACTGAACAGCCTGTGTTGGCACTTCCAGATTTTAGAAAAGTATTCCAGGTGGACTGTGATGCTAGTGGTAGCGCTATTGGGGCTGTATTAAGCCAAGAAGGTAAGCCTATTGCATATTTTAGTGAAAAATTGAATGATGCAAAGAAGAAGTATTATGTTTATGATCAAGAGTTCTATGCAATAGTTCAGGCCTTAAAGAAATGGAGGCATTATTTATTGCCAAAGGAATTTTTTTTGTATACTGATCATCAGGCATTATAGTACCTAAATAGCCAAGGTAAATTGAATCAGAGGCATATGAAGTGGGTAGAATTCTTGCAGAGTTATACATTTGTGTTGAAGCATAGAAGTGGAAAATCTAACAGGGTTGCAGATGCATTAAGTAGGAGACAGTTGTTGCTTACAACAATACAGGTTGAAGTAGTTGGGTTTGATGAACTCAAGAATTTGTACCCCGAGGATCCTGATTTTGCTGAAGCATGGAAAGCTTGTAAAGAACCTGTTGCTGTAGATAGAACCAAGTGGTTAGACTATTTGATTCAGGATGGCATGTTGTTCAAAGGTAGTCAATTGTGCATTCCAAGGAGTTCCATGAGGGAAAATTTAATTAAGGAGAAACACAGTGGAGGGATGGTAGGACATTTTGGTCGGGATAAGACCATTGCCATTCTTAGAGAACATTATTTTTGGCCTCAAATTACACAGGATGTGAAGAAGTTTGTATAGAGTTGCCAGGTTTGTCAAGTTGCCAAGGGGTTTAGTCAAAATACTGGCCTATATCAGCCATTGCCTGTTCCATCAAGGCCATGGGAGGACATAAGTATGGATTTTGTTCTTGGATTGCCAAGGACACAAAGGGGTAATGACTCAGTATTCGTGGTGGTTGATAGGTTCTCCAAAATGGCACATTTCATTCCATGCCACAAAACTCATGATGCTGTCCATATTGCAGACTTGTTTTTCAAAGAGGTGGTAAGACTACAAGGTCTTCCAAGGAGTATAGTTTCTGACCGAGATACTAAATTTGTGGGGTATTTCTGGAGGACATTATGGAAGAAGTTGAGAATAGTCTTAAAATTCAGTTCCACACATCACCCACAGACTGATGGCCAAACAGAAGTGGTAAATAGAAGTCTGGGCAATTTGCTGAGATGTTTAGTTGGAGATAAGCCCAAGGGATGGGATTTGATTCTACCACAGGTAGAGTTTTCTTATAATAACTCTGTAAATAGGAGTACTGGAAAATCACCATTTCAAATTGTATATGGGAATAGCCCAAGGACTGCACCAAAATTGAGGAAGATAGAACAATGGGAGAGAACAAGTGCTGAAGCTGAGGAATTTGCTGAACACATCAAGCGTCTACATGAGGAGGTTCAAGCACACATTATCAAGATGAATCAAGAGTATAAAGCTAGGGCTGATGCAAGGAGAAGACATAAGGAATTCCAAGTAGGGGATCTTGTCATGGTGCACTTACGAAAAGAAAGATTTCCAGTTGGTACTTACAACAAGCTGAAAATGAAGAAATTTGGCCCCTGCAAAATTTTGAAGAAACATAACTCAGGAAATGCATATGAGGTGGAGCTGCCAGATGGTATTCACATTTCTCCCATTTTCAACATTGCAGATTTGACAGAGTATCATGATGATGGTGCTGATGAGGAGCTGGTTTTAAAGCCATGTCCAATTCCTGCTTCTAAGAAGGAGGAGATAGAAGACATTCTAGATCAACGTGTGGGTAGGAGTGCCAGAAACAGGCAGTATGAAGAGTATTTGGTAAAATGGAAAGGACAGCCGATCGAGGACTCAACTTGGATTTCAGCAGCTGAGGTTTCCCATTTGGGATTTCCTCTACCATCCATAAAGTGACAAGGTCACTTTTCAATCTACCCTGGGTGTCTGATGCAGGAGCATCCAGAGGTATAAGGGCAATCCTGTGTCACCCAAAAAAAAAAAATGTACTTAGACTTAGTTTCTGTTTTATGTCTTTACATTTTTGGATACCCATTTGGCTCAAATAAAGGTTCCAACTCTCATAGTTCAACTATCAGTGCATTTGAAAATCCTAAAAAAATAGGAGCATGCAATTTGGCCATCATTTTGGTGACCTAGAAGGTGTGACTTGGCCAAATGAAGGTAATTGAGATTTAGAGCATTCTAGAAAAAGAGTCAGGTCAAAAGGCCCCACGGTTTGAAAGTTATTGCAATTTTTTGGGTTTTGGAGACCTCCTAAGAATGCTTCAAAGTCAAGTTTGGGGCATTAAATGACCTCAAAAAGGGTCAAAAAATGGGGGACGAGCGAAGCTGGTCCATAGGGCTATAGAGCGCTTCGAGAGCTTTCCGAAAATGTAAACGGTTCGTCAATCGGAGCTACGGTTCAAAAGTTATGCCTCCCGAAAGTTTGGCTACCGTTTCTAGATTCTTCTAGATTTGCACCGACTTCTAACGTGGCTTCTGGAACCTTCTATTTTGTCGGTGGATGCCTACTAGCACTTTCTAGAATGTACTCCTAGTCCTTAACCCTCCGAGGTCTATTTAAGGAGATTTTTGGCATTGTAAAAGGCAGTTCGGATTGGAGCTTGAGAGGAGGTGCTAAAAGGAGAAATATTCTCCAGATTTATGCTATTGTAAGCCTGCAGGGCATGTTTTGAGTTTATTTTCTCTGCATTGTTTGTACCAGCTTATTTTCTCAGTTAATATAATTCCCCCTTTCTATTGTGTCTATTCTGGTTTTTGGGTTGTGTCCCCATCACTTCTCTATAATTCTGGATGTACATAGAAGTGATGTATTTGATAATGACTTCTTTTGCCTCTTTATTTACTTCTTCATAATTGCCTCCCATCAAAAGAATATCTCTTCTTTTCTTTCTCAGTAAAGGTTTAATACCCTTCATTATTCCATTCATTTCATCGTCATCATTAACTTTGCAAAGTCTCTTTATTGGATTTTCTCATATTTTTTGTCTTCTTCAAAATTTGGTCTTCTTTTATTAATTAGTTATTTATTCAAACCTTGTGGGATATGTCTCTTTGTATCTTCAAATCTTCTGTTCTTCAAAACCATATTCCTAACTACAACTTTTTCTAATTTTAGTCAATCCATATTTCTGTACAAACTATAATACTTATTTAATTGAACAAAATTATTATCATTAATGATTTGAACATTTAAATTCTCAACCTTTTTCTTCC
This sequence comes from Cupressus sempervirens, assembly GCA_028749045.1. Lineage (NCBI taxonomy): Eukaryota > Viridiplantae > Streptophyta > Pinopsida > Cupressales > Cupressaceae > Cupressus > Cupressus sempervirens. The sequence continues at coordinate 81,209,273 of CM053789.1, forward strand.
ATGGCTTCTTCCTAGTTGATGTCCTTGCTTCTCCAACTACCTTTTATGTTGGTCTATCCTCTGTTTCTTTTCCATCTTCTGATTTATTAGACTCATGTGATTCAACCATCTACAATGTCTTTCTTCTCTTCTAGGGTCACTTGAAAATTCATTTTCTTCTTCTTGTTAGGACACTCAATCTCTTGCTTTACCTTCTTAAGTCTCTCTAATTTCCTTTTAGTTGGAGTGACTAATTTTACATTAGCAATATTGACTTCCTCTTCATCAATCTTCTTGGGTGGTTGTACAATAGTGGGTTGTACTTGTACTAATGTGACATAAGGAACATTGGGTTTCTACAAAGTAGATCATGCTAATGTTACTCCTTCTTAGGGTCTAATCATAGAAATAGATGTGGCTTCCAATACCTCATTTTTCCCACTTTCCTTCATTTCCAAGGCTATACCTTTAACTTCATTGAATTCTTCTCTAGCCATACCAAATTCCTCCAAGATAGCTTATATCTTCTTATCTACCTTTCTCTTATTGTCTTTTCTATAAAGTTCACAACAAACTTCTTTCATCTTTTCATCATAAATACCCCATCTAGGTCATTCCTTATCTCTATTAAACTCCAAGATGATCTTTGCATAGCCTTCAACAAGATCTTCTCTCATTTCATAGCCCATAGGGTCTATGAGCTTAACTTAGGGCTCACTTGCTTCCATACATGTGACATCAATTTCAATCATGAAACATATGTCATCATCATAATTCTCCACCAGTGATGGAGGTATCCTAATCTTTTCATCTTAAATTGGAAACTCTTCATCATTTTGGTTATATCTTCACTTATTTTTTCCTTAGATTGTTTCCTCTAGTGATAAGTAATCAAATTCATTGTGCATTGGTTTCCATTCCATTAATAATCTAGCATACATAGAAATTTTTTGATAACTTGAAAGAATAGATAGATTATCAGTTATTCAAATCTAAAAATTGTACTCTTTGTCCTTTTCAAATTCTTAACGTTGTCAAGCAACTATTGCTTCACAATTTCAAAGATATTGATTTTTTCCCTTTCATTGTCATTAGGTATGATGCATAGATAAATCTAGCAATTATAGATTTCAACCTTGAACCATGGTTCATCTTGTAGATGATCTTCCTTAATAAGATAAATTCTCATATTTCTATCATCTAACTTGGTCTTCATATTGGTCTCAACCAATTTCATAACATTCTTTATATTCATTGGATTTCTCCCTTAATTTCTCAATCTAGTAAGCATGTGGATCATGTTTTTATCAATCATGATAGGGATGTCTCCTACCATAAACATTCCTTCATGGATCCTACTCAAGATAATTCTATTCCATTCATGGTTATCAAACTCCATATAAAATATCTGCTTGATAATATTTAGTTCTTCCAAATGTTGAAAACCTTGTTTCAAGGATAAATTATTGTTACATATCACATCCAAATCCTTGTTAATATCACTATCACCAATGGTGTCAAAATTATAGTGAATGTATGACCTAATATTTTCCACATGCAATATGTTTTTTAAAACTTATGAAAAATGCTCCTAAAGGATCATTTTGCAATGACACAAATGGGTGTTTCTTGAACTTATACCTTGGCCTCTCACTTACATCACATACAGTGGGATTTTTCATCTTTAACTAATTCAAAAGACTTTGAAAACTTTATAAAATACCAGGTAATTGTGTAACTAGGGATTTCTTACTTCACACTATGGATGCTTCAAATTCTCCTTTACTTCACTTTCAAATCACTCTCAATTGCTTCTTAGTTCTTCAAACAATTGAATGGTACTCAAAATTTTGTTTGTATCCTTTAAATCTTTTCAAATTGAACTTTACATTGATTTTTCAACTACTTAATTCATAAAAGTTGTTATCTATTAACCTATGAACATTTTACACTCTTGCAACCTCATATTATTTCCAAATGATTTGTAATCTTAACCAGAACTTCCTTGTAATTTTCTTTTCCTTCTGTTAACTTTGCAACTTCTAACTCGATCTCTAAATTATTTTCCATCTTTCTGTTTCTATGTCTTTGATAGATTAGTACTTTATGCAAATAAGATGAATCACACATAATGGTTGACTTCAATATCTCACCAGGTGCATCAAAATAGTGTTCTTATATTACCACATGTGGACTTCATAGATCATTTTCCTTCATAAATACTTCCTTGAATTCTTCAACATTCTCTTTTAGTGCTTCTTTCTTACTATTTTTTTTTTGTCCCTCATTCTATCATTTCTATTATTTTTTAGTTTGAATTTTGGGTTTCCATTGATGTTCCTCATATCCACTCTACAAAATCTTGCAATGTGATCAAAGTTATTGCATAACTTACAAATAGGTGTACTCCTCTGATTAGGTCCATTCTAATTGACTAGTACTCTACAATTCCTAGTAATGTATCCAAAGTTGTTACACTTGTAACACACAATATTTCTCTTTATTCCATTAGCTCCTTCTCCATTATTTGATCTTCTTGAGGATCTCCTTCTTTCACTTCCTATAGGGTTAGTATCCCTAAAAATTCTATTATTAGACTTAGGTTTTCTACAATCTACTACTTTATTTCCAAAACTATGACAATTATAACAATAGAAATTAGTAATAGGTTTATAAGACTTACCTGTACAATCTCTCTTCATATGATCAACTTCATTACATATAAAGCATCTACCTCTAAATTGATGTCTTACTTCTTTAGGTGGTTCAACTTGCTCTATTTTTTTTGAGTTCATCACATTTCTCACATTGACTTACTTGCCTAGCTTCTTTAGCTACTTTTATAGATTTTCTTTGTTCAATCCTATTCTGATCATTCTCCTTAGTTTCAGGCATTTGAACAACAGGGTGTGGTTCTTTTCTAGCTTTAGCTTCTTTTGCAAATGTTTCCCCAATAAGATAACCATGGCCTATCCTATCATAACAAGATCTTTGATAAAATAGTTGTTCATCAGTTTTCTCACTACTAGAATATAACTTCTCTAATTGTTGCTTAGCTTGAGTCAATTCTCCTTTCATAATAGTGTTGTATTTCTCTAATTCTACATGGTTTATTTTGATATAATTTAATTTAGATGTCACTTGTGTCAAATGGGATCTTAGATCTATATTTTTCGATTTTAGATCCAATTCAATTTTTCTATCATCTTTCTTCAGGGTCAACTTTAGTTCAACAATCTTTAATTGATGTTTCAAAATCTCATTTTCTTTCTTTAGGGTTGCTACCTCATCACTATCACTAGTTTTCTCTCTAGGTTCTTTTCTAGATTTGAGATGATCAATCTTATCTTTTGGTTTTCCAATGTAATATTTTTCATCTTCATACCTTTCATTTAGGTTGTCTCTTTCTTTAGTGAGAATATCAATTTTTTCAATGGCTTCTTCAAGATTTCTCTTTAACTCTTCCATATTCATAGAGATCTTACACAATTTCTTAATCCTCTTCTGAGTAACTGAGCTCTAATACCAATTGCTAGAAATAGATAATATTGAGAGGGGGGTGGGTGAATCAGTATTCTACAAACTTTTTTCCACAACTAAATATTATTAATTAATTTATAACATGCATATGAAAGTAAATGAACAATGTTGAATAGAAAATAAATCCATACACAAAGAGAACTCATAACACCATATTGGTTAACTAGGGAAACCCTAGCGAGGATGCTACCCATAGAATGATCTAAAAAATAAAAGAATCGTGTCAAGGATATTGACCATGTTAGGAGTCTATGAAATATATTTAATGTCTTGGTCCATGTTAGAGGACTAAACCTTGTTAAAAGCCTCAACCTTATTAGGAGTTTCTTCAACTCTGTTAGGAGTTGGTAATACAATTACAAATGTATGCAAGAAGATCCCACTACCCAAACATGCAATTATACAATATAGTGCCTTTATACAAATGAGATAGATACAAAAAACTATTTACTGATGATTTTTGCACTTCGCATATCTTTTATCTTTTATCAAAATTCTTATCACATGGCCTTCACATAAGTTTGCATATCATATACATAGTTTGAAATCTTACACATAACTTTGCAAGTTAAGATTTCTTAAATATACCTTAACTTTTTACAAAAATATGTTCTTGCAGCCTTAATGATTTTATATGTTTGACTAAATACAAAATTAGCTCATGCTAACATAGGTTTAACATCTCAAATTTCATCCCTAAATAATTAAGTAATTATTTTGTAACAAAAGTCATTCCTTAACCAATTATTCACCTTTTATTGTTGTGCTCGGTTGTGCTCTAGTCATTGCCTTCACTGGTAAAACAAATATATTTGATGTCATATTGTCTGTATTGTACTATGCACTTAGTCATGTCATCAAGACACTCTACATTACCTATCGTTAATTATGCACATACTAAAAAACTCTATAGTTTGTGCATTTCCAAAACTATCTTTGTACTGCCAATGAAATTGTCTAACACTTAGACAATTTTCTATCTTTGACTGTAAGATCTATAACTATACATTATGGCATCTCATCCTAAGATATATGTTTCATCTAATGAGAACCATAACTCATCCTAATTATTAATATTTCCAACAACTTGAAATTCCCATCAGTATTATTTCCAAATATTTCTTATAAAAAACCCACCTTTCTCTTCCCAAAGGGAATGATGATGAAAAAAAATCAAGCTTTATCATGGTGATCGCACATAAAAATAGGGGTTGTATGTGAAATATTGTACAAAGTGTTTGCATATATAAGATCTAATCATTAGACATAAAATATTATTTTAATAAGAAAGATACAATTTGGGTCATTGCAAATTATAATGCATGTATAGAGCTTTGACTTAGGGAATTCCTATAGACTTCAAAATTTAGATAAAGATAATATGTTGAATGGGGTCTGGATCTAAGTGTAAACTTGTTCATTCTCCAAATCAAATTAACACTAGGGAAAAATGATGTGTACTTTGGACTTGAATCTCATCATTCAAGAGGACTTCAAATTGAATGGAAAGTTGGTTGGCATCATTTAAGGATCCCATAGAGATGTTATGGAGAAATATGAGAAATTCCTAGTAAATTATTTGATAGAATGTTCATCACCTAGGGATGTTATTATGGAGGATATAACTTGTTCATTAAATGGAATCATACTATTGTTTTGAGCACATAGAATATATGGCATGTAGTGGGATGTGCGAAAATGTAACAAAGAATATATAATTCAATGGTTCTTGAGTGTTCATGATCCATAGCAAGTCAAATTGTGATATCGCTATTTGGATTTAACTATTTGATTTTGAGTCAAATTCATCGGCCCATGTTTCATGAGTAGTGACTCAACATAAATCCATCTCTCATGAGAATAAATGGAACACTTAGCACTCATTAGATCTAGGTGATGCTCACAAGGGTGAAGCATTAGGATTTCTTGGGAGGTCACCCATCCCAATACTACTCTAGCTTGAGCATGCTTAACTACAAAGTTTCCTCCATGGTTAAACCCAAAGCTTGCAATACCATTTTCAAAACCTTCACCAAGTGTTGTGCCTTATGAACCATTCATTAGAAAGCCCCTTAAGCTCATCAATTAATAGGTAGGAGATAATTTTTGTAGCAAGTCAAATTGTGATATTGCTATCAGGATTTAATTGTGTGATTTTGATTCAAACTCATTGTCCCATGTTTCATGAGTAGTGATTCAACATGAATCCATCTCTCATGAGAATATATTGAACACTTAGCACTCATTGGATCTAGGTGATGCTCATAAGGGTGAAGCACTGTGACTTCCTAAGAGGTCACCCATCCCAGTACTACTCCATCCTAAGTGCACTTAACTATGGAGTTTCCTCTATGGTTAAACAAAAAGCTTGCAACCCCATTTGCAAAACCTTCACCAAGTGTTATGCCTTATGAACCATTCATTTGAAATCCCCTTAAGCTCATCAATTAATAAGTAGGAGATAATTTCCACACCAAGTCAAATTGTGATATTACTATCAGGATTTTAACTATGTGATTTTGAGTCAAACTCATTGATTAATACTTCATGAGTAGTGATTAAACATGAATCCATCTCTCATGAGAATACATGGAACACTTAGCACTCATTAGATATAGGTTATGCTAATAGGGTTGAAGTACTGGGACTTCCCAGGAGGTCACCCATCCCAATACTATTCCAGCCTGAGTGCGCTTGACTACAGAGTTTCCTCCATGGTTAAACACAAAGCTTGCAACCCTATTTTCAAAACCTTCACCAAGTGTTATGCTGATGAACTACAATGATGAAATACAAGAAAGTTACTAGATGGTAAAAGGACAAGGATGAAACTACTTGCAAGGTTTAGTTATAAACTGAAATATGATCCTATAGACCTATTTAATAGAGAGAATTTGAGAGAATATGGATTCAACTTTATTGGTAGGAGTATCTACACTTGAAAAGGGGAGATATTTTCATAATTTGATGATAAGATGAAGAGATGATTTTTGTTTGCAGATAAGATAGGAAAATTAAGGTTATGTTTTGCTTTCAGGTGTAATTTTGATACAGAAAAATATGGTCTTTGATGTCTTCTTTCAAGTTAGGATTGGTCTTTGTGTTTTAATACCATTAACTTGCATAATTGTAAAGCATAAAATGTAACACATCCATCAATACACTTGACACAATGATTTAACATGGGAACATAATTTCAGAAAAATGACTAGTAACATGTTACTGCTTTTTCACTGTTCTGAAGTGATGCCCTATTAAAGGATACAACACACACTGTTAAATATGACCCGATTAAGGGATCTCAATCACCCTATTAAAAGTGAGCCTTGTTAGAGGGCTTTAGGCCATTCACTTGGAATGCCACATTATTAAAGGATTTTCCAACAACTGTTAAGCCAACCTTTCTCCAAAGGATTTACCCTAATTTGATACAATTGTTAGAAAGTAATAGTAAAGCTTTGATCTAATACAACTTACAACCTTACTTGCTGATTATAGATCACTTTTCAATCCTCAACTCTACTTGGCTTCAATCTTTGTAGTTCTGATAGCTTGTTCACCCTTTAAGCATTTATCCTCTTCTAGCCTTCTTGCTTAGCTTGCCATTGCAAACTTCTTCACTTAGGTCATTTAATGAAGAAAACCCTCTTGCTTCACCCTGTCATAATTTTGCATTTAAAAACTCTCTGACCTCTAATCAACTTTTCTTCATGATCGGACATCCCTAGATATAGGAAACAAGAACTCTTTTTTCTGCTCATTATCCATCTCAAAAATTAGGGTTTTCGATGAATTAGGTAGGATATAATGTTGTCTACCCCATATCTTGTCTTCTCTAGAAACTTCTCCTAGAATCCATTTGAATTCACCTCCAAAATGTTTTACATAAGATTTTGTGCCTCCATCTCATCAATCTTATCTTCCTCCTAATTCACAAGTTCTAAGAAAACAAACTTGTCAACTTTTAATTAGTGAATCCTCAATCTTCTTCATAATGCAGTAGCTCAGCATTATCAATTTACTAATGCTTGGCACATACTATGTTACTCAACATCTATTGGATTTTATTGGTGCTCAACATCAACTAAAAATCACTTAGCTTCAACTACCTTGCTTGGCACCTACTATCTTACTCGACATCCACTAGTTTACTCGGCATCTACTAGAAATTTCTTTCACTCGCCTCCAATTGATTTTTTGCTTGGCTTGCGCTAACTTTGCTCGACACCTTCTATCAACTTGGTCAAGATCAACAAATGAAATTTGTCAAACCTTATTCTCCTAAACTTTCTAAGTGTAGCCAATCATTTTGTAATCTCAAGTAGATCATCATTATGTTATTACTGTCTTAACTAACTCTTGCACTTCAATACATAATCATAACTCAACCTTTCCTCTAGATAATTTTGTTACATGTTGTTAATGAAATCCTCCTCATCAATCAACTAAGTGATAGTTCTTGAAACATACAAGCAATTGTCTTACTAACGTATAGCAGGTTTGACATCATTGACAAAACAATGATTGAAAGCACTTCTTCAACAATCTTTCATTCAAATGATCTTTTCAATCATATATCAACACTTTGAGCTATCCTAATTGCCTTTTGATACTAGATCTACACTAGTTAATTACATATATATACTTGGTGCAAAATCTTGTAGTTTATCCAATTGTATTTCTAAAAAGGATATTTTGATATTTTTTCTTCTTTGTAGTAGAAAGTTGAGTAAATGGTCTTCGTGTTGTTCATTCTCATTTCTCTAATCCTTTTTTATTTATAGGTTTTTGTCTACATATGTATCATGGATATGAGCAAAAGTTAATTTCCTTTATTTCTTTCAAGTTAAAAGCATTCCCAATATTTAGATTTTTCCAAAGAAAGAAAAGCTACCTTCATATCAAAATTCAGAGGATGCTCATGTATTTCAATTGCAAAGTGACCAAACTATTAGTTGTAGAACCTTGTCTTCTTGATCAAGTGTTCAAGAATAATCTTAAGGGTATTCATGACAAACAAATTCTGCACCCTTTCTTGACATATGACCCTCAAGTGACCTTATATAATATGGAAATGACCTCCAAGTCCGTGGGACTTGTGGTCTGAGGCCAAATCTTTGGAGAAGGTCGACTTCCTTACTATCAAGTTGCACCTAAACTACAACTCTAGAGGAAAAGGGAGAAGGAGAAAAAAAAGTAAAAAATTATGAAATGGAAAGTGGGTGTGGTGCACCAAGATAGAACATAGTTACAATCTTTGCCCATGAATACACAACACATGAATGAAATACCCAAATACATAGATCTTGACTCTATTCTACCCTCTTAGAACTCACATGTAGGTTTGGGGTTAATTAAATGTTGAAAGGAAAGACATATTCATAGTGCAAAAATCATCAACACATTAAACACAACATATAACTCTAAGAAGTAGAAAAAAAACACTCAAAACAAGGAAAAATACATGAACAAATCATTAATTACAAGAAGAGATAATAAATAGAGCTATTTCATTAATGGAAGGAAAAAATTGTAGAGCATAATGCTATTACAAATATAGGCAAAGAATAACCTTTAAGAAATATTGAAAACTTATCTTTGTAGAGTTTAGGAATAAATCTGATGTTTACATTGAGTTAAAACCCCAACCAAGTGGTGTTGAGTTGTAGAGGAGAGCAATAACTAAGAATTAGAAAGAAATATGATCATGGAGTGCAATTGTCTATGGAAGTGATAGGAAGAGCCAACAATGATGCATCTAGCTGCAAGAGATCAAATCACTAAAAATTTGGTCATTACATGCATTAAAGAGGCATGGAGAGCAATGGTGTCATGCAAACATAGCCCAAGAAGGTGCTCAACATTGACGAATTGTCTCTAATGGCATTTCATGACAAAAAAATTATTGGCAAGGATAATATGACATGTTATATACTCACAAAAGCAAGGTTGATCATGGGGGGAATATGGTTTTCCAAAAAATGAGCATTGGTTATCGATGAAGATCTTATCTTCAAATAGATGGACTACATACAACAAGAATCTCCCCAAAAAGAGATTAAAATTTAGTGGTCGATGTAGATGAGCTTTATTTCCAACAGACAACTAAGATGCATCAAGGAAACTCCTCTGAATGAATGATGTAAATAGCATGAAAGGTGGGGACCTCCACCATGCAGCATAATTTTGGGTTTCAAAGCCTTGAGGAAGCATTGCAGCATGAAAAAATGCCAGAATGGTGATGCATGGAAGCATCTCATGCTTTTGGGAAGATGGAAAAATAGCTCACAAAAACACAAGTTGATGGATCTCATAGCATGAGTCAACCTGACCAATAACAAACCAAGCCAACTTAGTCAATGAAGAAACTGAGCCAACAATAAATGTTAGTGGAAAACCTTAGTAATGTTAACCCTCTACAAAGAACCTAGCCCATTGAAGGTCTCTCAGATCAAATATCAGTGATGGGATGAATGGGGGGTAAAAATGGCCACCAAGTATATTTATAAAGAGATAAATCTATTAACTAACATAACAACATTTGGGGTAAAATTATGATGGCAATTTGTGATAACAGTGTAATTTGTGGTGATTTTTATGTCTTTTATTTTTCAATTATCCCTAACATCATTATAATACTAACATTGTCATCATAATTTTGACACCCACATGAGTATATATATATATATATGTGTGTGTGTGTGTGTGTGTGTGTGTGTGTGTGTGTGTGTGTGTATGTATATATATATGTATGTATATATATATGTATATATGTATATATATGTATATGTATATATATACATATACATGTATATATATGTATATATATACATATATACATATATATATACATGTATATGTATATATATACATATATACATACATGTATATGTATATATATACATATATACATACATGTATATGTATATATATACATATACATATATATATATATACATATACATATATATGTATATATGTATATATATACATATATATGTATATATATGTATATATATATATATATAAATGACATAAATCATTCCCCATTTGTTTTGAATGTGGAGAGTTGGGCACGAAGGAGGTGGAGAGCTCTAAACATTATCATGCCCTTGTGATCTCTATATTTTGTTGGCATGCCCTTGCTTTGTGATTTTTTTATCATGTTGTGCCTTAAAGATCTATGTGGCCTTGCTCTATGATTTTCTTCAAGGAAAGAAGAGGTACCTATGTAAATGTTATTTTCTTTTCCTTCGAAACATGTATCTCTTTATATAGACAAAGAGATATTTTTTAAGGTGCTTATTATATAGTAGCTCACAATAGAAAAATTGATCCAACTACATATCTATTCAAGAATCCAAAAAATGAAACAATGAAACTCACTCAACCCGTGCCAAGTGACTTACCTCAAGAACCTACACAAAAATAATGCAAACCAAGAAAAATGGGCAAATTTTGTAAGAGATTCTATAGAAACATATCACAGTAGATAATTTTAGATAGAAACATGCCATAACCCAGTTAAATTGGTCTAGTTTATGATTAGCTAGGTTGATTACAAATTCCTTTAGAAATATCATCAGATTATGTACAATAAAATGAAAAATCAAATGTTCCCAACTTGTAGGACCAAATACAGATGTATCACTTGCATGTTAGGCATGCAACACATTCCCCAACTTATAAAAAATGACTAGATATAAAGGCTCCATATGTTGGCTCAACAATGGAAGCCAATGATGTAACCATACATGTATTGGCACAATCTCCCTGCAATGATCCCAAGTATCTATTGTTGTTGTTAATTTGGGCATTTCTATATGATCCAAAGTGTTATGAAGTAATGAAGCCTGTAGTAACTTCTCCCATGTCTCCAAAAAATTTAGCATAGGTTCAAGGTCCCTTGGCTTCTAGAAATTTGTAGCAACTATTCTCACTAGTAGAAGAATAACTCTAATGAAGAGTTGAGTGTAAGGAGTTGAAGAAGCAAGTTTTTCTTATGTATAAATGTCATAATCATGAGGCTCATTCCCTTGCAAAAGCCTCTTTCATTATGACATTACCTCTAAACCATGGAAAGGATGTTGAAGGGGTTCCCAACCTTGGAACACTCTTATAAGTAATGGAAAAGAAAATGCAGATGCAATACATCAAAAATTACACAACTTGTAGACTTTATGGTTCTTATTACATATTAGCACAATAGAAAAATTGATCTAGCTACATCCATATTCCAAAATCAAAATAATAAAACAATAAAACTACTCAACCCATGCTAAATGATTTAGCTCAAGATCTTGCACAAAAATAATGTAGACTAGGAAAAATGGGTAGAGTTCACAAGAAATTTTACAAAAACATATCATAGCAAATATTTTTAGAAAGAAATAAGCTATAACTAGTTAAATTGGTCTAGTTGTCAATTAGCTAAGATGATTACAAATTCATATAGAAATATCATAAAATTAGGTACAATAAAATGAATAATCAGTTCTTCCCAACTTGCAAGATCAAATATAGTTTTTTGAGTTGATAAAATTGCATATGTAGATGCATCACTTGCATGCCAAGCATGAAGAACATTCCCTAAATTGTAATGAATTGTTGGATATAAAGGCTCCATATGTTGGCCCAATAATGGAAGCCAAGGATGTAACCATGCATGTATTGGCATAGTCTCCCTATGAGGATCCCAAGTATCTATTGTTGCTATTAATTTGGGCATCACTATATGATCCAAATTTTTATAAAGTACTGAATTTGGTAATAACTTATCCCATGTCTAATGTAGTACAGGTTTAAGGTCCCTTGGCTCCTAGGAATATGTAGCAGCTTTCTCACTATTGGAAGAATAACTTTAGTGAAGAGTTGAGTGTAAGGAGTTGAAGAAGTATTTTCTACTTCTATGTGAATGCCATAATCACAAGGCTCATTCCCTTATAGAAGCCTATGCCACAATGACATTATCTCTAAAATATGCAAAGGATGTTGAAGTGGTTCCCAACCTTGAACCACTCTTATAAGTAATGGAAAAGAAAATGTAGATGTAATACATAACAAATTACACAACTTGGCAGGCCAATCATAATGTAAGTAGCAAGATAGTTACTAGCATATGAAAACATCCAATAAAGAACAAAAACATGTTTGAGGTGTCTTTCCCTTCTCATATTAGAATTTGAAGTGAGATCCACCCATTAGTCCTAGCGTAAGGAAAAATGAGAAACAATTGAACACTAGACCTATACAACAATCACCCCAACCTCAATCCACATCATCAAATTCAGAGGGCATATGAAGTCAAGTATAAACATTTATAACTCACATTGAAGATCATTAGATTAAAATTTTTTTTACTATAAGGTAAAGACCTGTAAAGATCAGTGGATTTGATAGTGAATAGGTTATAACTTATTCTATATTTTTTTGAGGAGGATAGAAGCTATTTACATGGTGATCATGACACAACAAGAAAGAATGCAATTCATGTTATAGATTGGTCAAACAAAGATGAAGTTTTGAGACAATAATTATTCATGTTTAACACCATTCACTCACACATAGATAGACAAATAGATGGCTAAGTTGAAGGAAAAAAGAATTCCATTGAAATATGAATTAATGCAAGATGTAGAAGAACCAAATGAGGAATCATGTGAAAAACTCCCTAAATATTCAAGAAAATAAGAAGGAAACAATAAGAAGAAGAATGGAGGGAGTGACAAGGAGTTACAAATAAGTGGAATAAAGAGGAAGGGGATAAAGGACAAGGGGCCACCTTAAAAGAACCAAAAATCAAAAGCCAGGATGGCTTCACAAGTTATAACTACATAAGAGACAACAAGATGTTCAAGTTCAAGGTGCTAACCATTATCTCCAAGTAAGAAAAAAATGGATTCCCCCTCTAATGAAAGTAAAGAATGACATATTGAGAGATATTTTTTTGGTTGACATTGAGGCCCTTTCAAATGATGATCAAATAGGGCCCTAAGGCACAAATGTCTTGGAAATTAATTTGAACACCCAAGATCATGATTAAGGAATTCAAAGTCATGAGGATGAACTAGGTGAAATCACCTCCCTAACATGGCTATAAAAGTGAATGTGATGGGGACAAATAATAATGGTCCAACCCATTAGGAGTTAGCAAGGTAGATCTAATCTTTAACTTTGGATTTGGTTTTTTGCATGCAAACTCATTTCATTTATAAGGTTGATTCCTAGATAGGGATTCCATTCCCCCATCTTTTCCATACTTTTATGTGTTGGTGTAAATGTCATAACATATTCATAAAGGCTAGACTTGCAAGATTTTAACTAGTCAATTGTTTGCACAAATTCTCTAGGGAAAAAAATGCCTAGCCCATTTTTTTGCCTAAAATAGAATGTGTAAAGCATTTTTCTACACTTAGAAAAACTTAAAACTTAGTATAAAGGTTAATATTGTTAGCTTTTCAATTATGATGATTACAAGTTTTTACTTATTTTTGTTAATGTGTATTTCCCTAAACTGCTTAATTAAGTTATTTGAATCATTTAGCTTTCATTATTATTTTAATTAACCCAATCCATTTCATCCCTAATCATAATTTTTTTGCATTTAGTGCTTGAGTTTAACTTGATATTTTGAAGCATCTTTCTTTTACTCATAAAAAAGGGGTGGAAACATCTCTTTCATATTAAATAGACATCCCCACCTATCTTTCTTTAGTATACATTTTCATTCTTGCTAAAATTATTTGAACATTTTCATTTTGACTTCTGTGTAAATACCATAATCACAAGGCTCAATCCCTTGCAAAAGTATCTATCAAAATGACATTACCTATAAACCATGTAAATGATGTTGAAGTGGCTCTCAACATTGAAACACTCTTATAAGGAATGGTAAAGAAAATGTAGATGCAATACATGAAAAATTGCACAACTTGTAGTCCTCTTGATATTTGGACTATAAATTCTTAAAGACACTTGCAAGTGACTCCAATGTTATAGTACCTACCGCAACACTTTCCTATATTCTATCTAGTGCTCCAATATCCTCTATGCTGTCTAGTTTTTATCTCTATCGTCTAGTCTCCTTATAAAGTTTCTCCTTCTCCTTCTAGTATATTGCCACAAACTCTCTCTTATGAAATAAATTATGATCAAACTTATGAATATCTACCTCCAACATATCTAAAATAAACTTCACATTGTGCTGTAACTCTAGCATAGGTTTTAAATCCTTGATAGTTTTCATTTCAGCATTCAAGTTTTCAAGATTGGTCAAGACCCTCACTTGTAGACCTCTCATGTCAAGCACTTTCTATATTGTTTGAACACCATGTTCTTTCTTCTAAGCTAATAGTTCTTCAGATGCATTTTCTTGAAAGACATTAATTTTTCTAAACAATTATAAAGTCTTAGAAAATGCATTCTTATTACTAGTGATGGGCTTCCCTTGAACAAAATCAAAATGGAGAGGCATAAATACACCAATTTTGTTTGTCAATATGCTAACCCACATGAGCACCTTCATTATAGAAATCTGCAAGACAAAACTCCAAACTATCACCCAGAACTACCTCAAACTATCCTAAACAATTCTACCGGCCTTTCTTAAATAGGCAATTTTATGACACCCAGGAAGGTTCTAGAAATTAACCATTAAGGCCAACAAACCCCAAATTAAAAAAATTACATTTATTACATTAGATTTAGATCAAAGAATTACAAACTTTATTTGATGACCATGAGTAAAGTAACCAAACTTCCGGAGACTATAGCTCACAAACTGTAGCTCCGATTGACTATTATAACCACTGAAAATATACAAAATTTTCCACTGAAAATATACAATAACTTCTCTTGTATGGAAGTTGGAGCCATGAGCTTTTTATGGTAGGCTTATAATTCTAAAATGAATCTTCCTATGTAAAACGAGAAAATTTTGAGCTTGTATGACAAACTTAATTAAAATAGAAAGTTCCCAAAAATAGTAATTTCCCCATCTACTAGTCCAGATTAAAATAGAAAAGCTTGAAACTAAAAAGATAAAAGGTGAAAGAAAAAATATTTTTAGGTGATGCATGATTGCTCTCACCCCAGGATGCTCCTACATCAAAAACTTGAGATTGTTCAAAAAATTACTCTGTCATGTCTCAGATATGTAGAGCTGAACCAAGGTGATCAACCTCCTCCTTTGCTAGCCATGATGAATCTTCGATTGGTCACCCTTTCCATTTGACTAGGTACTCTTCATAGGGTTTTTTCCTTGTACCTACGAGTATGACTATCCAATATCTCCTCAATCTCCTTTGTATCTGAAGTAGCTACTAGAATACTCCATTTTTCTTCTGCAACTAAATCTCTATCACCTCCTTCATAAAACTCTATCAAATCTAAAATGTTAAATACTAGTAAAATATTCAATTTAGTGGGTAACTCTACTTCATAGACATTTCAAAAATTATGCCTTTTCACTAACTTACACTGATGTAGGAGCATCTTGGGTGTAAGAGAAATCTTGCATCACCCAAAATATATTTTAATTTTAGTCTTTTCTATTTTAATAAGGACTAGTAGATAGGGTAGCTACTATTTATGGGAACTTGTTATTTTAGCAAGTTTGTCATGCGAGCTTGAAATGTTCTCATTTTTTTATAGAAAGGTTCATTTTAGGGTTATAAGCCTACCATAAAAATCTCATTGCTCAAGCTTAAGTATCGAAGAAGTTATTACAAATTTTCGGTGGAAAAAAATTAGAAAAAACTTCAAGCTCATTATTGTAGGTCTTAGAGTGCCTAGATTAGGTCTAAAAACTCAATTGAAGGGTGCTAGCATGGTTTCAAGCATGTAGCTCACTAGTTGGCATTTCTAGAAAGTGGTTAAAATAGCCAATCAGAGCAACGGGTTGAGAGTTATGACCTTCCAAAGTTGGGATACCTAAAACATCTAAAATAAGTGTCAAAGTTGGCCATCTCTATATGTATTGTTAGGGTCTATCAGCCCTAGGTATTAAGTTTCAATGTCTAGAACCTTCCCAGGCATCATAAAATTACCTATTTAAGAAAGGCCCAAACATTGTTTAGGACATCTCTGGGTGGTAGTTCACAACTTAGTCTTGCAAATTATTATAATGAAGGTGCCAATTTGAGTTAGCATATTGTACTTGTGAATTCTATAATTTTGCATTTGCAACACAAATAAGAAGTCCATAATTTGTTCTTGCATTTGTTGTTGTTTCTTTATTTCTATTATGTGGTTATGGTAATAAGGGGAACACCCTCCATCAAGTGGTATTAGAGCTAGATTTCTTGAGTGTGTGGATAGATCATCAACTATGAGGTAGTTCACACTAGGGTCATGATTTGGGCTGAGTGTGTGGATAGATCATCAATTCTGAGGTAGTTTGCACTAGGGTTTTAGCATAACCACAAAAATGCCTCCATAGAAGAGTGTGGTAGAAGAGTTGTAGGTATTACATATAAGGGTTTCCTAGCCCTCCAAATATAAATGAAAGCATTGGAAGAACAAATGTACAGAGCAATAAATCTTCCCGTAAGAGATGAAATTGAGGATGAGGATGAAGTAGAGGAAAATGTCAAAGTAGAGGTAGTTCTAAACCTAGAAGAAGGATGCTTTTTAGGGCCATCTCCAAAATTGGAAAAAGAACTAAGTTTGAAGTTCCCAAATTTTTGAGAAATCTTGACCTAGAGGTGTTGATCAATTGGATCAATGAACTAGAGGAGTACTTTAAGTATGTAGATATTAAAGATCCTAATAGGGTCAAGTTTGTGAAGGAAAAACTAAAGGGACATACGAAGATCTAGTTGCAATAGGTTCAGTTAGAGTTAAATCGAAAGGGAAAGGACAAAATCACTAGATTGGAGCAAATGATAGTTAAACTAAAAAAATAATTCATTCCCATGAATTATGAGCTTGATCTGTTGAAGAAGATGCAAGGGTTGAAGGAATTGAGAAAATATATTCAAGAGTATACCAAAGAGTTCTACCAAGTTCTCATTTGAACTGGCCATGCATAAGCTAATAAAGAGAAAGTTGTATGTTATCTTAATGGGTTAAGTTCAGGTATCTAGGACAAGCTAACTCTAGTTTGAACTAATGGTATTGAGGAGGCATATCAATTTTCACTAAGAGTTAAGGAAAAACTAAGAAAGAAGTTTGAAAACAAGAATAGAAAAAGAGGTCACAGTGGAAGATTTGGTAGAAAATTTTATGGAGGCTATAATGATGATCAAAAGACAAGGATGAGGCTAGAAGTAGCAATCATAATTAGAAGGGAAACAATTCCAATTGTTTTTGTGACCAGAACAATAGAGATCAGATAGGAAGAGGCAGAGGACAAGGATCTCGAAGAGGAGGCTTTCATGGGAAATGTTTTCACTATGGAGAAGAAAGGCATAGACCATTTGAATGTTCCCAGTGCAAAGGAAGGATAGATCAAAAAAAACCCAAGGCTAGGCTAGAGTTTCACATGTTGATGAAGATGCCAAATCCTCACATTCTGAAGATGTTAAAAGAGGAGAAGTCCTAGTCAAAAAAAGAGTCCTGCTAAGTGGTGGGAATGAACAATCTAGTGTCATAAAAAATGGTCACCAAGTTGAAGCTAAAGAGACAGAAAAACCTACATCTATACTATATTGCTTTGGTGCAAGATGACCAAAAAGTCATGGCTAACGAGCAGTGTTCAATGAAGTTCAAGATTGGAAGCTACTAGGATGAGGTAACATGTGATATTATACCTATGGGCATATGTAATATGTTTTAGGGTAGGTCATGGTAGTTTGATAGGCATGTTGTACACAATGGGCAAGAAAATACCTACACTTTGACCAAGGATGGAGTTAAACATAAGTTGAAACTATTGAAGGATAAAGAAGAAAAGGTATGTAATGCTGTTAGAATATCTTTTGTTGATGGAAAAGAGTTTCTCAAAGGTATGAAGTGCGAGCATGTGTGTTGTGATATAATTCCAAAAGATAATAAAGAAGAAATAGAGGAAGTACCTACAAAATATGTAGATATGTTGGGAGAGTTTTTTGATATTGTATCAGATAATTAACCTAATGTATTTCCCCTAGTGAGGAAGATTAGTCACCAGATGGATTTGGTTCTAGGAGCTAGTTTGCCAAACAAGGTAGCATACAAAATGACACCAGAAAAAAGTGAAGAGTTGAATAGGTAAGTTCATGAGTTGTTGAAGTGGTTGATTTAAGAGAGTCTAAGTTCATATTTTGTACTAGTAGTATTGGCACCAAAGAATAATGGAGAATGGAGGATGTGCATAGATTCTCACACTATCAACAAGATCACAATCAAGTGGATATCTTCATTGCCAAGGATGGATGATATTATGGATTGTTTGAGGAGAGCTGAGTATTTCACCAAGATAGATCTAAAGAATATGTACCATCAAATTTTTATCAGAAAAGGTGATGAGTGGAACACCACTTTCAAGACAAAAGAAGGACTGTATGAGTGGTTAGTCATGCTTTTAGGGCTAACCAATGGAATAAGAACTTTCATGTGACTCATGAATGAGGTACTGAAGGAGTTTTTGGGCAAGTATGTTATTGTTTACCTAGATAACATTTTGATCTTTAGTAAGATATTGGAGTAGCATTTGATCCATATTCACAAGGTGTTTGATTAGTTGAGGGAAGAAAAGTTGTTGATAAACTTGGAGGAGTGCAGTTTTGTAAAGGAGGAGTTGGTGTACCTAAGATTTGTTGTCTTAAAAAAAGGTCTAAAAATGGACCCAGAGAAAGTGAAGGCTATCCTTGAATGGCCTACTCCAAGGAGTGTGACAAAGGTAAGATATTTTCATGGACTAGAATTTTTTTAGAAATAGTTCATAAGAGCTTTTTGCAATATTTGTGAATCCTTGACTGAAACAATGAGAAGGGATAGGAAAGAATTTAAGTGGACTGTAGGAGCATATAAGAGTTTTAGTCTATTGAAATAGAAAGTTATTGAGTAGCCTATTTTAGCACTTCCAAATTTTAACAAGGTGTTTCAAGTAGATTATGATGCTAGTGGTACTAGAATAGGAGTTGTTATGAGCCAAGAAGGAAGGCATGTTGGTTATTTTAGAGAGAAATTGAATGATGCAAAAAGAAAATATTATGTTTATGATCAAGAATTTAATTCTATAATTCAAGTGTTGAAGAAGTGGAGACATCATGTTCTTCCTAAGGAGTTTTTTTGTATGTTGATCATCAAGCTTTGCAATATTTGAATAGTCAAGGAAAATTGTACCAAAGACATTTAAAGTGGGTTGAGTTTTTGTAGAGTTATACATTTGTTTTGAAACACGAGTCAAAAGTCTAAAAAAGTTGTAGATGCTCTTAGTAGAAGACAACTTTTGCTAAAAAAAATGTAGATAGAGGTGGTTGGGTTGAAGAAACTCAGTACTTTGTATCTAAATTATCTTGATTTTGGTAAAGCATAGAAGGCTTGTACAGAACTTGTTACACTTGACAAGAAAAAGTGGTTAGATTTCATGATCCAGGATATTATGTTGTTCAAATGAAGATAGTTGTGCATTCTTGGAAGTTCAATGAGAGAGAATATCATCAAGTTGAAGTGTAGTGAGGGATTGGCTAGACATTTTGGTAGAGATAAAACCATAGCTTTGGTTGCTGTGAATTATAATTGGCCATAGTTACAAAAAGATGTGAAGAAGTTTGCATTGAGTTACAGATTATGTTAGATGGTGAAAGGAATGAAGTAGAATGCAGGGTTCTATTAGCCATTACATGTACTAGAGAAGTCATGGGAGGATGTCACCATGGATTTTGTTCTTGGATTATTTAGGAAAAAGTGACATGATTTTATTTTTGTGGTGGTTGATAGATTTTTGAAAATGGCACATTTTATTCCTTGCAAGAAGACTAGTGATGTTGTTCATGTGGCAAAGTTATTTTTTAGAGAAGTGGTGAGACTATGTGATCTGACATAGAGTATAGTTTCAGATCAAGAAATCAAAATTGTTGTGTATTTCTAGCATACATTATGGAAGAAGTTGAAGATAGATTTGAAGTTCAGTTCATCACATCATCCACAGACTAATAGACAAATAGAAGTTGTGAATCACACTTTGGGAAACTTTCTGAGATATTTTGGTTGGGGACAAGCGAAAAGGATGGGATATGATTTTACTATAGGCAAAATTTTCATATAATAATTCTACTAATAGGAAAACTATTAAATCACCATTCCAGATTGTATATGGGAGTAGTCCCAAAAATGCTTCTAAATTGAGATAGTTTTCAATAAAGGATAGATAAGTAGTGTTGAAGTAGAAGAATTTTCTAAACATTTGAAGGACACCCATGAGGAGGTAAGGAAGCACATGACAAAGATGAATACATAGTGTAAGGCTAAGGTAGATGTGAAAAGGAGGTATAAGTCATTTTAGATTGGAGATGAGGTCATGGTTCATTTAAGAAAGGAGATTTTTTCCATGGGTACATATAATAAGTTGAAGATGAAGAAGTTTGGACTGTGCAAGATAGTGAAAAGGCATGATTTCTAGAAATGCCTATGAAGTGGAGTTGCCTATTGAATTGAATTTTTTCTAGTATTTAATATTTTAGATTTGATAGAATATTATAAAGGAGGTGATGGAAATGATGTTGTAGATGTTGGAGTTGATGAAAGCCAACTCCGAAGACGCCAAGATCACCTGCATGCGAACCTGTCAAAGAGAAGCCAAGAAGGGGAAAAGCATGGAGCATGGGCAAAACCCTAAATGGACATGAGAGCCATCATAATGCAAACACAAGAAGAAATGTATTTACAATAAGAAATGATATGATGATCAATATATTACAATGAGAAAGAGCCCGAATATAAAGAGCTCCAGGAAGCTTGTAGAACAAGCTGGAAGGAGGTAGAAGATAAGATTGACAACTCAGCACACATCCACAAAAAGTGGAATATGCTAAAAAGGAGAAAACTCCCGAGTTGTCAACAACTAACCACTACATGCATTAAATATGAAATATTAAATAAATGCATGACCTAAGTAAGCTTAAGCAATAGAATAAATAATTAAATATTAATTATTTACTCTAACACCCCCCCTTAAGTGCAACTTAGGGAAATGCCTTAAGCTCACAAAGCTAAGATGAAATGCATAATGGGTCCCGGCAACGAGGCCATGTTAGGTACCCAAGTACAATGCAAGAAAAAATGAAACCTCTGTAAACGGGGAAAGAGAGAAAACCACATGGGAAAAACCCTCCCCTAAAAAGAGGTAAGAACCCAGTGAAGAGCTGAAGAAGTCTCCAACTAGGGAAAATGTCCCTACAACAGGAACAATGAGTGATCATGAAGAAGCAGCATCACTGAAGCATGAAGAGCCGCAAATCTATCAAACTGCTGATCTGAAGAAACCTCCATGGAAGAAGAAGGCACGAGCCGAGCATGTCTATATGGTAGATGATCCATCTCACCGAAATGCATAGGTAGCCAGCCACTGCAATCGCCTTGTATGTAGGATCAACCACTGAATACATAGTTCACACTATCGAACCATCGAACCACGGATGCATTAGAACACAGCATAATCCCCCCTTAATGCAGACGGGGTGTGATGACAGGCAACTGAGAAGGTGAGCCAAAATCTTCTGCAAATGAACCAAGAACGAGGAGAGAGGAAAAGAAGTACAGACACCGATAAAGACACGGTCTAACTGACTCTGCATGGGCTAATGTCGTGGAAGGGACACTCACTTGACAAAGGGAGAATGCCTAAAACAGCAAACAAATAATCCCCCCCATGGTGCTTTATGAAATAGTGCAAGTACACCTGACTCAAAACAACGTTCATGACTCCCAGAATGTAAAAGTGATAGTTTATCTCAGTGCAAAAAAGAAAAGTGCTTCAAAAAGATAGCTGCAATGATCAAAACTGAAAAAGAGCTGAACCAAAAGAAAGTACAGCCGAAAATAAAGCAAACCATGCTAGGAAAACGATCCTCGGGCCTAAAACACTCAAAATATCAACCATAGAGCAAAAACGCCAAAACTATGATAGAAAGAGAAGAGGCCAAAAAGAGAGGAAAAAAGACGACAGTTCTAAAAAGTTGAGAAAACCAGCTTTCCAAAAATATAAAGTTTTCCAAAAACAGACATGGGACGCAAAAGATATGCATGCCGGAGTCAAAAAGAGGACTTCGGACTTTAACTGAAAAAACAAGCAATAAAAAAGCATCAAAACCTAAAAATACCTACACCAAAATCTCCATCTCGGAACCAGCTTTTTGGCGCTTCTTTTGGATCGGAAAAATACCTCCGTATGCAAGAGTTATGGCCAAAAAACCACAAGTAGGTCCAAAAGCAATCGGGAGAGGTGCATGCAAGGGCTGATGCAGTGCTGACGTCAGCAAATCACGCGATTAAATTTGATGGCTTGGAGGCCGTCGCCGCAAAAAAGAAGTGCCACGTGGTATTTCCACGTGGCAGTACGGACGATGACGTGGCAGGGGCCACGTGGCAATGTGCCACGTGGCACGCCTGCCACGTGTCACGCACAAATTGGTGCTGACTGTGTTGCAGAGTTGCGGAGCGGCGCTGACGGGCGGAGGCTGCCGCAGGGGCGGCGGAACCGGCGGAGGTGGCCGCAGGGCGACAGAGCCGGGAGGAGCCGCCGGCAGACGGCGGCGGATGAGCGGCGGCCAGGAGGAGGCCGGAGCCGGGAGGAGCCGCCGGCGGAGGTGGCCGCAGGGCGGCGAGCTGCCGGTGGAGGTGGAGACAGGAAAGGTACCGCCGGAGGAGGCGCTCAGGCGGAGCCGCCCGTGACTGAGGAGGTGCAAGCGGAGCGCGGGCGGCCGCCGGGTGGCGCGGTGGTGGCCGCTCGGCGGTGCGCTCTGCAAATTTATTTTTTTAAATGCTGAATCGTCCGTACATCCGTACGGAAATGCCTCCAGCCAAAAAAATTTTGCCTCCTGGAGCTTTGTCTCCAAAATCGACAAGCTTTATATGACTCCTGACTGCAAACGGCCTTCCGGAGCCAATGGTGATGTCCGTTTGGGCTGAAAGTGCTCCAAAAAATTGCTGATCCCCTGATTTGAAGAAAAAATGCACAAATAAACTAGGGTTTGTGACTTCAAATCACGGCTTCAAAATTTCTTCAACGAAGCAGCAGCAGGAAGGCTCTGATACCATGTTGGAGTTGATGAAAGCCAACTCCGAAGATGCCAAGATCACCTGCATGCGAACCTGTCAAAGAGAAGCCAAGAAGGGGAAAAGCATGGAGCATGGGCAAAACCCTAAATGGACATGAGAGCCATCATAATGCAAACACAAGAAGAAATGTATTTACAATAAGAAATGATATGATGATCAATATATTACAATGAGAAAGAGCCCGAATATAAAGAGCTCCAGGAATCTTGTAGAACAAGCTGGAAGGAGGTAGAAGATAAGATTGACAACTCAGCACACATCCACAAAAAGTGGAATATGCTAAAAAAGGAGAAAACTCCCGAGTTGTCAACAACTAACCACTACATGCATTAAATATGAAATATTAAATAAATGCATGGCCTAAGTAAGCTTAAGCAATAGAATAAATAATTAAATATTAATTATTTACTCTAACAGTAGAAGCGCAGTAGAGTATTCCAGTAGCTAGTTCGGTTACAAAGAAGATTGAAGAGATATTGGACAATCATGTTGGCAAAAGTACAAGGAATAGAACCTATGAAGAATATATGGTCAAATGGAAGGGGAGGCCAATAGAGGATTCATCATGGCTAGCAAGGGATGAGGTTAACCATTTTGGTTTTCCTCTAAACACTTGAGACATGATAGAGCCATTTCTCAAATTACCCTAGGTGTCTGATGCAGGTGCATCCTAGGTGTAAGAGCAACATTGCATCACCCAAAAAGTATTTTATTTTCAGTCTATTATATTTTAATAAGGACTAGTAGATAGGGTAGTTACTATTTGCGGGAACTTGCTGTTTTTAGTAAATTTTTCATATGAGCTCAAAGAGTTCTCATTTTCTACAAGAAGGTTCATTTTAGAGTTATAAGCCTACTATAAAAATCTCATTGCTAAAGCTTAAGTATCAGAGAAGTTATTGCAGATTTTTAGTGGAAATTTTTGCAAAAAAATTATTTAGCCTCACTATTGGAGTCCTTAGAGTGCTCGGATGAGGTCTAAAATCTAGATAAAGGGGCACTAACACAATTTTGAGCCTATAGATCATGAGTTGTTGTTTCTGAAAAGTGGTTATAATAGCCAATCAGAGCAATAGTTTGAGAGTTATGACCTTCCAAAGTTGGGTTACCTAAAATATCTAAAATAATTGTCAAAGATATATTTGGCTAACTCTATATGTATTATTAGGGTCTTTTGGCCCTATGTGTTAGGTTTCAATGTCTAGAGCCTTCTCAGGCAGCATAAAATTTCTTATTTAAGAAAGGCTCAAACATTGTTTAGGACAACTCTGGGTGGTAGTTCGCAACTTAGTCTTATAGATTACTATAATGAAGGCACCTATGTGGGTTAGCATATTGTACTTGTGAATTTTGTAATTCTACATTTGTAGTGCAAATAAGAAGTTTATATTCTTGCATTTTCTATTGTTTCTTTATTTATGTTATGTGTTTATGGTATTAAGGGGAGCACCTTTCATCACGCACAGTCCAAACTTCTTCATTTTAAGCTTATTATATGTACCCACTAGAAAACACTCCTTCCTCAAATGAACTATGACTTCATCCTCAATCTAAAATTCCTTATACCTCCATTTCACATTAGCCTTAGTTCTGTACTATGTATTTGTCTTTATAATGTGATTCCTTTCCTCTTTATGGACATGTTTCAAATGTTCAACAAATCCTTCTTCTTCAACACTAATTATCTCTCATTTATCCAACTATCACAATTCAGAAGTATTTCTAAGACTACTCTCATATACAATCTGCAATGGTGGTTTACTAGTACTCCTATTGATAGAATTATTATATGCAAATTTTGCCTATGGTAAAATCATATCCCATCCTTTTGGCTTGCTTCCTACCATACATCTTAGTGAATTTCCTAAAACCTAGTTCACAACCTTTGTTTGTCCATCAATCTATGGATGATGTGATGAACTAAACTTTAAATCTATTTTCAACTTCTTCCACAATGCACACCATAAATACCCAACAAAATTAGTATCTTAATCTGAAACTATACTCTTTGGTAGACCATGTAGTCTCACCACTTCTGTGAAAAACAACTCTACCACATGAATAACATCACTAGTTTTCTTACAAGGAATAAAATGTGTCATCTTTGAAAACTTTTCAACCACTACAAAAATAGAATAATGCCCTCACTGAGTCCTTAGTAATCCAAGAACAAAATCCATGCTCTCATCCTCCTATGGCCAAACTCTACAAGTATGTAAAAAATTCTTCACATCTTGTTACAATTGTGGCCAATAATAGTTCTCAGGAACCAAATCATTGGTTTTATCTCTAACAAAGTGTCCAACCAATCCTCCACTGTGGTTCTCTTTCATGAGATTCTCTCTCTTAAACTTCTTGGAATGCATAATTGGGTTCCTTTGAACAACATATTATTTTGGATCATGAAATTAAACTACTTTATCATGTTAAGTGTAACAGGTTATGTATAGGTCTTCCAAGCTTCACCATAATCAAGATCATCTGGACACAAATTGTTGAGTTCCTTGAACCCAACCACCTCAATCTGCATTTATGTTATCAAAAATGTGTCTTCTACTAAGAGCATCTAAAATTCTATTAGAGTTCCCACTCTTGTGTTGCAAAACAAATTTATAATTATGCAAAAACTCAACCCACTTCAAATGCCTTTGGTTTCATTTTCTTTGACTATTCAAATATTGTAAAGCTTGATGATCAATATACAAAACAAACTCCTTAGGAAGAAGATAGTGTCTCCACTTCTTCAATGCTTGAACTATAGCACAAATTTTTTTATTAGAAATAGAATATTTTACTTTTTCATCATTCAACTTCTCACTAAAATAAGCAACAAGTCTACCCTCTTGGCTCAAAATAGCTCATATTGCAGTACCACTAGCATCAAAATCTACTTGAAACACCTTGTCAAAATCTAGAAGTGCTAAAATAGGCTACTCAATAACTTGTTATTTCAACAAATTAAAACTCTTGTCTACTCCTATAGTCCACCTAAATTATTTCCCATCTCCTCTCATTGTTTTAGTCAAAGGCCTACAAATGCTGCTAAAACCTCTGATAAACTTTTTGTAAAAACTAGTTAGTCCATGAAAAGACCTTGCCTTAGTCACACTCCTTGGAGTAGACCATTCAAGGATAGCCTTCACTTTCTCAGGGTCCACTTTAGGCCTTCTATTGATACTACAAGTCCCAAGTACACTAACTCCTTCTTCACAAAATTACACTTCTTTAGGTTTATCAACAACTTTTCTTCCCTCAATTTATCAAAAACCTTTTGAATATGAATCAACTGCTCCTCTAATGTCTTACTAAGGACCAAAATATCATCTAGGTAAACAATGACAAACT
This sequence comes from Cupressus sempervirens, assembly GCA_028749045.1. Taxonomy (NCBI): domain Eukaryota; kingdom Viridiplantae; phylum Streptophyta; class Pinopsida; order Cupressales; family Cupressaceae; genus Cupressus; species Cupressus sempervirens. The sequence goes on from CM053789.1 coordinate 81,236,339, forward strand.
TATCTATAAACTCCTTTAGTACCTCATTCATGAGCCTCATGAAAGTTCTTGGTGTATTGGTTAGCCCAAAATTCATGATTAATCACTCGTATAGTCCTTCCCTTATCTTGAAAGTAGTCTTCCATTCATCTCCTTCTCTAATGTGAATCTAATGGTACCCACTTTTCAAATCTATCTTGTTGAAATACTTAACCCCACTCAAATAGTCCATAATATCATCGACCCTTGACAATGGAAATTTTTATTTGATTATGATCTTGTTGATAGCTCAAGAATCTATGCACACCCTCCATTCTCCATTCTTCTTTGGTGCTAATATTGTTGATACAACACATGGACTTAGACTCTTCTAAATCAACGCCTTCTGCAACAACTCATGAACTTGTTTGCCCAACTCATCACTTTCTACCAGTGTCATTCTATGCACTACCTTGTTTGGAAAATTAGATCCTAGAATCAAATCCATTTGGTGACTGATCTTCCTCATTGGGGCCAATCCATCAAGTACATTATCCAACATAATGTCAAAAAACTCTCCCAACATATTTGCATCTTCTGTAGGTACCACCTCTACTTCTTCTTTACCATTTTTGGAATTACAATAAATCAAATATGGTAATGCTTCATACCTTTCAAAAACTCCTTTCTATCGAGGAAACATATTTTGGCAGTACTACATACATTTTGTTCTTTCTCTTTCAATGGTTTCAACTTATGTTTCACTCCATCCTTGGTTGAAGTGTAGGTATTTTCTCACCCATCGTTTACAACATACCTATCAAGCTACCATGACCTACCTAGAAACATATGACATATGTCCATAGCTATGCTATCACATAATACCTCATCCTAGTAGCTTTTGATCTCGAAATTCACTGAGCATTGTTCATTGACCATGACCTTGTGGTCATCTTGCACACAAGGAATATGGTATGGACATGGGTATTTCTATCTCTTCAACTTCAACTTTGTGAACATCATTTCTAACACTATATTTCTAGTACTTCCACCATTAATTATCACATCACAACACTTATCTTCATATTTGCACCATGTGTGAAACAAATTTCTTCATTGATCAGGTTCATTATCACCACTCAATAGGACTGTTCTATTGATTAGGACTTCTCCTCTTTTAGCATCTTAAAAATGTGATGATATGGCATCTTTGTGAACATGTGTAACTCTGGCCTAGCCTTTAGTTCTTCAATTTTTTATTCCTTGGCACTAGGAACATTTAAATGCTATATGTCCTTCTTCGTAGTGAAAACATTTCCCATGAAATCCTCCTCTTCCAGATCCTTTTCCTTAACCTCTTTCTCTTTGATCTCTATTGTTCTAATCATGGAAACAATTGGAATTATTTTCCCTCTAGTTCTAACTACTAATTTTAGCCTCATCCTTGTTTTTTGATCATCACTTCAGTTTCTATAAGATCATCTGCTAGATCTTTCACCACAACCTCTTCTACTATTATTGTTGTCAAACTTCTTGCTCAGTTTCTCCTTAACTCTTAGGGAAAACTAGTATTCCTCCTCAATATTGGTCATTTGAACTAGACTCATCTTTTCCTAAATACTTGGCCTTAACCCATTAAGATAATGGGCCAATTTCTCCTTATCCAGCTCTACATGGTTGATACTTATGAGGTCTTCATAGAACTCTTTAGTATACTCTTGAACATATTTTCCTACTTGTTTCAACCCTTACATTTTCTTCAACAAATCAAGCTCATAATCCAAGGGAATGAATTGTCACTTTAGTTTAACTATCATATGATCTCATCTAGTGATTTTGTCCTTTCCCATTCTATTTCACTCTAACTAAATCTCTTGATACTAGATATTTGCATATCCCTTCAATTTTACCTTCACAAACTTAACCCTATCAGGATCCCCGATATCCTCATACTTAAAGTACTCTTCTAATTTATTAATCCAATCGATCAAGTCCTTTGGGATAATACTTCCCAAAAATGTGGGAACCTCAAACTGAGGACTTTTTCCAATCTTGGAGATGGCTTTAAAATGTCTCTCTTCCTCTGGGTTTAGAAGTGCCTCTACTTCGACATTTTCTTCTACTTTCTCCTCATCCTTGCTTTCATCTCTTATGAAAAGATTTATTCCTGTACACATTTTTCTTCTAGTGCTTACATTTATCTTTGGAGGGCTTTAAAACCCTTAGGTGTATTTCCTATAGCTCTTCTGCCATGCTCTCTTCATGGAGCTATTTTCTCACTTTTGCTGAAACCCTAGTGTAAACTGCCTAACAATCGTTGATCTATCTACTTGCTTAGCCACAACAATAGTCCTAGTGTGAACTACCTCATAGTCAGTGATTTATCCACACAAGCAAGAGCTCTAGTTTAGATACCACTTGATGAAGGGTGTTCCCCTTTAATACCACTAACATATAACAAAAAGCAAAGAAACAACAACAATTTGTGAGAAAAAAATATAGGCTTTCTATTATCGCCACAAATGTGAAATTATAGAATTTAGGATTAAAATATGCTAACCCACATGGGTGCCTTCATTATAGAAATTTTCAAGACAAAAATATGAACTTTTTGGAATTACAAATGGGAAACATATACTTCTAAGTGGTTGGGGGGGGGTGTGAATCAGAAGTTCAAACTTCAACACTTAAAATGCTTTTTACCATGCATGTAATAAACTAAAATGAAATATAAAGAAAATGTATTAAATAAGCATAGACACATTTGACACCTGATATGATTACCTAGAAACCCTCCTAAATAAGAAGGTAAAATTGGGGGGGGGGGGGGGGGGGGGGGGACGACACCTACAATTCTTCATTACTACAACAATAGTGTCACCTATTAAGGTTACAATAAGTTTACCATGAAATATGATCTTACCTATGAAAAGCTTTCCCTATTAAAGGTTGGTTTTAGATCACCATTTTGTCCTTCTTAATCCTTTCTAATCTAATTTTCCGATGTTGTGTCTTCGATCCTCTATTCTTCTAACTGATTGTACAATTCTTTCATTCTTATAAGTCACCTTAAATATTTTTTGATCAATTCACACCTTTTCTTCCTTCTACTCTTTGTTTGCATGCATACTAAATTATAGGGCTTCGTCTTCCTTATAAAGACTTTGGTGGCTTAGGGTTAGGTATGAATCTATGACTGAGATTCATTCATTTTTTTGCTTAATCCCTTCTAATTTTTTGATTGGTTGCATGTTGATTGCATAGGGAATCCAAATAGATTCATCCTTATCTTCAAAGCTTCAAGATTTATTCATAATTCAGTATAAAAATGGTTTACATAGTTTTTTGTTCCATCACAAACAACTAGATCTAATCTGTATTACTCAACATTTGATAATACTGATGCTTGGCACATGCTATAGTTTTGTTTCTAGCTTAGCACCTAAATTGCTCAAAATTAACTACTTAATCGACACTTGAATCACTCAGCATGGTCTATCTGCTCAGCACTTGAGTGACTTGGCACATGAGTGACTCAGCACTCATTTCAACTCATCATCTATACATATTACACTTAGATTGTATTAGTAGGTCGACATGAACTTAGTAAATATCTTAAGTGTGTTGACATTCAATTTTCAAAACCAATCTAAGATAAAAAATCTTCCCCTTTGACATGAGTGTCAAAAACACTTAACTATATATAATAAATCTAATCTCCTCAAGTATAATACATTCACAGCTTGACATATATACAAAACTTCAAAAAAATTCAAATTTCTATAATAGACTTATATACCTCAAAATTTTTAACTCCCCTTGAGTTAATATTCCTATTTTGTATCAAAAATTTGTGGTCCATAGATTTTTCTTTTGCTGATACTCTTTATTTGATAGATATTTTGTTTATGTTCTGTTTGCTATTTGCTCCCCCTTTTTTGTGCTTTCCCCCTTTGGATTATCTCCCTCTTAATATTTATCTCTTGTCTCCCCCTTGCATATTTATCTCCCCCTTTTTGATACTTATGTCAAAGGGTCTATACGCTGAATGTGTATTTGTCCAAAAATTTCTTGTGGACTTCCATTATAATCTTCAAAGCAACATCCCATTTGTCTAACACAACATCTAATGATTTTATTTGGATGGATTTCTCTTCTAAAAGGTCAACTAGTCCATCTAATGTTGAAAGATTTGGATCTTTCTTTATCAATGTCCCTACATATCCTAGTTCCTTATGGAGTATCTCCATGTGAGGGGTAAGAAACTTTAGTCAAATTGGCTCTTATATTAGTCTCTTTTGCTATTAACACAAATAGTTGACTTTGTGTTTGAAGCAATGAATGTAAATGCTTCTCACTTTGATCTAGATTCTTAGGTAATTGCATACTTGATAGTTTCAAATTGTTCTCTAGACTCAAAATTTTGTGTTTAATGAGAATATGTTCTTAAGTACCTTCTTCACTTTCTCAGTTTTATTAGCCAATTCAACTTATGAGAGTGTTATATCACTTGATATTTTCTCATTGACTTTCCCTTCGAATTTTCTTTTAGACCATTCCATTAGTTTCACATTGGCTTCTTGGTCTTCACTATTCACCTGTTCCACAACTTTTGATAATTGTTCTAATATTGGCTTAGATTCATCAAGTGTTTGCAACCTAAAAGCATCTAAAAAGATGTCTCTAATATCTTGTAATGCTTGCGTCTATTTATACTCCTTTCTGAGTCTTCCTTGTGCTTTCTTCTTTTCTAAGGCTTCTTGCATAATGCCTATTTTCTCTAGTGTCATGGTTGCATAGTCATATTTTGGTATCACTATTTCTTCATCTAAAATTGCATTTCCATAGTGAAATACCTTGGAAACCTTGGATGAGATGGAGCTTAATGCTAAAATCTATAGTGGTATTGCATCAGTGCTCAACTTTTGAAGGACTTTTTTTGGAGTGCCAAATGTTGGTAGATTTACCAATGTTTGAATGGCTTATTGCTCCTTCTCCTTTGGTATGTCCTTTTCTTCAGTTCTTCCTTGATCAATGATTATTATTTGACCTACTCCTTGTGTTTTTGTTTTAGGTATAGATGCCTTTTTCTATCCTATTTGTTCTTCTGGAGCCTTCTCTTCTTGAGCAGTCTGAGTTTGTTCTTCAACCATGTCAATTTTGACAGTTGTGTCAATCTTTGTAGATGTATCATCTGATGTTTGCACTAGAGTTTGAGCACTAGTAGCTAGAGATATTATAGAAGGTGGTTCTTTTGTGTTCACCTTATCCCTTGTTATATCAAGTACTACCTTTTAAAGCTCTTTAACACTGACCAATATAGTATTCTCACACAATTTGGCTTTTAGTGTGGATTGGTTAAGGATTTTCTTTAGGTCCTCTATAGTTAATGGGTTGATGTTCTAAGGTGAGTTATTAGGAACATACTTTACTATTATGGTTTCTACGGGTGTGCTTGTATCATGTGGAGGGCTCATGGCTATCATTTATATGTCTTGCACACTATGTTCTTCTTGTTGCTTTTTACTTGTGGTCATTTCATCTTTCTTCTTTTTGTCTCCTCTACAATGGTGTCTTCTTTTGCTTTTTCTATCTCCTTTTCCTTTTATTCCTTTCCTTCTCCATTATTTCTTCCCTCAAAGGGATCCTCTTCTCCTACTTTGACAATTGCCAACCCATACATCAATCGCCACATTTGAGTGGATTTCTTTACAACATCTTCAATGTTGTTCTGAAGTATGTTGAATGCCATGTATTTGGGTGCAAATCTGCTACCATACTTCTTGTTTTCCTTGATAATTTTCCCCTTTGTTAGTTTAGGCATCATTTGGGCCAGGGTTAATTCCCTTATTTTCTTTTTTTAGGTTTAAGCAATAATGCCACTTATTTTCTAAAAAGGTGTATAACTCCTTGGGCATTGTGTTGTCTAATTCAAGTAGAGTATTCCTAAAATTAGATATCATGGCATACACTGACTCTTCTATCTTATTTTTCTCTTCTCTAGCAAGTTTTTCCAAAATCAATGTTCTTTAATCCTATCATATCTGCATTATCTTTAACATTATCACAGATATTCTCAAGATTAGATTTAGGTGCATGACTTACCACACTAAACTAACTTGTATCTTGTGACTCTATCTTTTCATCATTTGTTTTAGGTTGTGCAATATACTTTCTCATTTGTTTCTTCTTCTATAGGCCCTTCTATTTAGTTTCTTTTGTTTTCTCCTTTGCCCATTCTTTGATTTTTTGAGTAGTGGCCCTTGTACTATCCCTTGTTGTTAGGGGAGTTGGCTTTGTTGTGCTTGGCTTGGTAGCCCTATTTTCTTTTGGTTTGGATACATGTTATGCCTTAGCCTTCCTCTTTTTAGGTTCTAGCTTTACTAGTGCTTCCTCAACTTCTTCTTCCTCTACACCTTCTTCTTCTTGTCCTTCACACATGCCTTAGGTTAAAGATAAAGGTTCTTGACCTTGCACCTCTTCTTTCTCTTCATCATCACCTACACCTTCTCCAAACTTGGCCTTCAATTTCCTTACCATTTTTCCCTTCTTTTTCAAAGTAGAGGTTGTCTTCAATTCCATCTCAACCTTTGTTTAGGCTAATTTGTTAATTTCTTCAACATGGAGTGTAGTGATGGTAGTTGAGGCTTCATCAACATTTATTTCATAGCCTAGGGGTCTTAGCCATCTAACCCTAGGTACAATAGCCTAGATGTAAGTGTAATCACTATCTACAAGGAAAAAAATGCCATTGTAGTATTGCTCAACTAGTGAAAAAAGAATCCTTAACATCTGCTTCATAGACTTCTTAAAGTCTTCAAAATAGCTTGTCATAATTGACTCAAAATTGTCTTCCATTTGCTCAATATATTCATTGATTTGACTAGCAGCTGACCTATTTGTCTTCTATCCTAATTTTCCAAAAGATGGGAACTCATTTCATATGTAGAAAAAAAAAAAAGAAGTATTGATCCAAACTTGCATTGAGCACTCTTTGACCTTCTAATAGCTTTAAGATTCTCATTTATTTGTTAAAGTTGTAGCTTTGCAACATCATAGGTGTGATATTTCTTAATGATCTTGTATCCAACATCCACTGCTATGCAGAGCACACTGTTTAACCTACCTAATTGATAGAATTTGTGTGATATGACCCTTATTGAAAAATCAAGAAGTGGATTTGTAACAGTGTCAATGGTCATTCCACACTTGTTCCACTTAGCACTTGTGTTTTTCTCTATTAGCTCTTTGGATTCACTTCTTAATGTCTTAAGCCAATCTATGGTTGGATAACTAGTAACCCTATAGAAAATTCTCTTTGAAATTTTAATGGGTCCACCTTCAAACCATAGACATCCATCATGTATTATGCTCAGAACTATTTTAATCCACTCTGTTTTAAACATTGTGGGAAAATCTAGGGCACGTGTCAAACCCTTTCTTTCCACAATCTTGAATTCTTTCTTTAGGACTCTATTTTCACATAATTTTTCATATGCTTTTCTTATTTCCATGTCTTCCTTGGCTCCTACTTTGTAGTTGTAGCATTTTCCTACATCTTGAACCATTAAACCCTAGGTAGGATCATAGATAATGCTCCTACTGGGTCATTTTTATAGGAAACTTTTGGAATAGCTTTCAAGTTTGGTTTATTAACTTCATTGCTAACTAATTGAACATAAAACACCTCTTTCTCTTTCACAGTTTTTGAACTAGAAGCCATACCATAAAATTAAGGTTTAACAAGTATAAAGCTACATAGCTCAACAAATGAAAAATACCTTTTAGATTTGATAAATTGATTCTTAATCATTGCATAAATCCTTGAAAATACTTTGAATACAATTTTTAGATTGTTGCTTCACTTTTTTCATTCTTGCTTTGAGTTCATAATGAAAAAAATTGGAGGAAATCGACCTTATACCCTTTAGAACTCTACAATTAATGCTTAGTAGTGTATAGCTGTAAAACTTGACATCCATTGATTTTACCACCACTCAGTAGGTATTGGAATTACCTTTATTTGGAACCTATAGATATTTCCCTCACTTGGAAGCTACTATTAACTCAACTTCAACTAACTTTGGCTGACAGCTCGATACACACTAGTATTTACTAGGCATACACAGAAGAGTTTTCATACTCAGCAATAACATGAAAAATTGAAGATTTTAACCTTGAATTTTTCTTGAATTTTTGCATCTTAATTCATGCTAATGGAATCATTTGAGTGATAATTTCTTTTGGAATTGATGTATAATGCAATACTTTAAATATCGGTCCCACATACCTCTTTTTGCTTAGTTTGATGAAATGGGACCACTTGACCTATTAGGTGAAGTGATCCCTTATCCACTTGATGTACTCCTAGCATCTTTCTTCTTCCATGTCTTGTTCATGTCATTCCTAATGTGGTTAACATTTTCCTTGCCTTTACCTTTATCAAATTCACAATTTTGTGCCTTATACCTAGTTGGACAATGCTTTCTGATGTGGCCAATCTTATGATAGCTAAAACATGTGGTTTGACTCAACCATCTCTTGTAGTTATCATTGAAGTTAGTTCTGATGTAATTCTCTGGGATATGTCCATATTCCTAAAAATAGTGACAACTATATCTTGTATTGTAATACTATTTATAGGAGTTTTCATAGCTTCTTACCTTTATTGGCTCACTTGATGACCAAATGGACTTGGATCTGCATTCAAAGGCTTTGTGTCCATACTTCTAACAATTGTAATAGTATCCTTCAAATTTTGGTGCATTCATGGTTCTAGTTCTACATTCATGTACCTGATGACCTTGTTTGTTGCACTTGTGACAATGAGTCATGTTCTTTGGCTTAGAATTCTTACTTGCTTACTTGTTCTTGGAAACATTAGCTATATATCCTTTCTTACCACAGTAATGACAAGTAGGTTTAGAGTTCTTACCTTTATTGTTCCTTTCCTTAGTAGCTTTGGATGATTCTCCTTCTTCAGTGCTTGCCCAATCCTAATGTATCCCTATTGTATCTAGGGGATTTCAGTAGGTGCTCAAAGTACTTGATGGCTTCATTTGCCTTGTTGAAACTTTCAAAAAATTCATTTTCTCTTTTCCATTCATTCTATAGCTATTCATTTTGTATCTTCAAAGTGGTTATTTCAATGTCCTTGACACTCAACTCATGATGATCATTCATTATTTGGCTTAAGGTGTCAAATTTCTTGTTTGAGATCCTCGATAACTCTGCTGACTTTTCCTCCAATCTGTTTGCCAAAATTCTATTGTCTTCTTCAATCATGGCCGTATCATCTATAGCTTTCTTCTTTTGTTTAGTTACTTCACACAATAGTATAGCTTGTGATTCTTGCTCAACTTGAGATTTATGATCTCTTTAGCTTGTGCTCTATTCCTTTCCATCAGATCTAGAATTGTTGCATCCAATTCACTGGAGTTACCATCTGCAAATAGTTTTGTGGTGTCAATCTCTTTGTATTGTGTGTCATTTTTTTTCTATAGCAATCTCTTTCCTTCTCTTTAGGGAACTCTTACAAAGAATCTCTAGCTTCATTTAGTTGATGTAGTATGAGATGTATGTCAATCTCCTAGTTTTCAATGGTCTTTCCTAACTTGTAGACTTTCATTTCAAGATCTTTTCTCCAAGTTATAAAGCTTCTCCTCCTAAGAATTTAGCTCTGATACCAATTGTTGGAATTACAAATGGGAAACATATACTTCTGAGAGGTAGGGTGAATCAAAAGTTCAAACTTTAGCACTTAAAATCCTTTTTACCATGCATGTAATAAACTAAAATGACATATAAAGAAAATGCACCAAATAAGCATACACACATTTGACACTTGATATGATTACCCAAAAACCCTCCAAATGAGAAGGTAAAATTGGGCTAGGGATGATCCCCATAATTCTTTAGTAGTGCAACAATAAAGTATCACTTGTTAAGGTTACAATAAGTTGACCATGAAATATGATCTACCTTATGAAAGGCCTACCTTGTTAAAGTCTTACAAGAGACTACTAAGTCCCACCCTATTAGAAGTGTGCCTAGTTAAAAAACTTTAGAACATTCACTTGGAATGTCACCTTGTTAATGCATTTTGCAATGAATGTTAAGTCAATCTTAGTCCAAAGGATTTCACTCTATTGATACAGTTGTTAGAAAGTAATAGTAGAATTTTTTATCTGATGATATACAACTTTAACTTTCTTATTTTAGATCACCATTTTGTCCTTCTTAATCCTTTCTGATCTGATTTGCAAATGTTGTGTCTTCAATCCTCTATTTTGCTAACTTATTCTATAATTCTTTAATTCTTCTAAGTCACCTTGAATTCTTTTTTATTAATTCACCCCTTTTCTCCCTTCTACTCTTCGCTTGCATGCATACTGAATTATGGGGCTTCATCTTCCTTATAAAGACTTTGGTGGCTTAGGGTTAGGTATGAATCTACAACTAAGATTCATTCATTTTTCTACTTAATCCCTTCTAATTTTTTGATTGGTTTCATGTTGATTGCATAGGGAATCCAAATAGATTCATCCTTTTCTTCAGAGCTTCAAGATTTATCCATAATTCAGCATAAAAAAGGTTTACATAGTTGTTTGTGCCATTACAAACAACTAGATCTAAATTGTGTTACTCAACATTTGATAATATTGATGCTCAACACATTTTTTAGGTCTATTTTTAGCTCAACACTTGAATTGGTTGGCATCAACTACTTACTTGGCACTTGAATCACTCGGCAATATCTATCTTCTTGACACTTGAGTGACTCAGCACATGAGTGACTTGACACTCATTTTAACTTGGCATATATACATATTACACTTGGTATGTATTACTAGCTTGGCATAAACTTATTAAATATCTTAACTATGTTGATACTCAATTGTCAAAACCAATCTAAGATCAACAAAACTATGACCTAGAGCTACTGCAAATTGTCCTAAACAATCCTATGGACTGTTCTTAAATAGGTAATTTTATGTCGTACAAGAAAGTTCTAGGTAACCAAACTTCCAAAGACCATAACTTAAAAACTATAGCTCCAATTATCTATTATAACCACTTTTTCGAAAAGGGGAGATGCTGAACTTCACTGCTTGAGATGCAAAGTGTTGGTTTAAAGAATAATTTTGATAGCTAAGTGTCAATCCACTTAACCATTTTTCATTATACATGTTGAGCAAAGAGTAGGTTCCGAGTGATATCAAGTGCCAAGTAATATCAAATGCTAAGTGATATCAAGTGTCAAGTGATATCAAGTGCCAAGTGATATCAAGTGCCAAGTAATATCAAGTGCCGAGTTACTCAAGTGCCGGGTGATATCAAGTGCTAAGTGATATCAAGTGCCAAGTTATTCAAGTGTCGAGTAACATAAGGTGCTAAGTGATATAGTTTTGTTTAGATGCTGAGCTATCTAGGAAATAGCATGTGCCAAGCATCAGTAATGCTTCAGGAGTCGAGTAACGCAGGATATCAACATAAGAGTTTGTAATTGCACAAACTATGATGTAAACCATTTTTGTAGCTGATATAAGGTAAATCTCAAAAGATCTAAAGATAAGAATGAATCTTTTACATTTCCTATGCAATCTTCATGCAACCAATTGGAAAATTGGAAATGCATGCAAACAATTAGCAAAAAGGGAAGTATTGAGCAGGAAATTGAGATTCAATGTGGATCATAGATCCATATCTAACCCTAAGTCTTCAAAGTCTTTTTTAAGGAAGACAAAAGATTCACTTTAATGATGATGAGAGAAGGAGAATAGTGTTAAAGAAAAAAACATAATGGAATTTAGTAAAAGAAGACATAGAGAGTAAGAGCAGCAATTCAATATTTAGTTGATTAGAACAAAGATAAGGAGATGAACACAAATCAGATCTTAGAGGATCGAAATCAGAGAGCAAGCCAGAATAAGTGCCTACATTCAGCAATCAAGGATTGCAAACTATCAGGTTCATAATACCTAATACTCTTTTACCATTGTATTAGAAAGGAAATCCTATGTAGATAGGTTGGCTTAATAGCTATTTGTAGATCCTTATCAAAAGGTGATTAAATCCTTTAACAGGGTGACACTTCATGTCAAGTGTTTGTAAATACTTTAACCAGTTCACTATTGACACAGTGTAAAGCCTTTAATGGGGCAGGCCTTTAATAGGGCAGACTATCAGAAGTGGTTGAACAATATTACTACAGTGAATTTTTGTGGGTATCATCCCCACCCCAGTTTCACCTTCTTATTTCTAGAGGGTTTATGGGTTACCAAATTCCAGTGTTATGTGTTGTTGATGCATGTATTAGTTTCATATTTTCATGATGTATTTACATGCATGCAATTTACTTTTAGATAGAAGTTTTATTGGATAAAGTGTAATACTTCTGATTCAACCCCCCCCCCCCTCTCTCATAAGTATTCTTTCTATATTTGAATGTTCCAACAATTGGTATCAGTGCAGATTAGGTTCTCACAAGAAAAAGCCTAACAACTTGGAGGAAAAGATCTAAAGATGGTAGTTTTCAAACTTGGAAAGATCACTGAAAATCAAGTGATGGATGTGCAACTTGCTCTGCATAGCTTGGAGGAATCTAGAGATAAGTTGAGAAACTCATTGAAAAGAAGGAAGGATTTAGCCATAGCCAAAAATGAGATAAACTACAAGGAGATTGATACCACAAATATATTTTCCAATGGAGATACTAAAGAGTTTGATGCAGCAATTGTAGAACTGATGGAGAAAAATAAAGTTCAAACAGATGAGAAAAGATCTCTCAAGATGGAACATGAATCACAAGCCATAATGTTATGTGAAATCACTAAACCAAAGAAAAGAGCAGTTGAAGATAAAGTCATGATGGAAAATGACAAAAGGAATCTTGCAAATAGACTTGAAGAAAAATGTACTGAATTAACAAAGATCTCAAACATGCAGATGGATACACTTGCCCAAATGATGAACCTTCATCATGAACTTAATGTGAAAGACATTGAGATCTCTACACTAAAGATGTAGAATGAACAACTATAGAATGACTTAAGAATAGAAAAGGAAATTTTAGAAAGCTTCAACAAACCCAATGAAGCCATCAAGTATTTTGAGCAATTACTGAAATCATCAAGATCAACCCATGATACATCAAGACTTGGATACAATAGCACTGAAGTTGGAGAATCATCAAAGAGTGCTGAACAAAAAAGTGACAAAGGTATGTAAAGCTTACATGTCATTTTTGTGGAAAGAAAGGACATACATCTAATGTATGTAGAAGCAAGAATGCTCATCAGCATGATAAGCCTAAGAATGTAAACTATTGTCATAAGTACAAGAAGCAAGGTCATCAAGCATATGAATGTAGAACCAAGACTATTAAGACATCAAGATTTGAGGGTCACTGTCATAGTTGCAAAAAATATGGACATAGAGCTTTTGAATGAAGATCAAGGCCTATGTGGACATCAAATCAACCAATAAAGACATCAAACCATAAATTTTGGGATTACAACACTAGGTATAGTTGTCACTATTGTCAAGAATATGGACATATACCCCAAAATTGCATAAGAACACATTTTAGGGGAAACTATAAAAGATGGTTGATTCAAACCACATGTTTCAGTTGCTTAAAAACTGGTCATATCTGCAGGAATTGCCCAACAAGGTCAAAGGCACCAAGTTCTAAGTTCAACAATGGAAAGGTAAAGATAGATGTTGAACACATCAGAAGTGAGATGAATAAGAGATGGAAGAAGAAATATGAGTGTAGCACATCAAATGTAGTGATCTCTTCACCTAATAGGTCAAGTGATCACACTTCATCAAATTAAGCAAGAATGGGTGTGTGGGATTGATAAGCTAAGCTACATCATATATCAATCCCAAAACAAAGAAGAGCTGCAAAGAAGAAAATAGCATAAGCAAAGATGCTAAGTCAAAATTAAGAGTCTTGCTAAATCTGCCAAATTTGACTTTAGGTGCCAAGTTGCTAACAACGACCAAGTTGATAGATGATGCCGAGCTATGAAATATCAATGGGAGTCGAGTGAAGTAAAACATAATGAGTGCCGACTCATGTCAAAATCCTTTAGATGTCAAGTACATAGTTGTTAGCGCACTAAGCATTAATTACTCTATTTTGAAGAGTACATAGTTTGATTTTCAATCATTTCTTACCATTCAAACATGAAGCAAAGATGAGAAGAGCGTAGAAGATCAAGGTCAACTTAGAAGCCATTTGTGAAGATTTCCATAGCAATTCAGCACAAGTCTCATCGATTTGAGGTATTTTACTTAAATGCCAAGCTACATAGTGTTTACATAGTGTTTATAAACTTTTTTAAACTGTAAACCCTAGTTTGGAAAACAATGGCATCTAGGTCTAGCACTGCTAAGAGCAAAGAGAGTCATGAGATACAATTGGTTAGTAATGAAGTTAAGCAACCAAAATTCAAGCCCATTCCAAAAGTTGCATATAAGAATGATCCTACAGGTGCATTATCAGTTATTCTCGATAAAGTTGTTATGGTCCAAGATGTTCGTAGATGTTATAACTGCAAAATTGGAGCCATAGGAGATTTAGAAATTTACAATGCATATGACAAGCTATGTGAGAACAAGATACTGAAAGATGAGTTCTCAATAGTCGAGAGAAATGGATTGACCAAAACCCTAGAATTTTTTATTTTTTTCAAAATTGAATGGGTACACATAGTTTTGAGCAAAATACATGATGGAGCCTTTTGGTTAGAAATAGGGCTAGTGAAATTCACCAAGAGAACTATTCATGGGGTTACTAGTATTCCAACCCTAGATTGGCCAAAGACCCTGCATAGTGATAAAAGGGAAGTAATAGAGAGAAACACAGGTGCTAAATGGAATAATAGGGGAATGACTATTGATACAATCATAGAACCCCTATTGGATTTTGCTATGAGAATCATCTCACACAAATTCTATCAATCAAGCAGGTTAAATAGTGTGCCTTGCATAGCAGTTGATGTTGCATACAAATTGATTAAAAACGATCACACCTATGATCTAATAGAGCTCATGTTTCAATAGATTAATGAGAATCTGGGAGCTATAAGGAAGAGCAAGGGATCTCAGTGCAAATTTCGATTAATTTTGGTGTGCATATTTTTCTATCTAATGAAAGAATTCCCTTCTGTAGGTAAGGTGAGATGGAACCATAAAAAACAACTGTTGAACAAATCAATGGATATATTGAACAGATGGGTGACAATTTTGATACCCAAATGACTAGTTACTTTGAGGACTTCAAACAGTCCATGAAACAAAGAATGAGGATTCTAGTTTCATTGACTAATAAATATGAAAAAGACATTTTTTTTCTTGTAGATATTGATTATACCTATATACAAGCAGTCGTACCTAGAGTAAGGTGGCTTAGGCCACTAGGCTATGAACTTCACATTGATCAAGCCTCTACAACAATAATAGCCCTCCTTGCAAAAGAAGTTGATAAGAATGCAAAAGCCTTTTTAACCTATGATGTTGTAAAATCAAGGGTGATAACAGATTTGAAAACTGCCTCAGCAGTAAAGAAGAAAGAAAAACTAGTAAGAAAAATCAAATGAAAATTTGGTGTTGAAGAAGAAGGAATAGCAGTAGAGAAAGAAGAAGACATTGAAGAAGAGGGAGATGAACCACAAGGTCTAACTCAAGGGTTAGGCAAAGATAAAGAAGAAAGTGCTAAGGAAGAAGAAGTTGAGGAAGCACAAGTTGAAACCAAGGTCACAAAAAGAAAGGCCACAACTCCTCCTGCACCTACTCCCAAGGGATAGAAAGTAGCTACTCCAGCACCAAAGAGATTGACTATAAGGGCTACAACACAAATAGCCCAAGAGGAGGCAAGAGAGAAGAAGAAAATAAAGAAGACTGTTGTCAAGCCAAAGAAGAAAAGAGAATTCGTTGCCCAGCTTGAAACAGATGAGGAGAAGACTGAGTTAGAGGACAACAACCAACTTCAAGTGGTAAGGCACAAACCTCATACTACTATTGATAAATTATGTTCAAAGATCAAGAATGATGATTTGAAAGGTTTAAAGAACCTAAATTTTTCTAAGCTCACCCAAGAAGAACAAAAGAAATTAAAGGAATCAGTGTATGCCATGATGGCTGAGTATATGCACACACCTCTAGAATTAGATGAATCACTGCCTAAAGAATTGTACAAAATTATAGAGGATAAATGGCATTTTTGTTTACAAATGGAAAGGGAGATAAGGGAATCAAAATTAGCTAGATTGTTGCCTGATTTGAGTAAAAATCAAGTAACAAATGCAGTCAAGAGGCATAACAATAGATTCACTCCCAAACATAGAGCTTTCAACATTTTACAGAACAAAATTGAGGAGGTAGTTACAAAATCCACAAGATTGTTGAACATAGTTTACAAGAAAATAGAAGATGTGTATAATGAAGAATATAAGGCAGAAGCAAGTGTCAAGATAAAGGAGAAGAAGACATCAAGAATCAAAGACAAAGAAAAGGAACAAGTGGAGAAGAAGGTTGAAGAAGAAAAGGAAGATGAAAAGGCACATACAGAGGAGAAAGAGGAAGAGAAAGATACAGCTATGCAACAAGATCAAAATGTGCAAGACACATAGGTATCCCCTCCTAGTCCTCCTCATGCCACCATCACACCTACAGAGATTATCAAAATCAAGGATGTTACAGACACTTCAAGTCCAAACATCAATCCATTAACTGTAGAGGATTTAGAAATCCTTGACCAATCAACACTAGTAGCAAAATAATGTTCAAATCCTGTATTGGTTAGTTTTGATGAATTGTAGAATCCAAGAGTCAAAACAAAGGCAATCAAGGTGAAAACACAAGAACCACCTTCGATCATATAACCTATTGGTATTCTATTTCTTCCTCCACCACCTCCACCAAGTGTAGTTAGTGACACACTTTAGATACCGAGTACAGTAGTAGGGGAAATTAAAGAAACATCTGAACAACCAGCAAGTTCAACCCCACCTAGTGATCATCAAAAGGATATACATGCTAAAGAAAAAGATGAGACAAGCAAGAAGGAGGACTCTGCAATACAAACATTGGTTGCATTACCCAAATCTAGTACTCCAACACATATTCTTTAGCATCCGAGCATAGATGGGTTACAATTACAAATCAGAACACTAGGCTTGAGTTCATCAAAGGTAGTTAGGAAACTTCACTATGGAATTCCTGAGCTTGATGAACAAATAAAGATTCCATATTATGAATCTAGCACTCTCACTAAAGAGAAGGTCAATGAAATTTAGAGTGCATTGGATAGAAGAAGGAGACAAGAAGCACTTAGAAGAGAACATAAGCACAAGCTTACCTTGAATGAAATCAAAGACATATTCACATAAGCTTTCTTCTTACAGTCTCTAGATGACCCAAGGCCAATTGTAGAGAAACTATCTGATATAGTTGACTAGGTGACTAGTGAAGACCACGAAACAAACACCAAACTATTGGAATGGTCAGAAAGAAAATTCCAAGGCAAGGTAAACAAGAAAACATCTGGTGATATAGCACTACCACAAGTAGAGCTGTCTAAGAAAATTGAAATAGTCAACACTGTACTTGGAAACATATTTTCCCTGTACAACAAGTTGTGTGACTTTTCCACATTCACATAGGACACTAGCCAGAAGATACTAAGCTTGAAGAAAAATTTGAAGATTTCTAGCATGAAACTCCCCACAAATTCAGCTTAGAGTGAGAAGCATTTTGCCCAATCACTTCACACACAAAGAGAGTTAGTTGTCTTAGCAGTGGAGGAGGCAATCACAAAAGCTAAATTGATGAAAATTCAATCCTCTATCACTCCTCATTTGAAATACTTCACAAGGAGCAAATGAATGTAGAGACAGTCCTCAAGAAAGACCCCAATCTTTCTAAAACTGATGGACTTGTACACCTAGCAGCAGAGATTGACATTCAACATAAGTCATTGGATGTTGCACTAGAAAATTGGGATGCAACTCTGAAGGTGATCCTTGAAGTCAATAGTACATTTTTGGCCAAGTATGGAATTTCCTTATAAGACCCTTGACATAAGTGTCAAAAAGGGGGAGAATAAGTATAGAGAATGTTAAGTAGAGATTAAGTAAGGGGGAGTTAAGTACATAATGAAAGGGGGAGATAGAGAATTTTTTACGATAGAGAATTTTTGATAAATTTTGATATAACATATTAGTTAGTATGTAGAAACATGATAGAAGTCACTGAATGTACAAGGCATAATCAACTCATAGAGAGTCATAAGGTATATTATTATTTGTTTCTAAAGTTTTTTGAAGCAAATAAGAGGATGCATGAAATAATGCCAAGATCACAGGATCTTAGTTAAGTTTTTTTGCCACTCATGCCAAAGGGGGAGATTGTTGGTTTAAAGAATAATTTTGACAGCTGAGTGTCAATACACTTAACCATTTTTCACTATACATGCCAAGCAAAGACTAGGTGCCGAGTGATATCAAGTGCCGAGTAATATCAAGTGCCGAGTGATATCAAGTGTTGAGTAATATCAAGTGCCGAGTAATATCAAGTGTCAAGTTACTCAAGTACTGAGTGATATCAAGTGCCAAGTTATTCAAGTGCCAAGTAACATAAGGTGCTGAGTGATACAGTTTTGTTTAGATGCTGAGCTATCAAGGAAACAGTATGTGCCAAGCATCAGTAATGCTTTAGGAGCCGAGTAACTCAGGATATCAGTATAAGAGTTTGTAATTGCACAAATTATGATGTAAACCATTTTTGTAGCTGACATAAGGTAAACCTCAAAAGATCTAAAGATAAGAAGGAATCTTTTGCATTTCCTATGCAATCTCCATGCAGCCAATTGGAAAATTGGAAAAGCATACAACCAATCAGCAAAAAGGGAAGTATTGAGCAGGAAATTGAGATTCAATGTGCATCGTAGATCCATATCTAACCCTAAGTCTTCAAAGTCTTTTTTAAGGAAGACAAAAGATTCACTATAATGATGATGAGAGAAGGAGAATATTTTTAAGAAAAAAACATAATGGAATTCAGTGAAAGAAGACATAGAGAGTAAGAGCAACAATTCAATATTCTGTTGATCAGAATAGAGCAAAGGAGACAAACATAAAATAGATCTCAGAGGATCAAAATTAGAGAGAGAGCCAGAACAAGTGCCTACATTTAGCAATCAAGGATTGCAAACTATCAGGTTCATAATACCTAATACTCTCTTACCATTGTATTAGAAAGGAAATCCTATGTAGATAGGTTGGCTTAACAGCTATTTGTAGATCCTTATCAAAAGGTGATTAAATCCTTTAACATGGTGACACTTCATGTTAAGTGTTTGTAAATCCTTTAACCAGGTCACTATTGACACAGTGTAAAGCCTTTAATGGGGCAGACCTTTAACAGGGAAAACCATCAGAAGTGGTTGAACAATATTATTGCAGTGAATTTTTGTGGGTATCATCCCCACCCCAGTTTTACCTTCTTATTTCTGGAGGGCTTTTGGGTTACCAAATTCCAGTGTTATGTGTTGTTGATGCATTTCTTAGTTTCATATTTTCATGACGTATTTACATGCATGCAATTTACTTTCAGATAGACGTTTTATAGAATAAAGTGTAATAATTCTGATTCACCCCCCCTCTCAGCAATATTCTTTCCATATTTGAATATTCCAACACAAAGTTCCACTTAGCCAAGGTTTTATTTAAAGCCTTCAAAACTAAGTTCAAAGATATTTTTGAAAAAAGTTCCACCAAAAATCTATAATAACTTATCCAATATGGAAGTTGGAGCCATGAGCTATTTATGGTAGGCTTATAATTCTAAAATGAACATTTCTATAGAAAATGAGAACATTTCAAGCTCATATGACAAAGTTGCTAAAAATAGAAAGTTCACAAAAATATTAATCCCCTATCTACTAGTCCAGATTAAAATAGAAAAGCCTAAAACTAAAAAGATACAAGCTAAAAGTAAAAATGTTTTTGGGTGATGAAAGATTTATCTCAAACCTATGATGCTCCTACATAGAAATAGCTAAAAGACATTGTAGGGAGAATGGTCACACTAAAAGGAGGTTTGACTATCATCCATTGGTAAGTTGTTTATTATATTGTTTTTACAATTAATATACATATGAACCATGAAAAAAGGGTTTGATTATCATCATTTTAATATAGGTTGATCTCCCTAGGATAGTACATGATTTGGACCAACACATCTCAGAGCAACATGGAGGTGTGAATATGGAGAAAGATGGAGGTGTGACTATTGAAGGAGAAGATCATAATCCTATGGAAGATGACAATCATGCACTAGAAAATAGATTTGAAGATGATGGTATGAATGCATTGATCCATGAAACATTTGGCATTGGTGTTTTTATTATTTTTTGGTAATGATGATGATGATTATGATGAGGATGAAATTACAGTCATCCATGATATACCTCTACTTTAGAAGGTAAACATGACCCTTTACGAAGGATCCCAATTAACTCTTCTCTCTGTTGTATTGTTGTTGGTGAATTTGAAGGTTATGAATGGTTTATCCAACATAACAATGTAACGGATGCTAAGGTTTGTGATATATGTCATTACAGTCTATAAAAGGTGAAATAAGTACCATTAATATTGTGTATACTAACGACTTATGTTGTAGATTGATAGGTGACTATTTGTTACCACCATCAAATGTTCTCCCTCGCTTGTACTGAGAATTATGTGCCACTACAAAGCATATTGAAATGGAGTATCAAGCAATAGATGCTTGTCTTGAAAATTGTGTAATTTATCATAAAGAACACAAAAATGCAATGGAATGTGCCGAATGTCATATGATCAAATACCAAGATGCTCAAGTGACAAAAAAGGTGTCTTGCAAGGTTCTTCATTATATCCCCATTATTACATGTCTTAAACAATTATTTAGGTGTAATAGCTGGGCACAATTTATGGATTAATATGCATGCAATAGAAGTGAATATGATATTACTCAAATGTCTATTGATGGTTCAAGATTTATTGTTCCTTGCCTCTACAACAGGTGATAAATTTTACACAATTTACACTTACCTAACAATAGACAAGCCTACCCAATAAGGTACATACAAGATCCAAACATTTTTTTTGCAACTTATTTCCACAATTATTATCTTAATGAAGAATTTGAATCGAATAAGATGTGTACATCACATAACATATTAGTAACACCAAAAATAGATAGACAATAACCTAGACAATAGAAGACATCCCATCATACCCAACCAATTAATGAGAATGTGATGACAGAATCCAAGCTGACATATGATACAAATTGTTGAAGGAATTTTAAATTTAATAGTGAATAGATGGGAATGAAAACAAGGAAAATAGTAAAGCCTCATGTATTTTGGTCTATTGCAATTCCTAACCCCTAACTTAAAGAATCAATATCATGCTTACAAGATCAGACTCTAGTTGAAGAGAAATTCACTCCAAAAAAATCCATCATTGTTCAATTCCTACTATGTGTTGTGTTTAATCCTCTAGTGACAAACTAAATAGATTGCCCCATTGAATCATTGAAGCTGAAAAGTTACATGACAAAAAAAATTCCTATATATGTATCCTACCTAACTTAATAATCAAATAATGTAAAGTGGAGTAGGCAATCCCTATAAGCTTGGCTAATTTTTTATATGAATGTATTATGAGCTTCTCTAGTGATCTTATGTTTTCTAGACCATCTATGCTCTCTAATTTGTCCAGAAAATATAAATCAATTTGTTAAAGAGATGTTCAAACTTCTACCTTTTCCAAACTTTTTGCAAAACCACAATTCAATTATTTTTAAAGAAGTGATCCCTTCGAGTCTTTAAGTTCCTCCAAATTTGGATAGAAATGTAGCTTGAGATCCTCAAATGATTTAAAATATTCTAAAATTTCAATCTTTTCCAATTTTTTGTAGTCTTGCAATACAATTTTTTAAAGAGAAGTATACTTTGCAAAACTCAAAAGCTCATCTATCCCTATGCTCAGCTCTTGCAATAATCTCAGCTTTTCTAGACCTTCTATTTTCTTCACCTTTTTGCTATCATTGAATGTGAGATTTTCTAAAGTCACCAATTCTCCAAAACATGGAAGCTCATCCAACTTCTTACAGTTTTCTATCTATAGACTCTTAGTTTCTTTCAAGCCACAAACATCTCTAATGTCCTTCAAAACCTCACAATATCTAATGTCTTCAATTTTTCTACTAGAGTTTCTTGCTCCCTTAGATCATCATTAAAATAGAGGTCAAGGGTCTCAAGAGCAAGAAAACTATCTCCACTAATTGAGATCTTGGACACTTTTATACTATGTAGAATGACACTCTTAACTATGCACCATGATCTAAAACTCAATTCACTAATTGGGGTGGACTTTATTGTGAGACTTTGAAGATTTACTAATGATTTTTGGTAAACATTGTACTCTTGTATCTTATATATTCAAATCTCTAAAGAGGGAAAGATGCCCCAAAGAATCTGGTAAAGATTTCAACTTCTAGCAGCCTTTGATTGTAAGTGTAGTTAAGGGAGACAAACTCCCAAAAAAAGTTGGCAATGTCATCAGGAACTCAGTCCCTATCTCTAGATTTTTATGCTCAATGTTAGTACAGTAAAGCCAAATGAATTCTTTAGATATCTCACTAAATTCCCCACTTAAAAATTCTCCATTGCCAAAAAAAATCTTCAATCCAAGCAGGGAGGGTATGAGGCTTTGTTCTCCTTGGTTTGTGGTGTTTATTGTGAGCTCCCCATTCCATTGGTAACAATTATCACCAACTATGATTCTCATTCCTCATACTTATATTGCTTCCTTAATTATCAAAGTAAACATAAGAAATTTTTTAGAGATCATTATAACTACAAAAGTTAGGTGACCTATCCATGATTATTAAAGCCATAAAAAGAAGGCATTTAGTTTAGAGCATCATTCTACACATGTACAAAAGTGTCCAAGATTTCAATTGGTGGAGATAGTTCTCCCACTCTTGAGACCCTTGAACTCTATTTTAATGATGATCTAAGGGAGCTAGAAACTTTGCCAAAAAAATTGAAGACCTTAGATGTTAGATATCATGAGGTCTCGAAGGACATCAAAGGTGTTTGTGACTTGAAAGAACTTAAGAGTTTGTAGATAGAAAGTTGTAAGAAGTTGGATGAGCTTCCATGTTTTGCAGAATTGGTGTCTTTCAAAAATATCACATTCAATGATAGCAACAAGGTGAAGAAAATAGAAGGTCTAGAAAAGCTAAGATTATTGTGAGAGCTCGACATAGGGATAGATGAGCTTCTATATTTTGTAGAGTATACTTCTATCAAAAAACTTGTATTGCAAAACTATAACAAATTGAAAAAGATTGAAAATTTAGAATATTTAAAATCACTTTACCTATTGAGTAGGAATATCTCAAGATTGAAGGGAATCTAGGAATACTAATTCAATGTTTGCCACTAATTTTTTTTTAAAATAATTCGATCACCTATGACAATTGTGATAGCATGTTCCAACGGATGGTCATCACTCCCTCAACACTATTTTTTCTTACACATTGTAATCATGACAACCATTCTGAAAAATAGTCATCACAATCATGATGCCCCATTTCAATAGATAGTTGTCACTCCTACAACATAGCTATCACAAAACTATTGCAATTGTGGCAGCAGACTGAAAGCTTAAGCTGACATAATTGTGATAGTCTACTATCACAATTGAGATGGTGTGAAGATGAACTCTTTCCCTAGCCTTCTTCCAAATTACAATAACTTTATCCATTGTAATTGTGATGGATACCCTTGCCTTTGCAATTTTTGATAGCAAAAGATCAATGGGACCCACTTTGTGGTACTATCACTTAGGCAACAGATTGTTGTCATAATTGTGATGGCCTATCGTCACAATTTAGGCCCAAATATAGTAGTGTAACACAATCCAATAAAGGTACGCTTTTATCTTCTACTCCTCAAATATTTTAATAAGATTATTTTCAATCCCAAAATTATAATTTGAAATGAAAATACTACACATTGCATCTAAAATGCAATTTATACATATTTTAGTGTAGTTGTCATCTTAAAGTATGGTGAGATCATCTATTTATTTTTAGAAATTCAATACCATGTATTGCATATGGGAACACTTAATTAGATATGAAGATGCAACAACCAAATGGTCCAAGTACTCAAAATTTAAGTCACCTCAAAATTACAAGTTTCTTTCTTTGTCTAACACATTTTGAGCATTATGAACATGCAGTAGCAAGAAGATTGCTATTATGAGGTGTGATTGAATTTAATAATCATATCTAATCCTTAATTGTATGATTAATCTTATATTTTACCTTACATGTCCCCTAATAGAGTGGACAATCAGTGATATGCTATCATAAGCATACAATCCAAGCACATGTAAAGAGGCATCCATTATGTATTAAGGAAGACATATTAAAAAAAAGAAGGAAACAATTTGTAGGGAGGGAGAAGGTGCTTATAATATGGCTTTGTAATGTACATTTGGATATTTTATTTTAATAATAAGATAAAAGGTCTTTTTCCTTTTTTTAAGAAAGGCATGGAGATTTAAACTATAGTTGATTTGTCTTTTATAATCATTTTGATAAGTGGGTGAGGTCATCTATGGCATTTTTAACTCAATCATTGCAAATATTGAGAAATATTTAATTGTTTATAAATCTGTGTCCAATTTGTCTCCCCGATCTTAGGAGTTAAAATGCTATCTAGACTAGTTTAGAATTGCTTATTTATTTATTTATATGATCTATCATGTCTTTATTATTAATTTTTTATATAGTTTATGAGCATAGAACATTATAAACTTGTACATTATAATCTTCATTGTAGTTGACTTTGCTACTTGAATAAGCTAAAGCTCTGGTCTTTTATCACTGAAGTAGTGGATTTATATTTGAAGTTAGAAAATCTATAACTTCCTTCTTATAAACCTCAAATACATCATTAAAACCTTATACAATTCATTCAATTCAAACACTCAATATTCAATTTCATTTTGATCAAGTTTGAGGACTTTCCCAAACAAAAAACTCACAAAGCTTAAATTCACTATAGAAAAGCCTTGAACTAGCCAGGCAACATTTGAGGTGAAGATCTACCCTCCTAGGTGTAGAAGAGCCAAAAGTGTAGGGGAATGAAGGTGATTCTCGTTCATTGGCCATAATTGATTGTGGAATCCTATTTGAGAAGTGGCAGGCTCTTAGATTTCTAAGTTGCGGTTTTGGGAACAATCAAATTGGTGACTATATTGGTGAGAGTTGCTCACAATAAGTATTGTGAAGTTACCCAAAGTTTTAGATTTCATAGATTAGAATAAAAAAGTAGTTGTATCAGTTTGTTTGAAAGAGTACCCTACTGGAGGCAAGAACCAAGAAAATCAATACATTCCTCAAAATAGGTGGTGACTCCAATCAATTAATTTTTTGTTGGTAGCTCTATTGATGGAGAAGCCTTAGAAGAAAATAATTTGATCATGTACTATGGAGAATATATACTATGACTAGGAAGGGGATCTATGTTACACCATAGAGGAAACACACATGTACCCCTTGATGCATTTTTCGATTTGGAAAGCTAGAAGATGAGACATTGGCACATTTGTTCATAAGGATTGTGTATAGTTTTCAAGAAGTAGCTTCAGACATCATGCCTTCATACAAGGAATTCATAAAAAAAAATTGTGAGTTGGGAATCTCACCAAATGATACTAATCTGAAGCTTCTTTTCAAATATTAGAAGAGGATGAAAGTTCATGTTATATATCTCCTTTGGATAAATTTCTGAACTTAGAAATACAATAAAAAGAATTTGTGGTGCAATTCTTCATGAGGATGTTTAATGCCTATCAAGAAATACCTTCAAAAATCATACCTTAGTCTTCTAATCTTCTCAAAAAAATGTGTGAATTAGGTCTCTTATATGATCATCAACTTCTAATCTTTCTCAAACTTATGGATAATGAAATGGTTTCTATTAAGAATGTTAGCATTTAATGTATTGAGACATAGTAGTTATATATATAATGTAATTACTATCTATTTAATATTTTTGTTTCCCATTGTAAATACATACATACATACATACATATATATATATATATATATATATATAATGTAATTACTATCTATTTAATATTTTTGTTTCCCATTGTAAATACATTATCATTACATCATAATATATATTGGTTACTTTAGAGAACTATCTAAAGATGATTAACCTTGTATTAAGATTATGATAGAGAATAATAATAGTTGTCACCAAATGGAATGGATTACATCTTTGTCATACCATTTGGATTATCGGGTGACATCTCATATTCATTTTTATGCATTATAGTTGGGTCTCCCATATCATGACTTATATTATGTTGTCTTTCAACTAACTAATCATTATGAACTGATGCTAGTCCATATGCATATTGAGGCATGACAACATAGGGTCATGCCCCTAATTGGTGATGCTTCCAATATGTATATATATCAACTCTTATCTCATATTTGATCATTATATCAATAACAAGGCATACTAATCTTAGAATAGAATAGGATATTATCATACCAAGAATATAGAAAGTTTGACATTGTATAAGCAAGACACAAATCTGCTATAACATAGAATACAGGCTGAAACACTTTGATAAGTCTACACCAACTAAGATCTTTTAAAACTTACATGGTATCAGAGCCTACTTGGTAGAGAGACTATGAAAAGTACTACAAACATGTCAAATAATGTAAGGGTAAAGGAAAAAATTGAAGGTGTTGTAGCCTTTTTTTTAATGGAAAATTTGGATTACCATGATCCTTCAAGAACTAGAACTAGAATCCTTCGTCAAAATTGATAATTTGATTCCTAAAGATCACATACTTCCATTTCGAATCTAAAGAAAGCCTTTGAAGTATTCACAATAATAACAAATGCATTTGAAATCAACAACTCAAGTAGATTGATTACTCTAATAAATCAACTAATGAATACTAAAATGAATAAGGGAGAAAGAATCTCATCTTATTTTGGAAGGATCTTTGAAATTAAAAATCACCTAAATTCCATTGGAAACAAAGTTGAAGATCAAGAAATCTCTATATTAGCACTTAGAGGATTACCACTATCATGGGAAGCATTCATTCAATTTTTTAGTAGACCTTGAATGGCTTCATTTGATCAACTAAAAATCGATTGTACATTAGAAGAGTCAAGATTAATTTCTAGAGGTATTATATCAAATCAAGAGGGGGAAAATAAAGTTCTTTTTTCAGCTCCAAATCATCAAGGGAAAAAGAGGAAATTTAAAGGAAAGAAACATCACTATAAGAAAAAGAATAATAAGTTCAACAAAACTATTCTATCCAAAGTTAAATGCTATAAGTGTGAGAAATTTGGACACATCTTCAATAAATGTCCTAAAAGGGAAAGAATCTTTGCCTTATTAGCCAAAAGTAAGAAAGATGAAAATCTAGTATTCTACTATTGTTTATCAAGTGAGATAAACTCTAATGAAAGTGTGTGGATAATAGATAGTGGTGCTTCCTGATATATAATAAGATTTAGGGAAAATTTTGAAATACTTGCAAATTATAGATCTGAAGGAGTTACTATTGGAGACGACTCCATCCATCCAATCAAAGGTACTAGGACTTGCTCTACTCAATTAAGAACTAGAGTTACATGAATGTTGAAAGATGTTATATTTGTACCTAGAATAAAAAGAAATCTAATCTTAATCTTTGGATTAATGGATGAAGGATTTCAAGTTACATTCAATGAAGGCAAAGTCTTGTACTAGCCTAAAAACTCAAGTCTAAAAAATGCTATCACCATAGGAACTAGATATTGTTAGAATTTTTTAGAATAACTAAGAGAGGGGGGGTGAATCAGTTATCCAAGGTCCAAATGCCCTATTACTACCTTTTTACTACGTTTAATGAATCCATACACTTTTCATCTATCCAAACTTTTATCAATCATATAAGCAAGTTACAATAAATCAACATGCAAAGATAAAACATACAAGATCAACACATGACACAATGATTTACGTGGAAACCCAATTTGGGAAAAACCACCAGTAACATGCTACTTTATTCTCACTCTTCTGAAGTGATGCCCTGTTAAAGGCCTGCCCTACTAAAGGCTTACAACACACTGTTAAAT
Organism: Cupressus sempervirens; assembly: GCA_028749045.1. Classification (NCBI taxonomy): domain Eukaryota; kingdom Viridiplantae; phylum Streptophyta; class Pinopsida; order Cupressales; family Cupressaceae; genus Cupressus; species Cupressus sempervirens. Next base: position 81,264,543 of record CM053789.1, read on the forward strand.
GTGACCCTGTTAGAGGATTTCACCAAACTGTTAGGAATGGGCCTGGTTAAAGGTCTTTAGAACATTCACTTGGAATGTCACCCTGTTAAAGGATTTATCTTATGGCTATTAAACCAACCTAAGTCCATAGGATTTAAACTTACTGTTACAATTGCTAGAAAGTAACGATAATGGTCTTTTGATCTGATATAACTTACAACATACTTTGCAGATTTCATATCACACTTTTAGTTCAATCCTTATGCTTGTCTTTAATCACTTCAGCTCTAACTTCTTGTCTTCCTCTCAAGCTTCATCTCATTGAGTCTTCTTACTCATTCTGTCAATGCAATCATCCTTGTGGTTGTCTATCCAAACAAAGTTCCTATACTTTCTTCTCCTTAGCACTTTCTCCAGTGCTTCATGCTTTTTATGCTTGACCACCTCTCTCTCTCATTTTTATTATTAACTTATGTCTTCTTAAATAAAAATCTGATTTGCCTTTGTCGCTCAATTCTCCCTCTCCAATTTTAGGGTTTCAAGATGGATTAGGCAGGATACAATGTATCTACCCCATATCTTGTTCTTTTCTAGAAACTTTGCCAATTGTATCCTTAAAAATGTTCTACATGGTGTTCTGTGCCACCAGCTCATCATTCTTATCTTCCTTTTAATTCACAAATTTCTAGATAACAACCTTGTTAGCTTAGATCTAGTGAATCTTTGATTTCCAAAATAATGCAGCAACTTGGCATTATTGAGTTATTGGTGCTCAACACCTATACCTACTCGGTACTTGGTTTTGCTCGACACTTGATTCTGCTCAGCACTTGATAAACTCTATGTCACTCGACATCTAAACTTGCTCAGCATCTAAAGTTTACTCGGGACCTGAAGTTTACTTGGCATCTGAAGTTTACTAAGCATCTGAGGTGTACTCAGCATCTAAAGTTTACTCGACATCTGAAATGTACTCGGCATCTGAAGTTTACTTGGCATTAACTAAGAATTTGCTCGACTCTTGCTATCTTCCTTGGCTCCTTCTCTCTAATGAACCTAGTTGAGCTTTACAAAAGACTTAGCTAAAACCTTAAATCTTTGATATGTTTCAGTGTGCCCATTCTTTGTATCTTATAGTATGTCATCAAATACACTTTTTCATCAATGGCTTAGCTGATCCTTGTACTTCATTACAACATCATAACTTCAACCTTTCTCTTGGTGTTCTAGTTACTTCTTATTGATTGTGTCCTCCTTGACAGTCAACTAATTGATAGTATTTGGATCACTAAAGCAATTTTCATTCCTGCAAGTAGCAAGTTTGACATCAATGAAAAAATAATGATTGAGGAAATTTTTACCAGTTCCATATATTATTCCAACAACTTTTCTTATGATCATTTCAATCATTTCCAACAATCTCCCTCTTTGGCATTGATGGCAAACCAAACCGATCAATTAATCAACTTAGTTACCACCAAGATTATATGCATTTCCTTTCTTCATTTTCACTACTGATCTCATATATCTCCCTCTTTCTTTGTATTGGTCAGATTTCTATATATTTCTCCCTCCTTGACATAAATACCAAAGATGTAGCATCTTTATCATGCAAAATATAAGCTTTGGCTTCTTGTTGATTTTCTCCCTCTATCACCATGCTTGTGACTGATTTGGAGTTTCTGCTCTTGCTGTCATCCTTTGCATCAACCTATTAATATTTTAATAATTTATTCCTATTGATGTAGGGCAGCTTCCTTGTTGCCTTAAACTGCTTGAGTTAGGGGTATTACCCCCAACTTGCCTCTAAGATATTCATAGGCATCCTTGGGCAATGGTTTGGTGAAGATATCTGGAGTTTGTTCCTTTGTGTGAATGTATTCCAACTTTACTTGTTTGTCTTCTACCAATTCTCTGACATAATGATACTTGATTGCAATATGCTTTTTTTTTGCATGCATCACTGGATTTTTGGATATGTTTAGAGCACTTGTATTATCACAATACAATATCATAGGTTTTGTTACTTCTTCTTTCATTCCATTCAGTAGATGTGTGAGCCATATAATGTTTGTGCAATTGACTGTAGCTGCCACATATTCTGACTCTGTAGTGAACTGGGATGTACACGTTTGTTTCTTGCTAGTCCAGGTGACTAGTGTTTTGCCTAGAAATAATGCACCTCCAATCGTGATTTTTCTATCATCAATGTTTCCTCCCCAGTCTGCATCTGTATATGCATTGAGCTCAAATTTTTCATTCTTTTTGTAGTATAGACCAAAGTTATTAGTTCCATTAAGATATCTCATTATTCTTTTTACTGCTATGAGATGATTTTCTTTAGGATTAGTAGAGAACCTAGCCACTATTCCAACTACTAATGCTATGTCTGGTCTACTATGTACAACATATTGTAGTTTTCCAATCATGGATCTGTACATTATTTGATTGACTTCAGCTAACTCATCTTTTTTGGATAGTTTATTTCCTATTGCCATTGGTGTGCTGACTAGTTTGGATTCCTCCAATCCAAATGTTTTAAGAATTTCTTTGATATATTTTGATTGTGTAACAAATATTCCATGTTTGAGTTGATGTACTTGCAACCCAACAAAAAATTTGATTTCTCCAAACATAGACATCTCAAATTTATGTTTCATTTTGTCAGCAAAGCCTTTGCAAAGTACTTTCTTACCACCAAACATTATGTCATCCACAAAGATTTTAGATACAATAATGTCTATACCTTCTTCTGCTTTGATGTACATGTTGCTATTATCATCAGTTCTTTCAAATCCAATTTGCACTAGATACTTGTGAAGTCTCTCATACCATGCTCTAGGTGCTTGTTTCAAACCATAGAGTGCTTTATGTAGCATACATACCATATCCCTATTGTTTTTATGAACAAATCCTTCTAGTTGTTCAATGTAGACTTCTTCTTCTAGTATACCATTTAAGAAGGCAGATTTTACATCCATCTGATAGACTTTAAAATATTTGTAGGTAGCATATGCAAGTAAAGTTCTTACTCCTTCCATTCTAGCAACAGGGTCAAATGTTTCCCCATAGTCTATTCCTTCTTCTTGAGCATAACCCTTGCATACTAGTCTACCTTTGCTTTTGGTAATCTCACCATTCTCATCTAGTTTGTTTCTGAATACCCATTTGGTGCCAATCACATTCTTTTTAGTTGATCTGGGAACCAAAATCCAAGTTTTTTGTTTTTCTTATTTGATCAATTTCTTCTTCCATAGCTTTATACTAGTCATCATCTTGTAATGCACCATATACTGACTTGGGTTCAGATTTGTTGATCAGACATGATTCTTGTCTTAGTCTGTTCCTTGTCATTAGTCTTGCATCCTTCTCACCAATTATCTGTTCAGTAGGGTGATGTCTTTTTACATATTTGGATAACCTTGGCTCTATCCTTGTTTCCATGTTTGATCTGCCAGATTCAGGATCGCTATGCACTTTGTTGTCAAGTTGTTCTTCATTATGTGTACTATCTTCATAATTAGATTGTCCATTTCCTTCATTCTACAAATCGGCTTCTGAATGCAACTCAGCATTCATTGGTTGGGACTTGGCTGAGACTGAAGTTTGTTGTTGAGTTTCAATTTGATTGACATCATCCTTATGAACATTCATTCCTTCATAAGAATACACAAAGGTTCTATACTCTTCCATTTTCTTTATTTCTTTAGCTTGAACTTCTATGTGCTCATCAAAATTTACATTTGCACTTTCAACAATTTTGTTAGTGTTAGCATTCAAACACTTATATGCCTTACTTCTAGTGGAGTAACCAAGAAATATGCCTTCATCACTTTTTGCATCAAATTTTCCATTTCTAGCATCTTTAAGGATAAAGCATTTACAACCAAACACTTTGAAATGTTTCACATTAGGTGAGTAACCATACCATAATTCAAAAGGTGTTGTATTTGTACCTTTCTTGACTTGTACTCGGTTCAGTGTATGAATAACTACACTTACCATTTCTCTCCAGTATTTTAGAGCAACAGCCTTTTCCATCATTAATGTTCTAGCACAGTCAATCACAGATCTAATTCTTCTCTTAGCAATTCCATTCTGTGGAGGAGTTCTAGGAGCTGACGTTTGTCTTTTTATTCCTCTATCATTACAAAATATCTTGAATTCATTTGATGTAAATTCACCGCCTCTATCTGATCTTAGGCATTTCAAGCTTTTTCCAGTTTCCTTTTCAACTCTAGCCACATACCACTTAAACATTTGAAAAGCATTTGATTTTTATTTTAAGAACATAACAGTCATCATTCTAGAATAGTCATCAACAAATAACATTATGTATTTATCTCCTCTATAGCTTTGTATTTCCATTGGACCACAGAAGTCAGTGTGAACTAACTCAAGTATCTCTTTAGATGTATAGTTTTTGCTTTTGAAACTTGACTTTGTCATCTTTTCTAGCTGACATTGTTTGCACATGATATTATCAGGTTTCTTGAATTTTGGTAAACCTCTAACTTTCTTCATTTTACTGATGTTGACTAGATTGTCAAAGTTGACATGACATAATCTTCTATGCCATAACCATTCATCATCAAATTTTGCAAATAGACAAGAAACATCATCCATATCAAGGTAAAACAAATTACTCTTTGTTTGATCTCCTTTTCCTATCAGTTTACCATCAGTGTCATAGATTTTTGCAGTTTTGTTTCTAAATTCCACTTTGCAACCTATATTGCCTAAATGTGAGACACATAGTAAATTGTAGTTTAATCCTTCAACATAGTATGCATTGTCACATGAAATTTTTTCTGTGAGCTTAATGGAACCTTTTCCTTTGATTTGACATGGAGCATCATTACCAAATCTAACACTATTTCCATCATACTGAGTAAAGTTACCAAACTTACTTTTGTCTCTTGTCATGTGATGTGAGCATCCACTGTCTATGATCCATCTATCATTCTTGTTTATACATGTTACCAGTGTTGTGGGGTCTTCTTCATTAGATTGGTACTTCATGGCTACATAAACAACTTCATCATCATTGTCATCAGAATTTTCTTCAACAATATAACACTTCTTACCTTTTTCTTTGTAATCTCTTTTGTCATCATCTCTTCTGTACTTGTATTTGTTGCCTTCATTGGAATCCTTTTTCTATGGACACCTTGCAGCAATATGACCTACTTCATTGCAATTGAAACAAATGATAGGCATCTTACCTTTGAATTTTCCTTTGCCCCTGTGAAATCTTCTAGCGAGCAATGCTTCCAATTGTTCCAAATCTTCCTCATCAGTGCTACTATCACTGGATACATACTTGATTTTTATTCCTTTCTTTGATTTCACATGTTCAGAATCTTTTAGTAATAACTTGGCCTTAAAAGAAGATTCAACATTTTTAGGTCTGTAGTTGTCAAAGTTAGATAACTCAAATGCAGTGAGTCTACCTATTATACCTTCAAAACTTAGATTGTTTCCTGGTATACATCTTAGCTCTTGTATTGCTAATACTCTAATAGTATAGATAGGGAGCAAGGTTCTTAAGAACTTACTATTAATAGTAACTTCATCTATTTGACCACTCAAGCATCTTATTGCACTTACCACTTCCTTTATTCTTGCACCATACTGAGCAGCATTCTCATTTTCTTCCATTTTCATGTCATCAAACTTTCCTCTAAGACTTTCTCTTTTTACTCTTTGTACATTCTAATCTCCTTGATAGATTTCTGATAGGGCTTTCCAAATTTTGAATGGAATGTCACATCCTTTGATATCATCAAATTCAGCATAGCTGAGTGCAGAGGCGATTTCCAACATTGTCTGATTGTGTTCTTGCTTTTTTTTCATGCCTTCTGCAGTAGGAGCACTTGTTGGATCCACATGTTTAGTAAAAGTTGAATTTTGGGCATAATCTCTTATGGATCCAAGATGTAGCTTCATCAAACTTTTTCATGCAACAAAGTTGTCTTTGTTGAGCTTGGGAACTTCTCTCTTTGACATTTTGATCTTTTTTTCTTGTACTCCCTTTAAACTGAATCAGCAGTCAGGCTCGAATACCAATTGTTAGGATTCTTTAAGATAACTAAGAGCGGGGGTGAATCAGTTATCCAAGGTCTAAATGCCCTATTACTACCTTTTTACTACTTTTAATGAATCCATACACTTTTCATCTATCCAAACTTTTATCAATCATATAAGCAAGTTACAGTAAATCAAAATGCAAAGATAAAACATGCAAGATCAACACATGACACAATGATTTACATGGAAACCCAATTTGGGAAAAACCACCAGTAACATGCTACTTGATTCTCACTCTTCTGAAGTGATGCCCTATTAAAGGCCTGCCCTATCAAAGGCTTACAACACACTATTAAATGTGACCTTGTTAGACGATTTCACCAAACTGTTAGAAATGGGCCTGGTTAAAGGTCTTTAGAACATTCACTTGGAATGTTACCCTATTAAAGGATTTATCTTATGGCTATTAAACCAACCTAAGTCCATAGGATTTAAACTTACTATTACAATTGCTAGAAAGTAACGATAATGGTCTTTTGATATGATATAACTTACAACATACTTTGCAGATTTTAGATCACACTTTCAGTTCAATCCTTATGCTTGTCTTCAATCACTTCAGCTCTAACTACTTGTCTTCCTCTCAAGCTTCATCTCCTTGATTCTTCTTACTCATTCTTCCAATGCAATCATCCTTGTGGTTGTCTATCCAAACAGAGTTCCTGTGCTTTCTTCTCCTTAGCACTTTCTTTAGTAGTTCACGCTTTTTATGCTTGACCACCTCTCTCTCTCATTTTTATTATTAACTTATGTCTTCTTAAATAAAAATCTGATTTGCCTTTGCTGCTCAATTCTCCCTCTCTAATTTTAGGGTTTCAAGATGGATTAGGTAGGATACAATGTATCTACCCCATGTCTTGTTCTTTTCTAGAAACTTCGCCAGTTGTATCCTTAAAAATGTTCTACATGGTGTTCTGTGCCACCAACTCATCATTCTTATCTTCGTTTTAATTCACAAATTTCTAGATAGCAACCTTGTCATCTTAGATCTAGTGAATCTTCAATTTCCAAAATAATGCAGCAACTCAGCATTATTGAGTTACTGGTGCTCGACACCTATACCTGCTCGGTAATTGGTTCTGCTCGACACTTGATTCTACTCGGCACTTGATAAACTCTATATCACTTGGCATCTAAACTTGCTTGAGATCTGAAGTTTACTCGGCATCTAAAGTTTACTCGGCATCTGAAGTGTACTAGGCATCTGAAGTTTACTTGGCATCTGAAGTGTACTCGGCATCTAAAGTTTACTCAGCATCTAAAGTGTAGTCGACATCTAAAGTTTTCTCAACGTTAAATAGGAATTTTCTCAGCTCTTACTAGCTTTCTCGGCTCCTTCTCTCTAATGAACTTAGTTGAGCTTTACAAAAGACTTAGCTAAAACCTTAAATCTTTGATATGTTTCAGTGTGCCCATTCTTTGTATCTTATAGTATGTCATCAAATACACTTTTTCATCAATGGCTTAGCTGATCCTTGTACTTCATTACAATATCATAACTTCAAGCTTTATCTTGGCATTCTAGTTACTTCTTATTGATTGCCTCCTCCTTGACAATCAACTAATTGATAGTATTTGGACCACTAAAGCAATTGTCATTTTTGCAAGTAGCAAGTTTGACATCAATAATGAAACAATGATTGAGGACATTTTTACTAGTTCCATATATTATTCCAACAACTTTTCTTATGATCATTTCAATCATTTCTAATAGATATGGGACCTTATATAAACTATGCAACATTCAAAACCAAGCTCTTAATCATGAATTAAAAAATTCTAATAGAATTTAGCATAGAATTCCAAACCTAAATTCTAAACATATATGTAAAGGTTGTGCTGTAGGAAAGAACATTAAAAAAACCTTTATCTCCTAGTGAACACAAGTCTAAATCAATCCTTGAACTAATTCACTCTGATCTATGTGGGCCCATGCCAATTCTCTCTCTAGGAGGTTACTCCTATTACATAACTATAGGACCAGAAAAATGGGTTAAAAACATAACATACTATGAGAAAATCACAAAACTCAATCAACATATGTTAGCACCCACTAGTCTACCATGAAAGCCAAATTAATTAAGAAAGCAATAGAAACCCCCTTTTTTGTTTGTAGCTCCCATGTTCTTCTTTCTTCTCCATATGATTGTAGCTCCAATTCACCTATAGTGCACACAAGGTTGAAGACAAAGCCTATGATGTGGATCATTCCATGAGAATACTTGAAGTGTGATTTTATGAGAGAGAGAGAATGCAACATAAAAAGAAGTAGAGACTCAAAGAATCAAATATTTCGATTTTCAAAACTTAAGCATTCCGATCTGAAATGAGAGGAAAGGTGTCTATTTTATAATTTTCATGTAGGGTGAGAGCATTGGATTTGTCACCCTCAGATATGTAATGTGGCAAGATATTCCTATGATGAATATGATAGAATATGCCAAAAGGAAGATTCTATGACACATGAGAGTCAAATTTGGAAGAGAATCTATGATGTGTCATAAGATTCCTCAACCCACTTAAAGCCAAGAATCTATGACGAATAAGCCAAATAGGGACATGCGTAAGAGGTAATAATATTTGATTATGACAAATCTCAACAAAGTGTCAAAGGAGGATCCACGATGTGTCACATCCAAGTGTCATGATGATGCAATATTTTATGGAATATTTGAATTAAAAATCCTCTTATTCCACAAAATAAGAATTACTAGAAAATGGAATTAATGATGGAGAATGGAACTTAGGAAATTAAGAATTTCCATGGTTTCCAGATAATGAATCAATTAACTAATAAAATTAATTAATTAAGGATGGTAATTAGGAGAAATAATTAGAAAGAATAGGATTAAATTATGGGTTATTTAATCCTATAGATAAAATTAGCAAATGATTGGCCAAATTGATTAAATGAATACAACCGTACCCTTCGATGAAAATTTGATGATGATATAAATCGAATAAGATGATGACCAATAGATCAAAGCCATGATTAGATTGATTGATTGAAGTTGATAACATGCCAAGGACACATGACATGAATTGGTTGATATGTAACATTTAACCGACATTGTAAATGTTATAGGATTGAAACTGATTGATAAGGTTTGATCATAATAACATCGAGGAACACTATAAATATTATTAAAATGGTTAATGATGCCATGATCTCACATTGAAAGCCTCAAGAATGTCAATTATTGAATGACATGAATGATAGTTTGACCTAGCTATGAGAGCCATGATAGTACTAATGTCAGATTGATAAGATTGATAAGATTGATAGGTTTCCAAGGCACTGAAAGCCACAACAATACCTAGGAGTCGGATAAATGATGATTGGCTTGAGATGTTTGATATGTTCCAAGTTGATTAGGACTTATTTTGAGTTATTCTGGGTTGATTTTGGGTGATTTTGAGTTGATTTTGGGTGATTCCGAGTTGATATAAAATTGATGTGAAAGGGGATACAAATGACGAAATATGGTCAATATGGCCAAAAGATCAAAGTTAGTAAAATGAAAAAATGGGAGAAATTATTATGAAGAAGGGATTAAGTTGTAGATGTGAACCATTTTTGAGTGTCTACATTTTGACCCTCTTTGATACAATGTGATTTAGAGCGTTGTATCAAAGAATAACTGATAAGAAAGCTACAACATGCCCCAGTAGGGATGATATATATGGGTGCCCCCTTGATAAATTGACTATGATAAGCATATGATAAGTCAATTTATTGACAACAAGAAGAAAAAACCATAGCAATTGATAGATCACAAATCAGAGCTAAGATGTGAAAGTTATGAGGTCTAGAGTGCAAAACAGGGTCAATCGGGAGCCCGAGAGTGATTGCATGGGTTACCACTCAAGAAAGACAAAAAATGATGAAAATGATAGTTCATGTTTTCCATAACAAAGATATGAATCCAACACAACTAACAGATTGAAATTTTGAGTTAAAATGCAAAAGTTATGGGCTCCGGAGTGCAACACAGGGGCTCTGAGAGTAGTTCTGGGTATCCTAGGTCCCCAATGCGCCCAAAACTCAACCAAGTGCATCATTGACGCACTTGGTAAGCCCAAGTGCACCATGATAGTACCAAGTGCATCAACAACACACTTAAAAAGCCCAACTGTGCCCCAAAAGTGTAGACTGCGCCCTAAAAGGCTCTGGGGCCCAAAATTAGCCCGATTGGACTTTGAATGACCCGAAACTGTGCGTGCATGCCCAAAATGATGGAAAGATGTCATAACATGAGGGAAATCATCAAAAGTAATTGTATTTGGTCAAAGATGATGAAAAAAAAGTTAGACTAAGGTTGAACCAGGTAGAAAGCCATAGAAAGTTGATTGACAATGGAGGATGATGTAGGAATGCATGAATGCGAGATGAAGATGATTTGGTGAATTAGAAGACATGATCATGGTGATGGAGAGTGAGATGAAAAAGAAATATTAAATGAGGAGATGTTAGTATGATGGAAATACTTTTGCTTCTAAAAAGTACATTATATGTCAAATGGAGCTTTATTTTGATATGGCAAATGGAATGCAACACATCATGGCATAAAGGGCCAAAGCGAAAATGCAAGCATTTTGCTTAAACAAGCACGATACAGACATAGAATGACCTTGTCCTTCGTAAGGAATATGTACATGCCCTAGACTCTCAAAGGTACATTGTATTAGAGAGAAATGGAAAAAGATGACCATGAACCATCTCGGCCACTCTCATAGATCAATTTTATATCATCGAGTGGCATAGGGACATGATCAAAAAACAAAGCAAAAATAAATCACTCACTAAACAATGTGAGCCAATAGTTATTCTTGTCCATTATTACATACTTGTTAGTGTTTTAGGTGTTTAGATGGTGTTCGACAAGTTGATAATATGATAGCACTATTTGTGGATTCAGTTGATAGGTTCGTAATGACATGTTGGATTGATTGTTGGTCACGTTGTCTATATAGGGTGATTGTCTTGAAAGTGTAGTGGTTTGGATTTTAGTTTGCAATGTTCAAGTGTTTACACAAAAGGGGTGGTTATCCACAGTGAACATGTACAAGGTTTATTGTAAATTTTTGACAGATTTTGTGATTTTTAGGGTTTTTTCGGATATTTGATGTTTTTGTGTGACTAGTTTCTTCAGGAAATTTTATGATTTTAAGGGTTTTTTCAAGACATTTTATGATTTTTAGTGCTTTTTTTAGGACATGTTATGGTTTTTAGTGATTTTTTCAAGATCATATTTGAATGTTTAAGGATTTTTTCAGGACATTATGTGATTTTTAGTGATTTTTTCAGGATCATATTTGAATTTTTATGATTTTTTTTAGGACATTATGTGATTTGTAGTCGTTTTCTCAGGAAATTTTATGATTTTTAGGGATTTTTTTAGGAATTTATAAGCATAAACAAGTGTTAGCTCCAATCCATTATGCGATAGGTCTAATGGATAAAAAGCACTTAGGGATATGCCGCCATTTCAAATTCAAACTCATGCACCATGTAGGTAATATGCCCCCAGACAAGATGCAAACTATGTACAAATGCCAATGACAGAGTGTGTATGCAGACTGGTGATGCTCAAGCAAGGTAACAAAGGACATTAACCAGTTCCTAAGCCATGATAAGGGGCCAAGGATGTCTTGCAATATGAAGGATATGATCAAGGAATGATAAAGGGGGAAAAGACGAGATGAAATCTTGATAGATGGAGAAGCGACACTAATTACACATGGCGCCTGTTTGCCAGGTTTTCACCATGGTACTTGCCCAAAGCACCTGTTTGCCAGGTTTTCACTTTTGGAGAAAATTTTTCTCTTGACTTAAATTTTTGTGCCAAGATGCCTGTTTGCCAGGTTTTCATCAAGGCATCCATTTTTTCATGACTTTTTTCACTTTTTTCTTTGCTTTTTTCATGACTTTTTACTATTTTTTTGATATTTTTCCAGGACTTTTAGATGAAATCAAGAATGTCACTGACAAATGTTGAGAAGAAATCTTTTGTTGGTGCTACTAGCTGATGAGCTCTGGATCCATGACTGACCATAACTATGGAGGATTTGTTCTAAGTTTGTAGCTAAAATCAAACTACTAGAAAGGCCTTGAGAGATACCATCATGTACCGTATGTAAGACAATGTCTATCTCTTGTGAATCAAGGCATCTAAGGATAATTGGGTCAATAGAAATGTCATGTGGGATGTTACTGATGATGACATATGCAAAGGCTTGTTGGATAAAGGACTAATTTTGGTTATAGGAAAAATTAGGTAGCTAGATTGGGGGATAAAAAAAGGGATATAAGGGAGGGTTGGGAGGGTTTAGACCAATGACCTTCTGCATGAATGCTGATTGAGAGAGCTCCAAAAGACTTTGTGGCATGTTGAACACTGGAACACTGATATTCATGGCATCATATTTTTCATTTTGTATTAGTGGGAGCTACTTAGCTTTTGATTTTTTATAGTCTAACGACGCCTTTTGATTTTCACCAAGAGACCTATGCTTGCTATCTTTTTCTCTTTTTGCTTTGTAGCTAGAAAGTGGAGTTAGCCCCCCAAAATATGCCAATGTGTTCTCTTTAGGAGAAATTTCTTCTTTATGATCTTCAGTCATAATGCCTTCAAATTATATTATAAGAGTGTCATCATTGTCAAATTGATCAAAAATTGGTGGTACACACTAGTCCCAATCCAAAGGTTTAGGATAACTTGAGGAGATGTCATCACTAGTGTTGAATGGGCTTTGGTTGAAGGTAGATATATGGGTAATTGATTCAATTGGGTCATTAGGGTTATGCTCAAAGGCTAGGGGATTGTTGGTTTCAAGTGGGATATCCTCAGATGCCTTTTCATCATTCAAAACATCCATAGTCTTACATGTAGGTACCAAGGTACTAGGAGGACCTATTCGTAATGGTTTAAAACCAAGCCCCAAACTAGGAGGTTGTCCTTCTATAGTGATAGGTTCAATGATTCCTTTTTTTTGAGATCCAAGACCACTATAGCCATCATAGCCTTGTTTTTGCATGATAGTAAACCCAAGTCCATACTTGCTAGGAGATATCAAAGTGGGTTCTCATTCTGCTTTTGCTTTCTTAATACATATGGATGTATTCTCATTGATAGAAGTATAAATTTTTGTACTGATGGGAGAAAGTGGTGACTCCCTAATGTGAGAGACTTGAGACATAAAGTACTCTCCACACCCATTGTCTTCAATCTTCTTCTTTTCCTTGGTTTTACTGAGCAATATATCAGTATCCACATACTTAGAGGAATTTGTGGGTTGTGCTTCATTATTTGTTGGGATTTGGTAGGTAGTAGCATCTCTTAGATTAGCAAAAAACTAGAAAGGATCTCAATCACCAAGGATGGTAACCTCCACGTTGTCATAGGAAAACTTCAAACATTGATGATATGTAGAAGGGACTGCTTTCATAGAATTAAGCCAAGGGCATCCTAGTATCATGTTGCAATTCATTTCAATATCTAGGACATGGAACAATGAATCTCTGGTAGCTGGACCAACTCTGACATGTAATGTGATGATGCCCCTAGAGAAGCATTCACCATCATCATAAGCTTTTATTGTGATTCTTTGAGATGGATCCACATCATCTTCAGAATAACCCAAATTGTTGACAACCTTAAGAGTACATATGTTCAGTCCTACTACTCCATCTATTAAGACACATCTAACTTTGGCATTATGGATGAAGACTTCGAGGTGGAGGGGATCATTTTGGTTGGGTTTATCTTTAGGAATATCTTGAGGTGAAAAAGTAATATGCTGTGACATGGAAAAGTTCCCAACCATGGCTTGTAACTAGGCAACATCCATGTTATCTGGGACTATTGACTCTTTAAGGGCTTGCTCCAAGATCTTTTGGTGTTTGGGGATGCACACAGTCGGTCTGAAATGGATATTTGTGCAGGGGTTTTTCCAAGTTGTTCAACAAGGCTATAATCAGTTGAAGTAGGAGCAGTAGGTCTAGATGGGAGTATAGGTCTAGTAGAAGCAATAGGTCTAGATGGGGCTCCAAGTAGGGTGATATTGCTATAGTGTGTAGTGATAGCACAACAAGGGTCTTCAGCCTTCAATGTGAATGTGGATATGCAGAAATTAGACTCATTAAAGCAATTGATGGTGTAGTCATAGCCGGTGCATGTGTAATTCACATTACCTTGTGAGTTTGAGTTTGAACTTGAGGATTTCTCTTTGTCATGATTACCTAAAGGATCTTTGAAAATAGTATGATTAGAGTTGGATGCTAACAGTGATGGATCAACTATGCTTACACCATCATCAATAAGGTCTTGTATTGCATGTTTCAATTGGAAGCATGATGAAGTCATGTGTCCTTTGATGCGATGGTAATCACAATTTTTTTTGTCATCCCACTAATCTGCTTTAGTTAATGGTTCATCTTTAATTGGGGGTAACTGTAGGAAGTTATTACTCAGTAACTATTGCAATGTAGTCTCAAGAGGTATCCCCAATGGTGTGAATTTTTCTATCCTTGGTTCTAGGATGTCTTTTGTCTTGTGTGGAAGTCTCAGTTTTCTGTTGTTGAGGAGTTGTTTGATTAGGATTTTGTGAATTTCTAGGGTTTAAACCTTTCAAAGTCAATTAAGGTTGTGCTATGCTAATTTTGTGAGCATCCACAATACCATCGTTAGTCACATTCTTGTTTTTGGAGAAAAAATTTTCCTTGTCATTAGATGAGTTGGTGTTTGTGTTTTCTTTGTTTATCTTGAGGACTCCCTTACGGGTAGGAGTATCTTCAATACTAGCCCCTTTTTTCATTAGTTTAAAAATGGTGCTTGGAATCTTGATTTTGAGTTCATACAATAAGTCTGAGACTAAGTTTTCAATGCATAGGTTTACTTGTTGTTCTTCAGGAATTTCTAGTGAGCATTGACTAACTAGGCTTCTCCAATGGAGTAAGAATGTGATGAATGATTCTCCCATCTTCTATTTAGTTGAGCACAAATCAGAAAGTGTCACCTCATTTGTAATATTAAAGGCAAAGTGGGAGATAAACTTGTCTGCTAGCTCTGACCAAGATTTGATATTACCAGGAAGTTTCGAGTAACATTCAAGTGCAGGCCCACCTAGAGAACAAGGGAACAATCTGATAAGGTAAGTGGGCTCATCACTGAGTTTGGTACATGAACCACAAAATTATTAGATGTGATCAATAGGGTTTCCTTTTCCTCAATATTTTTCAAACCTTGGAGCTTCAAATTGTTTTGGGAATGGAGGCATATACATATTTTTATCGAATGGATTAGGACGTAGGTCCCTTTCTGTATATAGAACCTGTTTCTTTTGGACTCCATATGCCTCAACTTGTTTGGAAAGTTGTTTAAATTGTTGTAATAGTTATTCATTGGGGTTTTGAATAATAGTCTTTCCTTCAATTCTTTTGTGTTTGTGAGTAGACCGTTTGCTATGGAGAGAACTATGTCTACTTGATTCTGACATTTCTATGTCTGATGAATCTGATGAAGTGTCGCTAGGTGGTGGAGGTATGTTGGCACCTCAAAGACAGAAAGGTTCTTGTTGTTGGGGTACTTTTTGTGGGATTGACTATGATTGTTTTACCAAGTGTTGTTGTTGTGCCATGTGCTGTGGTTGTTGTTGGGATACCTCTGTTGGTTGTATGTGAGACCATGTGCATGCTTGTTGTTCTAGAGGTATCTATTAGGTTTTTTTTGTAACAAATGTTGCTGGTATGTGATTTTTTTCTCAAGGCATTTTTGTTATTCCAACTATTGCTTGAGTTGCTCTTGTTGTTTAGCAAACATCATTTATTTTTGCTGAAATTGTTGTTGATAAATTGTGTGTAAGTCAAGTGGGTCCATATGGGATTGCATGTTAGGAATGTTGGATGTTTACCCCACTTTTGGTTGTTGTCATTGTGTTTGATGTTGTTGTTGATATGTGGGATGTGTGTCAAGTGGATGTATACTTGGTTGTGCCTTGGAAGTGTTGAGTCCTTGTACCATTGTAGGTTGTTGTTGTCATGGGGGTTGACTAAGTCCTTGAGAATTGAACGTCATGTTTGAATTGTTGTTTTGGTACCTTTTTGTTTTAGATGTTCCTTCTTGCGACATCATATTGACTTGACTATGAGATGTGTCCCTATTAGGAATGGGCGTAAAGTCAATAAGACTTTTCCTTTGTGCATCTATAGGGATGGTTGCACTTGATGTTTCACATGTTGTATTTATGAGAGGCTCCATAGTGTTTGATGTCGTAGCACGGGGTAAAGTTAGAAGCAAAGGTGTACTTTGTTGATTTGCCTCCAAAGAAGGTGTTTTTGGCATCCCCAGAGCATGGGTCCCTTTAGGTGCATCTTGTTGTTGCATCATGTGACTAAAATCAAGTCTTAATGTCCTTTTTGGGTGTTTAGGGATTGGTGGTATTTTGTCAAACAAGGGGTTAACATTGATGTGTTCAAATTTACTTTGGAGGATTTCGATAGTTGACTCTTGATGGGACCTTATAGGTGTCATTATTGTGTTTGAAAACTCCAAAGGTTGTTTTCCCTTGTCTAAGTCTACATTTATCATGGGTTGGATGTTTTCAATTGTTGTGTTGCTTTAATTTTTGGACTTAGGACCTTCCAAGTTTGGGTTAAATTTGACAATTTCTTGGGCTGCAAAACGTTTGAAGTTCTTGCGAAAACTTTTGTCTTGACATGCCCTAGCCATTTCTTCATCAGTGATACCACAATTAGTGTTAGAGTCATCACTTAGGTAAACAATACCTTGTTCTATGTTTGATGTGTTAGCTTGGCTAAATTCAAAGGAATGTGATTGTTCATCTTCAGGTGAGGTTAGTACACTTCCTCCTCCTCATGGCATTGGCACGAAATAGGTTCAAAGTTAGGACTCCATTGAACCATACATGTTCAACGGGTCTACTAGTAATGGTTGTGATGCCTCGATTTGGTCTTTGTCAAAGGTTTGTTGGATTTTCTTGCTCTTTATTTGTCTTGGATGAGGTTTTGGTTTGCTTGTGTCTTAGAAAACAAAGTTTGATAGAGTTCCTTGGGTCTCTGAGCTGATTGTCTCCTAGTAAGTGCTGGCATGAAACCTAATAGTGCAAATGCAATGGAATTTTTGAGTGTTTTGGGTGATTTTAGAGTGGTGGGTATGCAAGATATGTGTGTTTTTGGGATTTTTAATTATTTAGGAATGTTATGAAATGTGAGGAAATGTTAGATGAATTATGGTTTTGATGTGAAAAGTGAAAATATCCTAGGGATGTTATGCAAATGCAAATGCAGGGTGATGTTTTGAAGATTGACTAGAGGGGATGAAAATGACTCTAAGGTATGCAAAATGACAATTAGGGTTATGTTTTGGACTTGTTAAGGATGCTAAAGGTTTATGTATGCAAGGTATATGATGCAAAGAATGATTTTCTAGGGTTCGTAATGACATTTGGGACATGTAAAATGAGGGTAAATGCTCAAGAAGGTAATTTGGTTGATGGACAATTTGATAGGGTTTGGTAGTGAAAATGATGTTAAGGATTTTGATCAATGAAATATGAAGGGGATATACCACCAAGGTAGGTCAAAATAACATTTGGGGATGCTAGGGATATGATCATGCTATGACAAGGGTATATGGAAAGTTTTGAACTTAGATAAAACCTTTTGAAATTATTTTGCCTAAGAGTTTAACCTTGTGATAAAGGACTTTGGATCTTGACCAAAAATTGATAAAAGACGAAAAGATCAAATTGATAAAAGATGAAAAGGTCAAATATATCAAGACATAGATAGATTTTGACCAAAGAAAATGATAAGCAGAGAGGTAAAAAGACTAGTCAAGATCCATTATCAGTCAACACTAGGAGATACTCTAAGACTTATACTTTGTCTAGATTTTTGACTAAATTCAAAGGTTTTGGGGGTTCAAAATGACATTTTGAGGACTCAAAATGATGGTGATTCTGAGTGGATATGTGATACGGACAATGCCTATGATGCAAGAGGGGATTTTGGGTGTAGGATACAGTTTTGGGTCAAGTGCAGAATGGGTAGGTCTAGAGGCTCCTAGATGTAGTTTTGGGGTCCTAAAGTGCAGTTCGGTGGCCCAAAATGGTCATGCAGGTACCCAAGTGCACCTTAATAGTTCCAAGTGCACCCTAAGAGTACCAAATACGTCATTTATGCACTTGGAGCTAGTTTGGGCACAGTTGGTAGTTTCTGGGTGCAGTCGGTAAGCTAGGAAGAATGTTTGTTGATTCTGAGGGGTATGGTTACCAAACTGACATGCTAGGAAGCCAGGATGTTGGGGTTGATTTTAGGATGGGTTGGGAGATGTAAAATGAAGGTTATTATGTATATAATGATTTATTAAGTTAAGATGATGATGATTAGGTGTTGTAGAATGCAGATCTGGGCAAGCTAGTGCAAGGGGAGTTAACCAGGTACATAAGGACACTGTTGAAGCCCCAAATTTTTATCTGGAACCCACAACTGGATCTCAGGACCACCAAGTGCGTCTAGATAGTGAAAACTATGTCAATGATGCATTTGGGGCCCTATTGGGTGCAGTTGGTAGTTTCTGCCTGTAGTTGGTAAACTGGGCTGAAATTGAGGCAATTCTGGGAGCTATTATTTCAGGATTGATGTCATAGAGAGGTGAACAATAGAGGGTAGTGTTAGGGCTAGTATGGATGCTCAAAATGATGATTAGGACACCCAAAATGATGGATAAAGTGGTCAATATGATTAATAGGTATGCAAGGATGCAAGGTGATGAGTGCAAAGTGCTGATTTTGAGATGAGAATGCAAAAAAACTAAGGAAAGTAAACTGAACCTAAATGGATGCGATATAAAAAGTAATAGATACTAAATGAGGACTAAAAGGTGCAATATGAAGTCTATATGATGGAAGTATGAAGCCTAGACTAGGGTGAATGCAAGTGAAATCTATGCAAGTGTGAGATCTATGTTTTGCCAAGCACATTTAGGAGCAAAAGTCAACATCTTTTCCCAGGTTTGAGTGTGTTGAATCAATGTTTGCAAAGTTTGATAAAGGTTGAAATATTTTGGAAATGTGTGGTGTTTTGAAAAGTTCAAATGATATCCAAGGTTTAAATTTAAAATTTTTTCTTTTAACTTGATTATGTTTTGCACACACACAAGATAGATTAAGCCAAGAATAGCTGTTGTAAAAAGTTAACAAACACACCGCAACCTAGGCTTTTAGGACTATATCCATTGAATTCCTACTTGAGCCAAAGTTCAGCCATGCTTATCTAGAGTGAAAAACCTAGGATCTTGGCACCATAGGCTCCCCCTTATAGTGCACTCACTTCTTGGGGCTACCAAGATCTGCTTCCCAAGGGGCATGACTTCCCAAGGGACTGTTGCCTCTACTAAGGACCGCGAGAATGTAGGATGTCTTCACGGGCATGGGTGACCCCATGAGCTAGTGAATAGAAAGGATTTTGGCCACTAAAACATAGTTTTTAGTAATGGCATTCTGTTCAGCAAGTGAATGATAAACTTCTGGAAAAGGTCTCCCAACCCCAAAAACTGAGGTTTGACACACCACAAGGGTATTGGAGGAGAGCTATCACGCAACAATACCGCTGATACAACTTTCACCATAATCAAATTTTATATAGAAGCTGGAACATTGACTTGGCTTTGGCCAGTTACCGCTCTGAGGTCATCCTCTGGCATACCCAATATCAAGTATCTTGGTCCAAGGTAGGTCTCCTATAGAAGTTACATGGATTTCTCTTACACCCAAGATCCATGAATGGCAAGGGGAGAGGATATGTCCAATGTAACTCCTATGGATTTAACACTGTAGACATGCTAGGAAGAAAAGAAAAAGGTTCATTTTTAATCACCAAACAAAATGTTATCTAATCTAGGAAATCCACACACATAGTTTTGAAAGACAAACAAAGTCTTCGACAACATCTTGCAAACAAAGCATTAGTAGTTTATGATCATGTCTTCACCCAATGATCGCACATTCTACAAATAGACCATCAGTAACACAAAATCACCTAATCTATGTTCTAGAGAGTAATAGGAACCTTAGATGCAAATTTTGATTGATGCATATGCTTACTGTGAACCCGAGTGTGCTCTGACAAAGAAGATTGCTCCCCAGAAGGCCAAAATGGCTTAGAACACTCCCAAGTGTGCCCAAATAGTGCCAAAAGTGTCAATGACATAGTTGGGGCCCAGTTGGGTGCAATTGGTAGTTTTAGGGCGTAGTTGGGAAGTCAGGTGCAGAGTGTGGGGAAATGGTGCCTAAACAAGACCCAAAAATTGAAAATTTCAAAACTACACTCCCAACAGCACCCAAATAGTGTAAATTGCATCAATGATGTAGTTGGAGCCTAGTTGGGTGTAGTTGGTAAGTCAAAAACAACAGAATGATAGTTTGGTAGTTTTTGGGCTCCTAAAACTGCTCCTAGGGGTCCTAAGTGTGCCCTAGCATAGCAAGCTAATAGAATGCCTGAAACAAGAGCATATAAGCATTTTACTGGACCCCTTAATTAATCTAGGTGTGAAAAGGAAGAGCAGATAGTCATTATACCCTTCCAAGTGAGCTCCTTCCTTGCACCTACAAGCACAAAACAAAAAAACCCAAGTTAGATATGCATGTTCACGTCGGGTTAACCAAAATGTAGGACTAGAAAAGTGGGTTAAAATGCATAACATACTATGAGAAAATCAAAAAACTCAATCAACATACGTTAGCACCCATTAATCTACCATAAAAGCCAAACTAATTAAGAAAGCAATAGAAACCCTCTTTTTCATTTGTAGCTCCCATGTTCTTCTTTCTTCTCCAAATGATTATGGCTCCAATTCACCTATAGTGCACACAAGGTTGAAGCCAAAGCCTATGATGTGGATCATGCCATGAGAATAATTGAAGTGTTATTTTATGAGAGAGAGAGAATGCAACATACAAAGAAGTAGAAACTCAAAGATTCAAAGATTTGGACTTTCAAAACTTAAGCATTCTGATCCGAAATGAGAGGAAGGGTGTCCATTTTATTATTTTCATGTAGGGTGAGAGAATTGGATTTTTCACGCACAGACATGTGATGTGGCAAGAGATTCCTATGATGCATATGACAGAATATACGAAAAGTAAGATTCTACTACACATGAGAGTCAAATTTGGAAGAGAATCTATGACGCATCATAAGATTCCTCAACCCACTTAAAGCCAAGAATCTATGAGGAATAAGCCAAATAGGGACATGTGTAAGAGGTAATAATATTTGATTATGAAAAATATCAGCCAAGTGTCAAAGGAGTATCCATGAGGTGTCACATCCAAGTGTCATGATGACGCAATATTTTATGGAATATTTGAATTGAAAATCCTCTTATTCCACAAAATAAGAATTAGTAGAAAATGGAATTAATGATGGAGAATGGAACTTAGGAAATTAAGAATTTCCATGGTTTGTAGATAATGAATCAATTAACTAATAAAATTAATTAATTAAGGATGGTAATTAGGAGAAATAATTAGAAATAATAGGATTAAATTATGGGTTATTTAATCCTATAGAGAAAATTAGCAGATGATTGGCCAAATTGATTAAATGAATGTGACTGTACCCTTTGATGAAAATTTGATGATGATATAGATGGAATAAGATGATGACCAATAGATCAAAGCCATGATTAGATTGATTGATTGAAGTTGATAACATGCCATTGACACATGACATGAATTGGTTGATATGTAACATTTAACCGACATTGTAAATGCTATAGGATTGAAATTGATTGATAAGGTTTGATCATAATAACATCAAAGGACACTATCAATATTATTAAAATGGTTAATGATGCCATGATCTAACATTGAAAGCCTCAACAATGTCAAAGATTTAATGACATGAATGATAGTTTGACCTAGCGCTGAGAGCCATGACAGTACTAATGTCAGATTTATAAGATTGATAAGATTGATAGGTTTCCAAGGCACTAAAAGCCACAACAATACCTAGGAGTTGTATAAATGATGATTGGTTTGAGATGTTTGATATGTTCCAAGTTGATTAGGACTGATTTTGAGTGATTCTGGGTTGATTTGGGGTGATTTCGAGTTGATTTGGGGTGATTTCGAGTTGATATAAAATTGATGTGAAAGGGGATACAAATGACAAAATATGGTCAATCTGGCCAAAAGATCAAAGTTAGTAGAATGAGAAAATGGGACAAATTATTATGAAGAAGTGATGAAGTTGTAGATGTGAACCATTTTTGAGTATCTACAATAACCTTCATTGATTATTACTCTAGGAAGACTTGGATTTTCTTTCTAAAAGTTAAAGAATCAAATGAGGTGTTATCAAAATTCAAAGAATTCAAAGAATTGGTGGAAAATCAAGTGTCAAAGAAAATTAAAACTCTAAGATTTGACAATGGGGGAGAATATTCCTCTAAGAATTTCAAAACATTTTGTACATTTGTTGGGATTAAGAGGGATTATACAATAACTTATAATCCTCAACACAATGGGGTAGTAGAAAGAAAAAATATAACTATTGTTGAAGCAACAAAAGCTATGCTTCATGATCAAAACCTACACTTTTCATTCTGGGTGAAAGCCACTAATATTGTTGTATACATATAAAATACAATGTCCACACTCCATTCTAGAAAATACAACACCTGAAGAATTCTTTATAGGAAATAAACTTGACTTGAGTCATCTCAGCATCTTTGGTGATCCTATGTATATACATATACCTAAAGAAAGAATAACTAAGTTAGAACCATTAGGAAAGAAAGGAATATTTTTTGGGTATAGTGAAAACTCAAAAGGATTTAGAGTCTATGTTCCTGCACAAATATTAGTAGAAGTAAGTAGAGATTTCATATTCAAGGAAAATATTGTCTTAAAACTATCTATAAGAATAAAAGATGAACCCTCAATAGACTTAAATGAAAGTCCACAATTTGAAATTTAGAGGTTGAATATATCAAAGGAAATGAGATCATGATAAGATGTAGAAAATATAAACATCTCAAATATCAAAAAGATACCCTTGTGGAAAAGAAAAATGATTGAAGAAAATGATATTGAACCAGATGAAATTACTAAGGAAGTCAAGAAAACCAAAAATAAATCATGTTATACTACACTAGTAACTAAGCTCACTAAATCTGAACCTACATCTATTGTAGAAGCTCTAACTTGTCAAGCATGGAAAGATGCTATGCTTGAAGAATATCAATCAATAATACCAAATTATGTCTGAGATATTGTACCTAGACCTAAAGTAAAATGTGTTGTCTTTTCTAAATAGCTCTAAAAAATCAAATATGCAACAAATGGAAGCATTGAGAAACATAAAGTGAGGTTTGATGGTCAAGGTTTTTTATAGAAGGTAGGCATTGATTATGAAGAAACTTTTATCCCAGTTGCTCATTTCACTTCAGTCATTTCCTTGGAGCTCTAAGTATATTTCAAGGTTGATCTTCTAAGGGTTGTAATTTAGAGCTCATGAGGGCTATCAATGAAACATTAAATTCTATAGGACAGTGATGCTAAGGCCTAAAATAACCTATTTCATTTTTGAGAGATCACATTTCATTTGGATTTTGCACAATGATCTCGCTTAATGCCAAAACTTGCAATGTGCCTCAGTTCATAGGTGCACCATAAGGTAACTTTGGAACCACTAATCTTGGCATTGAATCATCAGTGCCATTAGCTCTAGATGGGCAGGTGAACCCTAGTGACACCCTTTTTCTAGCCATAGAGATCCTCCATCATCTGAGGCCACCTCGTATAGAGTAGTCTCCAAGGTGATCTAAGTGCATTTTGAGGTCGATCTTCTAAGGGTCATAACTAAGTGCTCATGAGGGCTAGCAATGAAACATCAAATTCTACAAGACAGTGATGCCAGAGCCTATAATAACCTATCTCATTTTTGAGAGATCGCATTCCATTTGGATTTGACACATCAAGCTTGCTCGATGTCAAAACTCATAGTGTGCCTCAGTTCATAGGTACACCATAGCCTAACTTTGAAACTACTAATCTTGGCATCAAATCATTAGTGCCATTAGCTCCAGATGAGTGGGTGAACCCTAGTGACACCCTTGTTCTGGCCATAGAGACCATCCATCATCTGTGGCCACCTCGTACTAAGTAGCCTCTAAGGTAATCTAAGTGCATTTTGAGATCAATCTTCTGAGGGTCATAACTCGGAGCTCATGAGAGCTATCAATAACCCCTTACCAAGTTTGGTGAACTTGTCTAATTAAGAATTTAAAGTTATAACAAAAATTGCTCAAGCTTGTAAAAGTAGCAAAATTGCAATTTTGTGACTTTTGCAACTTTTTCTTGCAAAGTGAAAATAAGTGAAAAGATTTAGTTAGGGGTTTGAGCATGACCATAAAAGGTTGGAAACACCTATATAAGGTGTGATATGATAGCATGAATTAATGAAGCCAGTTTTGTTAAGTGGATTAGTATGGGTTATGTGAACCTTGTGCAGGAGGTTAACAAGTGTGTTTATGTCATGATAGCACTTCAAATTAAACATTGCATCCAAATTTGATAATAATGGTTGTTAAAATTTTATTCACAAATTATTGCATTTGAATGAAATATAACAAACATGATCAAATTTAATGAGATTCCATAAACATGAACTATACACATGATCCACAATAAATTGAACAATACTAAATATTAATCAATATGTATATCATTGTGCACATAAATGACAAAAATATATATCAAAATACATGTATCCATAGAAAAATTACACAAATATATATCAAAGATCATGTATCCATAGATGAAGTACACAAATATATATCAAAATACATAGATCCATATAAAAAATGTGGTTGATCATGCCATTAGAATGTGTATAATATCAATATTTGTATAAACAATGTGGCATATGCCATCTCAAAATGTATCATGACACATCCTATGAAAACTATACTATCTTAGGGTGCTAGTGGATGATCAAAATGTATCCTCTTCATTGCACTAGGTTGATTAGATGCCTCCTACATAAAAAAAAATGAAATCCCAAAGTTAGACTACTAAATTTATATGATTCTTTGTATCTAACATTGAATTACTCAAATGTATAATGATCTTCTCTTTAATCAGAATTAATAATATTAAGCTCTCATAATAAATACCTCTCTTGTCAACCTCTTGTGTCAATCAAGAGTCCTCTCGTATGCTCTCAACAACACTTTTACCTCGTTGATTGTGGCTTGTGTATGTTCAAATATTTTTATTAGATGAATCTACAACTTAAACTATAAAATTATAATTCATAGCATGCTAAATTTATAACATATTAAATCAAGAATTCAAACTACAACTTACTAGTGTAGGCTCCTCCTCAAGATATAGTAGTTGCATCATCAAAGATACAAAACTCTCCTGTCAAACCTCATGTGCACTAGGAGTTTCCTATGAGATACAAAATTGTAGTTTTAAATTTATTTATGAAGATAAGAAAAATAAAACATAAATGATACTTAGACATACAATGGAGCTCTCAGTGTGAATGGAAATGCCTGATCATCTATGATGCAGAATTTGTATGGACTCATCGCTAGTAGACATGTCATATATACAATAAAGAATGTAATTAAATTTCATTACCATAAAAATTTAACAAGAATGCATCAATATTTAATGAAATAGAAAGCACCTAATTACCTTCCCTTTGTCAATGAGTGGTGGCTCATCCCTCGCACTTTGTCCCCTACGGACAAGTGGTACCTACAAGATAAAAGAAAAAAAATGAGAAAACAACATAATGCACCATAAATGTCACAAGGCCAAATGAAATAGCCGAGAGCATGGCATCATCAACTTGTCTCAGCTCCTCCTTGTACATCAACTAAACATGAATGAAGATCATATACAGTATATGTTAGTATGGCTTAAAAATTAAAATTACTCTATTATAAAATTTAAATTTAAATCGCATATGTCATAACAAAAAAATGCATATACATACTGACATAGAAGGAGTCCATGGCTTTGCATTTCCCTCCTCTCTTGCATTATGATCTATAGCCTCTACATGTGCATTTGATGTATCCTTGTCTAATACAAAATGATACTCAAGAAGATCAGCTATGGGAACCAACCAAATATTCTTGCATGTAATGCAAGTGTGAGGCACATAAATATGTGATGAGCTAGCTGATGATGAACTAGTGCCAACATCATCAACATGGGGAGGTAGAACTAACCTAGCTTGAGATATCAATAGGTTACTTAGTCTACGAATGGCTCTAATGGTCTGAGAGCTAGCCTCTATGATAATATCAGGATGTTGCACTTGAGGAGGTGGGGAGACATCAATAGAGGGGATAAAAGTGCCATCTTTCTTTCACTAGGAAGAGGGTCTATTCTAAGGAGTTCCTCCTCCTACACCCATGTTGAGGTTATTGCTCCAATAGTTCACCTTGAAGCCCAACACAAATTCTACCTACAATTTTCTAAGGAAATGAAATGGTACCTCTAAATTTCTATGTGGAGGGATATCAAAAACCACCCACCAATGATCCTAAAAGTTTGCATGCATGGCATCATTTGTGCACCATTTAATTGATAGTTTGAATTTTTTGTAGTAAACTAGTAAACTAGATGTTGGGTTGGCAAAAAGGCCAGCCAAATCATCTTTTCTTATATTAAGGGCCATGACCTCATCATAGTCCAAGCCATCATCAAACATGTCATGCATTTCATCATGCCAATGAAGAGTGACATTTTGTTTATTGGTAAGGGTTTCAATGTTATCCACTATGGTGTTCAACATGGATAACATAGGAGCCAATGTGGGTACATTATTATATGTTAATCACAAAGCCCTCAATTCAATGATATTTTCAATTATCAAATCCTCAATTCAAGGAGGGTTTTGAGGGGTTAAAGGATCATTTGGTGGATGATTTTATGGGGGCACTAGATTGTTTGGTGGGGGGTTACAAGGAACAATACTCCTTGCCTTAGTGTCATTATTTTGATCAACCAATCCTATTAATTTGCAATTTTTTAAAGAATTTCTATTAAAAACTCTAAATTCTAACAAATTCAAATAAAACTAACAAATCTATAATAAAATTTATTAAATTTATAATAAAATGTTGGAATGTTCAAAATGGGAAGAGTAATTCTAAGGGGGGGGGGGGGGGGGGGGTGAATCAGAAGTATCACACTTTTAACCTTTTCTAATCCTTTAAATCAAATAACTGAAAAGTAAACTTATGCATGAAAACATGTAAATGAATATAAGGTAAACACATGCAATAACATATAACACTAGATTTGGTAACCCATAAACCCTCCAAGAAGAAGAAGGTAAAATTGGGGTAGGGATGATACTCGCAAAAATCACTGTAGCAATAAATGTTTGACCACTTCTGATAGTCTGCCCTATGAAAGGCCTACCCTATTAAAAGCTTTACATTATGTCAATAGTGACCTAGTTAGAGGATTTATAAAACACTTTACATGAAGTATCACCCTATTAAGGGATTTACAATGGGCTATTAAACCCACCTAATATAATAGGGTTTTCAATCACCTTCTCCAAATGAAGGGGACACAACCCAAGCACAAAATGGACACAAAAGGAAAGGGAAATTTTATTAACTTTGTAAATAAGCTAATACATATAGTACAGAGAAAATAAACTTCAAAACATGCCCTATGGGCTTACAATAGCATAAATCTAGAGATAATTTCTACTTTCAGTACCTCCTCTCAAACTTCACTCCGAACTAACTTTTACAATGCCAGAAATGTCCTTAAATAGACCCCAGAGGGTTAAGGACTAGGAGTACATTCTAGAAAGTGCTAGTAGGCATCCACCGACCTAGTAGAAGGCTCTAGAATCTGCGTTAGAAGTTGGTGCAAATCTAGAAGAATCCAAAAATGGTAACCAAACTCTCGAGAGGCATAACTTTTGAACCATAGCTCCGATTGATGAACCGTTTACATTTTTGGGAAGCTCTCGAAGCCCTCTATAGCCCTATGGACCAGCTTTCCTCATCCCCCATTTTTTTTCTCTTTTCAAGGTCATTTAATGCCCCTAACCTGACTTTGAAGCATTCTTAAGAGGTCTCTAGAAATCAAAAAATTGTGATAACTTTCAAACCATGTGGCCTTTTGACCTTATTCTTTTTTTGGAATGCTCTAAATTGTAATTACATTCATCTGGCCAATTTACACCTCCTAGTTCACCAAAATGATGGCTCAATTACAAACTCCTATTTTTTAGCATTTACACGCATCCCAAGGTGTTCAAATACTCTATCCTAGAACACTGATAGTGGAACTGTGAGATTTGGAACCTTTATTTGGCCCAAATGGGTATCCAAAAATGAAAACACATGAAACAAAAACTAAGTCTAAGTACTTTTTTTTTGGGTGACACAAGATTTCCCTTATACCTCTGGATGCTCCTACATCAGACACCCAGGGTAGATTGAAAAGTGACCCTATCACTTTATGAATGGTAGAGGAAATCCCAAATGGGAAACCTTAGAGGCTGAAATCCATGTTGAGCCCTCTATTGGCCATCCTTTTCACTTGACCAAATACTCTTCATACTACCTGTTTCTGGTACTCCTACCCACACGATGATCTAGAATGTCTTCTATCTCCTCCTTCTTAGAAGCAAGAATTGGACATGGCTCTAACATTAGTTCCTCATCTGCACCATCATCATGATACTCTATTAAGTCTGCAATGTTAAAAATAGGAGAAATGTGAATACCATCTAGCAACTCCACCTCATATGCATTTCTTGAGTCATGTTTCTTCAAAATTTTGTAGGGGCCAAATTTCTTCATTTTCAACTTGTTGTAAGTGCCAGCTAGAAATCTTTCTTTTCGTAAGTGTACCATGACTAGATCCCCTACTTGGAATTCCTTATGTCTTCTCCTTTGATTAGTGCTAGCATTATATTCTTGATTCATCTTGGTAATGTGTGCTTGAACCTCCTCATGTAGATGCTTGATATGTTCAGCAAATTCTTCAACTTTAGCACTTGTCCTCTCCCCTTGCTCTATTCCTCAATTCTAGTGCAGTCCTTGAGCTACTTCCATATACAATTTGGAATGGTGATCTACCAATACTCCTATTTATAGAGTTATTGTAAGAAAACTTGGCTTGTGGTAGAATCAAATCCAACCCTTGGGGCTTATCCCCAACTAAACATCTTAGCAAATTGCATAGACTTCTATTTACCACTTCCGTTTGCTTGTCAGTCTGTGGGTGATGTGTGAAACTGAATTTTAAGTTTGTTCTCAACTTTTTCCACAATGTTCTCCAAAAATACCCCACAAATTTAGTGTTTCTATGAAAAACTATACTCTTTGGAAGACCATGTAGTCTTACCAGTTCTCTAAAAAATAAGTCTGCAATATGGACAACATCATGAGTTTTGTGGCATGGAATGAAATGTGCCATTTTGGAGAACCTATCAACCACCACAAATACTGAGTCATTACCCCTTTGTGTCCTTGGAAATCCAAAAACAAAATCCATACTTATGTCCTCCCATGGCTTTGATGGAAAAGGAAATGGCTGATATAGTCCAGTATTGTGGCTAAATCACTTGGCAACTTGACAAACCTGGCAACTCTGTACAAACTTCTTCACATATTGTGAAATTTGAGGCCAAAAATATGTTCTCTAAGAATGGAAATGGTCTTATCTCGACCAAAATGTCCTGCCATCCCTCCACTATGTTTCTCCTTAATTAGATTTTCCCTCATGGAACTCCTTGGAATGCACAATTGACTGCCCTTGAATAACATACCATCCTGAATCAGATAGCCTAACCACTTAGTTTTGTCTATAGCAACAAGCTCTTTACAAGCTTTCCACACTTCAACAAAATTAGGATTATTAGGGTACAGATTCTTGAGTTCATCAAACCCAACTACTTCAACCTGCATTACTGTTAGCAACAACTGTCTCCTACTTACTGCATCTACGACCCTGTTAGATTTTCCACTTCTATGCTTCTGATGCAATTTACCTTGGCTATTTAAGTATTGTAATGCTTGGTGATTAGTATACAAAACAAATTCCTTTGGCAATAAATAATGCCTCCATTTCTTTAAGGCCTAAACTATTGCATAGAACTCTTGATCATAAATAGAATACTTCTTCTTTGTATCATTCAAGTTTTCACTAATATATGCAATAGACTTACCTTCTTGGCTCAATACAGCCCCAATAAAGCTGCCACTAGCATCACAATCCGCCTGGAACACCTTTCTAAAATCTGGAAGTGCCAACACAGGCTGTTATGTTACCTTCTTCTTCAGCATTTCAAAACTTCTCGCAGCTACTACAGTCCATTTGAACTCTTTTCTAGCCCCTCTTATTATGTAAGTTAGGGGTGCACATATGCCACTAAATTTCTTAATAAACTTCCTATAAAAACTAACCAAACCATGAAATGATCTTACCTTAGTAGCAGATGGAGTAGGCCACTCCAAGATGGCTTTTACCTTCTCTGGATCCATTTTGAGACCTTCAGGTGATATAACAAACTCCAAATAGACTAACTCCCTTTTTGCAAAGATACACTTCTTCAAATTAATTAGCAGTTTCTCTTCCCTTAACCTTTCAAGAACACTACAAATATGCAATAAATGTTCTTCCAAAGTCTTGCTGAAAATTAAAAAATCATCCAAATAGACAATAACAAATTTTCCCAAGAACTTCTTAAGTACCTCATTCATAAGCCACATGAAGGTGCTTGGGGCATTTTTCAATCCAAAGGGCATGACTAACCACTCATAAATACCCTCCTTGGTCTTGAAGGTTGTTTTCCACTCATTTCCTTCTTGAATCCATATCTAATGATAACCACTTTTAAGATCTATCTTTGTGAAGTACTAAGCTCTACTCAAGCAGTCCATAAGATCATCCATTCTTGGCAAAAGAAATCGATATTTGATGGTTATCCTATTTATAGCTCGAGAGTCTGTACACAATTTGCACTCTTCATCCTTCTTTGATGCTAGTACTATAGGTATGGCACATGGACTCAGGCTCTCCTAAATCAAGCCCTTCCTCAATAGTTCTTGAACCTGTTTATTTAGCTCCTTAGTTTCAGTAGGAGTCATCCTATAAGTAGCCTTGTTAGGAAAACTAGCTCCTGGGATTAAATCTATCCGATGACTGATTTGCCTTACTAGTGGTAATCCTTCTAGAACATTATCAGAGATAATATCTCCAAACTCACCTAGTAAATTTGAAACTTCAAGTGTTATTTCACTACTACCTTCTTTATATTTCCTATGAATCAAAGCATAACACATACGCTGATGTTCCATTCCATCTAAAAAATTTCTTCCATCAACAAGAAAAATCCTAGCACTGCTACATACCTTTTCACCTTCCTTTTTCATGGGCTTCAGTTTGTGGTGAACTCCATCCTTTGTTAGAGAGTATGTGTTTGCATGACCATCATGTACTACATGTCTATCAAACTACCATGGTCTACCCAACAATAAATAGCAAAGATCCATTGGAATAACATCACAGAGAACTTCATCATGGTAACTCCCAATTTTGAATTTCACTAGACATTGTTCACTTACCAGGACCTTATGATCATCTTTCACCCAAGCAATCCGATAGGGCTGGAGATGTTTCTCCCTCTTGAGCTTTAGCTTAGAGACCATCTCCTCTAATACCAAGTTATCAGTGCTACCACCATCAATGATCACATCACAACATTTATTCTCACACTTGCATCTGGTACAGAAAAAACTTGTCCTTTGTCAGGGCTCAATCTCACCACTTAGTAGGACCCTTTCATTTACCAAGGTCTCTTCTCTTTCTGCATCCTCTAAATGTGATGATTGTGTATCCTCATCCACATGAGCAACCCTAGCTTGACCCTCAACTCTCCTATCTGTCCTTCCTTGTAATTGAGGGCATTCAAAAGTATGATGACCTTCTTCATTGCAATGGAAATAGGTACCATGGAAGCCTCCTCTTCCTTGTCCATGCCCTCTACCTTTTCATCTCTGATTTCCAAAGTCTTGATCATGGAAGTGGTTGAAACCGTCATTCCTCTAGTTCCTGCTAGTACCACATCTTTATTTTTCTTTTGGGTTTCATTTTGGCCTCTAGATGACCTACCGCTTCCCCTTCCTCCTTGACCATGCCATCTTTGTCTCCCTTCAAACCTCTTATTTAGCTTCTCTTCAACTCATAGGAAAAATTAGTATGCCTCTTAAACACTGTTCATTCTAGGCAGACTTAATTCCTCCTAGATGCTAGGTCACAACCCACTAATATAATGAGAAACCCTCTCCTTATTTGCTTTTTCTTGCCCTGGTCTAATCAAAAGTCGATAAAACTCCTCTTTATATTCTTGGACTAATTTTCCTACTTGCTTTAGCCCATGCATATTCTTAAACAAATCAAGCTCATAGTCCACAGGAATGAACTGCTTCTTCAATTTGTCCACCATGTGATCCCACCTTGTCATCTTCTCCTTTCCTCTTTTGTTTCTTTCTAATTGAACCTCTTGCCACCAAATTTGGGCATGGCCTTTCAGTTTGGCCTTTGCAAACTTAACCCTATCTGGGTCCCTAATATCCTCATACTCAAAATATTCTTCCAGTTCATTAATCTAGTCGATCAACTCATCTGGTTTTAGATTTCCTGAAAATACACCCACATCAATTGTAGGTCTTTTCCCAAACTTAGTAATGGCCCTAAAAAGCCTTTCCTCTACCTGATTCAAAACTTCACTATCAAATTCCCCTTCTGGTCCAATTTCTTCTTCTTCATTGTCATCCTCACTGTCGTCACCTACGACAACATTTGTTCCTCTACAGAGCTCCTCCTGCAATGCTTGTGCCTACCTTTGGAGGGTTCTAACCTCCTTAGGATTAATAGCTCCAGCCCTTCCACCATGCTCTCTTCGTGGAGGCATCTTCTTAACTCAAATCCACAACCACACAGTCCTGGTGCAAACTGCCTCATAGTCAGCGCTCTGTCTACACACTCAAGAAAACTAGCTCTGATACCACTTCATGGGGACACAACCCAAGCATAGAATGGACACAATAGGAAAGAGAAATTTTATTAAATTTTCAAATAAGCTAATACATTTAGTATAGAGAAAATAGACTTCAAAACATGCCCTATGGGCTTACAATAGCATAAATCTGGAGATAATTTCTCCTTTCAATACCTCCTCTCAAACTTCACTCTGAACTGCCTTTTACAATGCCAAAAATGTCCTTAAATAGACCCCGGAGGGTTAAGGACTAGGAGTACATTCTAGAAAGTGCTAGTAGGCATCCACCGACCTAGTAGAAGGCTCTAGAAGCTACATTAGAAGTTGGTGCAAATCTAGAAGAATTCAAAAATGGTAACTGAACTTCCAGGAGGCATAAATTTTGAACTGTAGCTCCGATTGACGAACCGTTTATATTTTTAAAAAGCTCTTGAAATGCTCTATAGCCCTATGGAGAAGCTTTTCTCATCCCCCATTTTTTTCCCTTTTTGAGGTCATTTAATGCCCCTAACCTAACTTTGAAGCATTCTTAGGAGGTCTCCAAAAATTGAAAAACTATGATAACTTTCAAACCGTGGGGCCTTTTGACCTAATTCTTTTTTTAGAATGCTCTAAATTGCAATTACATTCATCTGGCCAATTTACACCTCCTAGTTCACCAAAATTATGGATCAATTACATACTCCTATTTTTTTTGGCATTTACACATATCCCAAGGTGTTCAAATATCTATCCTAGAACACTAATAGTGGAACTGTGAGAGTTGGAACCTTTATTTGACACAAATGGGTATCCAAAAATGAGAACACATGAAATAGAAACTAAGTCTAAGTACTTTTTTTTTTGGGTGACACAGGATTGCCCTTATACCTCTAGATTCTCCTGCATCACTAAAGGTTCTCCTACCTAGCTATTAAGCTAACCTATCAATATAGGATTTCCAACTTCTAATACAATGGCAAGAAAGTATTAGAACAATAAACTTAATATTATGCAATTTCTAATTGCTAGATTTAGGCACTTGATCTGCTCTCTCTCTCTCTCATCCTAATCCTCTAAGATCTAATATCTAATCATATCCCTTGTTCCTTGTGCTATTCTGACCAACTAGATGTATAATTGTTGCTCTGCTCCTCTAAGTCTTACTCTCCTCACACTGAATTTCACTATAATCACCCCATATACTACTTTCATCTGCATATGCAATGGATTTTTTGACCTCCTTTTAAAGATTGTGAAGACTTAAAGTTAGGTATGGATCTATGATCCATATTAAATCTTAAGTTCTCACTCATACCTTGTATTTTGCTCATTGGTTGAATGCCTTCTCAATTTTTCTAATTGGTTGCATGGTGATCATATAGGGAATGTAAAAGATTCATCCCTATCCTTTTTCTCCTTTGGAATGTCTTTATGTCAGCTCCAAAAATGGTTTACATCTAAGTTTGTGAGGGCACAAACTCATATGCTAATTTTGTGTTACTTGACACATACTGGACTATTGGTGCTTGACACATATACTATCCTAGATTGCTTGACACCTATTAGACTTTGTCTTGCTCAGCACATATATGATTCTGGCTCACTCGACATATGAAGCATTTTGACTTGCTCAGCATCAACTATGACTTGACACCTATATGTCACTTGGCACTTATATATTGCTCAACATCTGAAGTCACTCGACACCTGTTAGAATTGTGACTCAGCACACACTATGGCTTGGCATTCATAGTGTACTCAATTTCAACATAGAAAGTGATTAAGTGTGTTGATACACAAATGTCAAAACCATCTAAGGTCAGAAATTCCCCCCTTTGACACGAGTGTCAAAAACACTTAACTAAAAATTGCTAATCTATCCTTATCAATACCTTATCCACAAAATTTCAAAATTGTTTAAATTTTTTTCAAAATACCTTAACTCCCCCTGAGCTGATTGTGCCCTGACATTTTTGAAACCAAAAATTTCATGCTGATGTACCTGATACTCTATTTCCTTCTACCCTGTACCTATATTTTGTACCTAATTTATCAGAGCTTATGGAGTATCTACATTTTTTTATCAGAGCTACTTTCCATATTATTGCTAGAATTTTGTATCTCCCGCTTTTTGCTCTCAAAAATTTATAGTATTCTCCCCCTTAGTTATATCTCCCTTATATCTCCCCTAAAACACATACCTCCCCCTTTTTTAACACTAATGTCAAAGGGTTGTAAGGAGTAATACCATACTTAGCCAAAAAAATATTGTTTACCTTCATTACTATTTTTAAAGCTACATCCCAATTCTCCAAAGCTATGTCAAGTGACTTGTGCTAGATGGTAGTCTCTATAGCAAGGTGTACTAATCTATCAAGTGTAGAAAGATTTGGATCTTTCTTCAAAACTGTTTCAGCATACACTTGCTCCTTATGGAGGACTTCTAAATGAGGGGATATGGAGGACTGAATTTTCATTAGTTTGGCCTTAATATTAGCTTCCTCTACTGTAAGTATAGCTAACTCCATTTGAGTGTGAAGCAATTGTGCAAAATGCTTCTCACTTTGAGCTGGATCTCTAGGTAATTGCATGCTAGAGATTTTCAAGTGTCTTTCCAAGCTCATTATTCTTTGATTTGTTTCTTGTGTGAAATTGGCAAAATCACACAACATCCTATACAATGAAAAAATGTTTTCAAGGACAACTTTGATCTTATCTATTGTCTTGGCCAACTCTATCTATTCAAGTACAATTCCACTTGATATCTTCTAATTCACTTTTCCTTGAAACTTTCTTTCTGACCATTCTATGATTTTAACATTGGTGTCATGGTCTTCATTTGTCACCTGGTCAACTATGTCTGATAGTTGCTCTATTATATGATTTGCTTCATCTGGTGACTATAAGCTAAAGGCATCCAATAAGATTTCCTTGATGTCATGAAGTGCTTGCTTATGTTTGAACTCTTTCCTAAGTATCTCCTAGCTCATCCTTCTATCCAATGCATTTTTCATTTTAATCATTTGTCCCATCGTAATGGTCTTGGAATCATAGGAAGGAATTGCAATATCTTCATCTAATTCAAGTTCTCCATAGTGAAGTACTTTGGCCACTCTTGTTGAACTCAAGCCTAGAGTTGAAAATTGCAAGGGAATGGATTTAGTGCTTGGTTTTTGAATGGTTTTTGTAGGAGTGCCAATCTTTGGTAATTCTACCAATGTCTGAATGGTGGTCTGTTCCTTTTCTTTTACTGTATCCTCCTTCTCATTTGACCTCCTTTCCTTTACACTCAGCATCTAATCAATATCATTTGTTTCACTTGGTGGAGGTGGTGGTGGAAGCATTAGAACCTTACTTCTAGTAGTTGTGTATGTGAAAGCCGGTTCCTTTGGTTTCACCTTTTCCTTTTGTGGTGCTGCTACTATCTTTTGTAACTCATCAACACTCACGAACACAGGGCTTGTGCATAACTGTGCTTGTAAAGTAGATTGGTGAAGGATCTTGGAGAGATCCTCTGTAGTAAGGGGATTGGCATTCTGAGTTGACTTGTTAGTAATATCCTTAATGATTACCATTTTTGCAGGTGTGATGGTTTTATGAGGAGGGCTAGGAGGTGGCAATTGTGTGTCTTGCACACTCTATTCATCTTACTATTCTTGTTGCTGATCAACTATTGCCATTTCTTCTCCCTTAGCTGATTCATCTTCTTCTTTCTCCTTATTCTCTTTCTCTCATTTTTCTTCCTCGTCTTTCTTTTCCTCCTCCTTCTTTTCTTCTTCTGTTTCCTTTGCCTCTACCTCCATTCTCTATTCTTCTACTTTCTTTTCCTCTACCTTCTCTTTGGCACTGGTTTCTACCTTATTAGTTTCCTTTACTTTATCATCAGTAATTTTATAAAAAAAATTCCACAATTGTGTGGATTTATTCACAACATCCTCAATCTTATTTTGAAGGATACAAAAGGCTTTGTACTTGAGTGAAAACTTGCCACTATGTTTCTTGTTTACCTTGGTTATTTGAGCAATTGTCATGTCAAGCTCTACTTGTGCTAGGGTAGATTTTCTAATCTCCCTTTCCATCTTTAGACAATAATGCCATTTATTCTTAATTATCTCATATAATTCCTTTAGCATGGTATTGTCAAGTTCTAGAGGTGTGTTTTTAAATTTTTCCATCATTGCATACATAGATTCCTCTACTTTATTCCACTCTTCCCTACTGAGCTTATTGAAATTAAGAGACTTTAAATAATTCAAATCCACATTTTTAATCTTATTACAAAGTTTATCAATTGTAGATTTTGGAGAATGACTTAAACACTTTAAATTGGTTAATTTCCTCTGATTCTATTCTCTCTTCATCATCTATATTTGGTTGTGCCTCATACCTTCTTCTCTTCTTGGGCTCTTTAGTAGGCTATGTAGTAATTTTCTTCTTCTCTATTGATGCCTCTTTAGTCTTTTGAGTAGATTCTCTTGTAGTGGCCCTTGTTGCTAGAGCTAGTTTGGTTTGAACTGGCTTGGTGACCTTTTTGGGCTTGGGCTAAGTTGTAGGCTATGTTTTTTCCTTTCTCTTCTTTTGCTCTATAGGTGTAGGTGCTTCCTTAGCTTCTTCTCCCTTAGCACCTTCCTCCTTTTCTTCCCCTAACCCTTGTTTTAGCTCAACTAGGCCTTGCCCTTACTCTCCTTCTTGCTCACTATCTCCTTCTACTTCTTCTACTTCACTTGCTTCTCCCTCAATACTTGCTCCAAATGTCTTAGTTATATTCCTTACCATTTTATCTTTCTTCTTGATGACAGGAGCTATTTTCAATTCAGTATCAACTTTAGACTTAACAACATCATATGTTCCAAAGTGAGGATCTGCCTTATCTATTACTTCTACAAGCAATACATGTTGTGATTGATACTAAGGCTTCATCTACATCAAGTTCATATCCTAATGGTCTTAGCCATGTTACTCTTAGTATTGCTACCTGAATGTAGGTGAAATCAATATCAACCAAGAAACACATGTCATTGACATGTTGTTGTACTAATGAGACTGGTATCCTCATTCTCTATTTCACGAACTTCTTAAAGTCTTCAAAGTAACTAGTTATCTAAGCCTCAAAGTTATCTCCCATCTGATCAATGAACTCATTGATTTGTGTGACTGTGGACTTATTGGAATTCTAGTTTACCTTACCAATTGAAGGGAATTCTTCCATCACATAAAAGAATATGTAGACTAATATTCATCCAAATTTGCATTGTGCTCCCTTGGATCTTCTTATAGCTCCAAAATTTTCATTAATTTTCCGAAGCATTAGTTCTGCCAGATCATAGGTATGATCTTTCTTCACCAACTTGCAAGCCACATTAATAGCTATGTAGGGTATGATGTTCAATCTACTAGATTGGTAAAATATATGTGAAATTATTCTTACAAAAAATTCAAGTAAGGGTCCAGTTATAGTGTCTATAGTCATTCCCCTATTGTTCCATTTTGCACCTGTGTTCTTCTCAATGACTTCATTTTTGTCACTTCTAGAGGTCTTTTGCCAATCTAGGGTTGGGAGTCTAGTAACCCTATGAACTATTCTCTTGGTAATCTTGACAAGTCCTATCTCCAGCCATAGACATCCATCATGAATTCCACTAAAAACAATGTGAATCCTTTCTTTCTTAAACACCATAGGAGAAACTAACATTTTGGTCAAACCCTTCTTCTCAACAATTTGGAACTCATCTTTTAATATCCCATTGTCACATAGCTTATCATAGGCATGGAAGATTTCTAGATCGCCTATGGCACAAATTTTGTAGTTATAGCACTTTCTTATGTCTTGAACCATGAAAACCTTAGGTGGAATGATGGATAATGCACCAACTAGGTCATTTCTATAGGCAACTTCGGGGATTGGCCTAAATTTGGGTTGTTTGACCTCATTGTTAACTAATTGGACCTCATGATCTTCCTTTTCTTTGAGGTTCCTTGTGTTAGAATCTGAAAAGATTAATAACCCAGAAAACTAGTGCAAAGAGTAAATATCTAAACTATGAATGCAAATGATATAAAATCAAAATAGCATCATAGAGTTAGTCTCCTCTAATACCATGTTAGAATCTGAAAAGATTAATAACCCAGAAAACTAGTGCAAAGAGTAAATATCTAAACTATGAATGCAAATGATACAAAATCAAAATAGCATCATAGAGTTAGTCTCCAAGAGAGTAATACAAATGCTGGAAGCAAAATAGCATTAAGAGGATGCAAAAATCAAAGATCCAAATACAAGCCAGGTAGCATGCTTATATAGGCTAGGAAGAGGGAGGAGGTGGCAACACCAACCAATGAGGAGCAACCATCTATCAGACTAAAGATAGAAAAGTAGCTTCCCAAGATAGGTAATGGATGCTCACATGTAGGAAGGTGACACCTCACAACCATTCACCTAATAAGACATGCTTTATTAACCTAAGCAAGATTATTAAAAGTGTAGGAAAAACCTAGCAAAATAGGAAAAATAAAAAACTTCACTAACACCCCCCCATAAGCGAAGCTTAGGTGGATGTAGAAATGGGTCCCGGCAAGTCAAGCCTGATGAGGTACCCATGTACATAAAATTCCCCCAAAAGAGAGAGAAAAGAGACTCCCCAAAGAAAATTAGGACTCCAAGTGAGAGGAAGAGGCCCCCCCAAAAGATGTAGCATCCCGCACCTCCAGCAAAGCTTGCAAATTTTTTCTGGTAGATCCACTTGCATCGAACAAGTTTTCTTCCCTTAGGAAAAAGGACAAGATCCCAAGTGTGGTTCCTCATCAAGGAACTATACTCTTCCTGCATAGATGTATCCCACTCAAAAATACCAGAAGCCTCATGAAAGGGCTGTGGATTTGAGGCAGTAG
Source organism: Cupressus sempervirens (assembly GCA_028749045.1). Classification (NCBI taxonomy): domain Eukaryota; kingdom Viridiplantae; phylum Streptophyta; class Pinopsida; order Cupressales; family Cupressaceae; genus Cupressus; species Cupressus sempervirens. The sequence goes on from CM053789.1 coordinate 81,304,573, forward strand.
CAATGAAGATATGTAGAGCATCCTGGAATTGTGAACGAGTCTGCTTGGTGTCTGATGGATCCCCAACCCAATCACCTGCAAACTGCAAGGTCTGTCTAGCCCAAAGTGGACCAGAAGATGGAGAATCTAGAGGAGAATCATCAAGCTATGAATGATGACTAGGAGAGGAAGGAGGTGAGTCCTCTAAATCACTTTCTGCATCAAAAGTGGAGGTAGAAGACTGCTCAAGTGAATCTGACCCATCAGAAGATCTATCATGTATTCCAAGTGACTCCAATGTCAAAGTAGAAGGCAACCCTATGACCATGCTCTGCTAGTTAAGCTGATGCAAGTAGTGGAAGTTAAGATGGCCAAACTGCTCATGCCATAATCTGCTCACATAATTAGAGTGAATGAGAAAAATAGTCAAAGGAGGATCAGGAACAAGGTGAGAAAACATATAGAGTCTTGACTGATGATCTGCTCTCCCAACTGCAATTGTAGAATCATTGTGCAACTCACGTATCTCCACTAAATTAGGAATGAACTCAACTCGCTTGCCTAAACCTGTGTGAGTGATCTGGTGTACCGATAGGAGATTAGTTGACAATGAGGGTACATAAGGAACATCATGGAATGTGCCATCTCCCACATCAACAGACCCTCTCCCACACACCTCAATAGGAGTGTTGTCACCCATCAACATAGAAGGCATAGTACATTGCTCCAAGGATGCAATTTCTTCCTTAGATGAAGCCATGTGGTGTGAAGCACCCGAATCAAGAACCCAAGTGGATGGTGAGGAAGCAACTGCAAAAAGGGCCTTGCCCTTTCCTTTCCCCTTGTTGTTTTCTTTTTCTTTGTTAGAACCTTCATTAGAACTTTGTTTGATAGACTCAGGAACACTGATATTATTCTTCTCAAGAATGTATGTCAAGTGATCAAGTTGTTTCTGCAAACATTTATGTTCATCATGACCAGGTCTTTTACAATAGGCACATTTGACCTTTTCTTTCTTAGGCTTATCACCCTTGGAAGATGGTGTATCAATAGTTGCTTTTGAAGAAACCGGCATCTGATCCTTCTTCTCCTCGCTATTCTTTTGTTTCTTGTCCTTACTATTGTTGTTACTACTTTGTCCTTGTTGTTCTTTTGTGCCTTGGTTAGCAGCCAAGGCATGTGACTTAAAGGACTTAAGAATGCCCATCTGGATTAGCTTGTCCTATTCTCGAGTCAGATTGACAGCAAAATCATCTAAAGATGGCATGGTGAATTGAGTACCAAGTGCACCCTTAGTAGCATAGAAGGTAGAAACAAACACAGAATATTCTGAACTTAGCTTAGAGAGAATACTAAGAATCAGTTGTTCATCTTTCTTTTCAATTCCACATTGTTTTAACTGCAGCCTTAGTGATTTCAATTTGGTGAAGAAATCTTGGATTGTGTTGAAATTGCCTGGACTCAAACTAATTAATTCGTTTTCCAACATATGACCCCTCATTGAATCTTGTGTGCCAAATAGTGTCTCTAGCTTTGTCCATACTTCATTTGGTGTATCCAAAGACTCAATGTGAAATAGCAATTCAGGAGAAACAGACAAACACAATGTTCCATATGCCTCATCACATTTGTTAAACCACTTAGACTTGTCTTCATCTTTAGTAGGTTCAGTTTCAAGTCCCATAGTTATCCTATTTAATCTAGATTTCTTTAAGTGAATTGTCATGCGTGATTTCCACTCAAAGTAATTGTATGGAGTTAGGATGGGCATATTTGTTTGATCCATGATGAAGAAATGCTAAAAAGAAGAGAACCCAGCCACGACAATGCCCCCCCCTCTTTACTCAATCAAAGAACCCCCCCTCAAAGAAATATGATTTGGCACTTTATTTTAGTGCATTTACAACTACCACTAGAAAGAATTACTTAGTGGTCTTGATTTCAATGCATTACAAACCCTCATGAAGAGCATATGCTAGAAGTGAAACTTGGGCACAATAATCAAGGAAAGAAATAGCACCAATGTGATCTACTCGAAAAATTATGCACTTTCAAAAAAAGAATCACCTCGATACGAGGTCGTATGAGAAAGTTATGATCCTCCAAAGTTTCCAAAACGAGAACTGTGCACAGTCACGGCTGAGAATCTGCAATTTTTGAAGAATTCATGCATGAAAATCAAAAAACAACTCCACTAGTGGATAGAGCACAAAAAAATAGCTAAGTTCATAACAAGAATCATCAAAATCAGAGTCTGTATGAGCAAGAACGAGACATTTGAAAACTGCATTCAAATCTGCGACTGCCAACGGAGAGGGGTATGGCTGTAGCTTTGCATGCTCGATTTTGAAAAATATGCAGCTTGCATGCAAAATCTAAAAGATACCCAGATGGTTTTTTGGGGCTGCGAACAAAACCCAGAAAGCATTTTTCTTGCTGATGTACAGAAGATGTTGCCGTAGTGTAAATCAGACGCCTTTAATAGTAAAAAACGGCTCCAAAAATTAAAAAACGACCCCAGCAACCAAAATATGACATGCAAATGCTAGATTAGCTTCTTAAGTCCATCAATGGCATGCTGAAAACTGCAAAACTGATGGAAAACTCCAAATATGCAAGTTGGTTGTCAGATTTGAGATTGAAACCCCAGAGAAAAACTATTTTTGTCAAAACTTTTCTGATTCTCAGGATCATCCAAAGATGCAAGAGAAGAGCATACTTCGTTTTTCAAAAAACTACAATAAAGTTTATTTGCCCCTCCCAAATCTCTCAAATAAGGAAACTAAAATCTACTCTTGCACATAGAAAAGCTCTGATACCATGTTACAATCTGAAAAGATTAATAACCCAGAAAACTAGTGCAAAGAGTAAATATCTAAACTATGAATGCAAATGATACAAAATCAAAATAGCATCATAGAGTTAGTCTCCAAGAGAGTAATGCAAATGCTGAAAGCAAAATAGCATTAAGAGGATGCAAAAATTAGAGATCCAAATACAAGCCAGGTAGCATGCTTATATAGGCTAGGAAGAGGGAGGAGGTGGCAACACCAAACAATGAGGAGCAACCATCTATCAGACTAAATATAGAAAAGTATCTTCCCAAGATAGGTAATGGATGCTCACATGTAGGAAGGTGACACCTCACAACCATTCACCTAATAAGACATGCTTTATTAACCTAAGCGAGGTTATTAAAAGTGTAGGAAAAACCTAGCAAAATAGGAAAAATAAAAAACTTCACTAACACCTTGAACTAGAGGCCATTTTATCGAACTAGGGTTTTAAATGTATTAAAAATTGTAACTCTATGTAGCTTGGCACTTGATAAATACCTATGAATTGATGAGTTCATGATAAATTACTATTGGAATCTATGCAAATGACTATTAGGTTATTTCTTGATCACTTCTTCACTCTTCTCATCCATGATCTATGTTCAAATGGCATGAAAATGAATGAAATTTGACCTTATACCTGTAAAAGACCTAGCCTTAAATGCTTCATGCATACAGTTGTAAACTTGATACTTGAAGGATTTAGTATGACTTAGCTCCCATTGTAATTCATTTACTCAGCTTTAACTAGACTTCTACTTCACTCGCCTTCAACTATTAGCTCAACAGCTATTGGAAACTCAACATCCATTGGAGCTTTACTTGGCATCTAAGGGTAACTTGGCAGCTTCTCCAAAAAAAAATCTGGCATCTTTTCTCATGCTGATTTCTTCTCTAGGGTACTCCTTTGTTCTTTAGGACTGATATATGGTTTGACATTGTATATTAGTGACATACATCTTTCTTTTTCTTAGTTGGATGAACTATGATCACTTGATCTCTTAGGTGAAGTGATTTCTCCATTTGATGTGCGATACTCCCATTTCTTTTTCCAAGTCTTGTTCATTTGCCCTCTTGTTTGTTCAACATCAACCTTCTCTTTTCCTTTGTTGACTTTGGTCTTGGGTGCTTTTGACTTTGTTTGGCAATTCCTACTAATATGTCTAGTCTTCAAGCAATTGAAGCATGTAATTTGGCTTGTCCATCTACTATAACTTCCTCTAAAATGTGTCCTTATGCAATTTTCAAGTATGTGTCCATACTCTTGACAATAGTGACAACTATATCTAGTATTGTAATCCCAATTGTAGTGATGACCATGGTTATTTCCTTTTGCAGGCTGATTAGGTGTCCACATAAGCTTTGATCTACATTCAAATGCTCTATGTCCATATTTTTTGCAATTGTAGCAATGCCCTTCAAATCTTGGTGTCCTCATAGTCTTGGTTTTACATTCATGTGCTTGATGTCCTTGCCTTTTACACTTGTGATAAAAGCTTGCATTTGTGGGCTTATCATGCTAACGACTATTCTTGCTCCTACACACATTAGAGGTATGTCCCTTTTTACCATAGAAATGACAAGTAGGTTTAGTGTTCTTTCCTTTGTTAGTCCTTTCTTCTATAGTCTTGGATGATTCTCCTTGTTTAGTGCTGGTGTAGCCAAGTCCTGAAGTGTCATTACTGGCCCTTGGTGATTTCAGTAATTGCTCAATGTACTTGATAGCCTCATTGGGTTTGTTGAAGCTTTCTTCTATCTCCTTCTCTCTCTTCAATTCATTTTACAATTTTTCATTCTACATTTTCAAGGTAGAAATCTCAATGTCCTTCATGTTTAGCTCATGATGAGCATTCATCATCTAACTTAAGGTATCTAGATGCATGTTTGAGATCCTTTCAAACTCAATTGTCTTCTCTTCCAGTCTATTGGTAGGATTTCTCTTGTCATCTTCTATCGTGGCCTTGTCTTTAATGGCTCTCTTCTTTTGTTCAGTCACTTCACAAATCATTATGGCTTGTGATTCTTATTCAAGCTTGAGTAATCTAATTTCTTTAGCTTGTGCTCTATTTTTCTACAATAGTTTTTCTATTGCTACATCAAATTCCTTGGAACCTCCATTGGAGAACACTTGTGTGGTATCAATTTCCTTTTAGTGTATGCCATTTTTAGCTATGGCTATCTCCTTCCTTCTTTCTAGGGACTTTCTCAACTCTTCTTTGATTGTCTATGATCTTCCCAAGTTTGAAGACTTCCATTTTCAAACCTTTTCTCTAAGTTGTTAGGATACTCCTTGTGAGAAACTTAGCTCTGATACCAATTGTTGGAATGTTCAAAATGGGAAGAGTACTTCTGAGAGGGGGGGTGAATTAGAAGTATCACACTTTTAACCTTTTCTAATCCTTTAAATAAAATAACTAAAAAGTAAAATGCATGCATGAAAAAATGTAAATGAACATAAGGTAAACACATGCAATAACACATAACACCAGATTTGGTAACCTAGAAACCCTCTTGAAATAAGAAGGGAAAATTGGGGTGGGGATGATACCCAAAAAATCATTGTAGCAATAAATGTTTGACCACTTCTGATGGTCTACCGTATGAAAGGCTTTCCCTATTAAAGGCTTTACGCTATGTCAATAGTGACCTGGTTAGAGGATTTACAAAATACTTTACATGAAGTGTCACCCTATTAAAGGATTTACAATAGGCTATGAAGCCCACTTAATACAATAGGATTTTCAATCACCTTCTCTAAAGGTTCTCCTACCTAGGTGTTAAGCTAACTTCTCAATATAGGATTTCCAACTTCTAATACAATGGCAAGAAAGTATTAGAATAATAAACCTAATAGTATGCAATCTCTAATTAGTAATTTAGGCACTTGATCTGCTCTCTCTATGATCCTGATCTTCTAAGATCTGATATCTGATAATGTCCCTTGTTCCTTGTGCTATTTTGACCAACTAGATGTATAATTGTTGCTTTGTTTCTCTAAGTCTTACTCTCTTCACACTAAATTTCACTATAATCACCCCATACACTTCTTTATCCACATATGCAATGGATTTTTTGACCTCCTTTTAAAGATTGTGATGACTTAGGGTTAGGTATGGATCTATGATCCATATTAAATCTTAAGTTCCCACTCATAGCTTACATTTTCCTCATTGGTTGCATGCCTTCTCCATTTTTCTAATTAGCTGCATGCTTATTGTATAGGGAATGTAAAATATTTGTCCTTATCCTTTTTCTCCTTCAAAATCTCTCTATGTAATCTCCAAGAATAGCTTACATCTGAGTTTGTGAGGGCACAAACTCATATGTTGATTCTGTGTTACTCAACACATATACTATCCTAGATTGCTCGATACTGATTATACTCTGTCTTGCTCAGCATAAATATGATTCTGAATCACTCGGCATATGAAGCATTTTGACTTGCTTGGCATCAATTATAACTTGAAACCTATGTGTCACTCGACACTTATACACTCCTCAACACCTAAAGTCACTCTACACATGTTGGAATTCTAATTCGGCACACACTTTGGCTTGGCATTGATAGTGTACTTGGCTTCAATATAGAAAGTGATTAAGTGCATTGACACTCAAATGTCAAAACCATCTGAGATCAACATAAAATTTATTAACAACAAAAAAACTAACCTTTTATAATTTATCCGATTAAAAAATTGATATCTGTGGAATAAAATGCAATATATGACTATGAAAACACAACTTGCGAGTTGTGTTTTTTTTTTTAAAAATACCACTTACAGTTATTGGGTATCCAATATAATACCAGATTCTTATTATTATCAGATATTTGATATGAAATCAGATACCTGATAAGGGTTGGGCCTTACTTTCCAAGTTTGGTATCAGGATGGGTGAAAAAAACCTAGAAAAAATTTTGAAATGCTTTTAGATGTTTTCAAACTCTATTTTTTTCACATCGCCACTTTTTGGAACACCATGACCCTACACATACCCATATAATAGGTATATCCTTCTTCCATACCACAATGTTCTTGGAAGGAAAGAATTTCTAAACATAAAAGAATAGACATGTTGAGAGTGAGCCAAAGTTACATGGATATGTTTTTGATGCTTAGATGCTCTCCATATTCTCAATTTGATGGTTCAATTGCAACTTACCAAGGTCAAAAGATAGAATTTTTTTTATCACTTTTAATGTTAGGTCGCTAGCTTCAAAAGGAAAACTATTAAGTCAGCTAGAGCTGTAGATTTTGTGAGTATTTACATGTATCCAAAACTTAATTTCCATAAATGTGGTGTCATTAAACTTCATTCCTCTACCATCTCACTCAGAAAGAGTCTTCTTCACTAGTTCAACTCAACCTAGGGTTTTGGTTCTCTTTGCCTTGCTAACCCAATAACCCTATGAATCATCTTCTTGATTATCTAAATAGGTTAGTCATGCCAAAATTGCATGTTGTGGACTTGATATAGTATAAACATAATCCTTTTTCCTTGAAAATCTCTAGGCATATGCAAAATGTGGGCTAAACCCTTTGATTCCAAAGCTTGTGGTTGGCTTTCTATTGGATACAATTGTTCAATTATGTGTTGTCTTTGATGTTACACAAATGTCATATCAATTATCTATCAACATCTACTGAGCTTAGTTGGTTTCCAAGATGATTTTTAGTGTCTACTAAGCATTCCTAGACATTACCTTGCTTAGATAGTGTCTACCAAGTTCACTTCGGCATCACAAGATTTTGTGGTAGAAGTTAATGTTAACTGAGCTCACAAGGTTAGCAATGGAAAGTTAGTGTTTACCGAGTTCACTTGGTCTCCAAAGAGTTTTGTAGGGTTCGTAGTGTTAATTGAGCTTTTGATGGTTAACATAAGAAATCTTTTTAGGATTAGTGTTTATCATGCAGGGTCAACCAATGAAAGATTTTGTTAATTTGTGGAATAAAGCTTAATTGATTTAAGTATTATTTCCAACTAACTATGGTAATGATTATTGGTGATTATAACTTGTGAATGAGCCAACTTGATAATTTGAATGGTATATATGAAAGGTCAAATTGAGAATTCTAAGTGTGAAAGTGAATGAATGAATGAGCAAGCATGCAAGTAAATTGATTAAGTGTGAAGTGAAATTTGAAGGATGGTTAGATATCCTTGAGGAGTAGCAAAGATATATTTGATTAGGAAGGATCTAGTGGAGAAGACTAGAGATTTGTAATCAATAATTTAAGTTGCATCTCATTCAAGTCATTTCATTGTTACTTTCTAATCATTGTAGCAGTGATTCCTAAATCTTTTAACAGAGTTGGTTTAACAACCATTTGTAAATCCATTAACAAGGTGATATATGCATTGAATTTTTCTAAAGACCTCTAACAAGGCTACTCCTAACAGGGTGATTAAATCCTCTAACAGGGTCATACCTAATAGTGTGTTATGTAACATTTAACAAGGTTGGCTCCTAACAGGGCTCACTTCAGAAGAGTGAAAATCTGTAGCTAGTCACATTGGTGGTTTTTTTTTATTGGTTTTCCACGTTAAATATGGCATCTCATGTGTTCATGCTATTTCTTTTATGATTGCAATTTATTTCTATGCATGTCTAAGATCTGTTAAAAATTAACATACACTGCATTTATCGAGTTTCAACATTTTATGTATGTTTACCAAGTGATAGTAATAAATAGATTTATTAGACATCTAAGGGATTTGTGGATTTATTTTTGTGGTAATTTATTCACCCCTCCTCTCAGTTACTCTATCTATATTTCCAATGATTGGTATTAGAGCTTTTGGTTCTTGCAGGAAAAGGTTTCAAGGACTTAAGCTAAAGATCAAGATGTCTTACAAGAGAGAAATTCCAAGGCTTAATAGAGATAATATTTTAGCATGGTAGGGCCTTATGAGACTTCATCTGGCTTCCATTGGTGATACAATATTGAAATACATTGATGAAGAATATGTAGCTCCTACTGGCACATTATCTATTAATGAAATTGTTGAGAAGAAGACTCATAACACCATGATAGATATTGCATCAGCCCTAAGCTATGAAAAATTTGATGAGATCAAGGACTACAAAAATGCTCATGAAATATGGATCAAGCTAAAGGAAATCTATGGAGGTGATGAAAATGTGAGGAGAACCAAAGTAGAAAGCCTAAGAGGACAATTTGATCAAATGAAGATGAGAGAGGATGAAAATATTGCAAAATGTGTTGAAAGGATCAAAGCAAGTGTTAGTGCAATTAGAGCTTCTAGAGGAAAAATCAAAGAAGAAATTGTTATAAGTAAAGTTCTTAGAAGCTTACTTCTTATTTATGCAATTAGAGTGTCTTCTGTTCAAAAAAGAAGATGTGAAGAAAATCACAAAATAAATTTTGATGCCATAGTGGGAAGATTGACAGCTTTTGAGCTAGACAGTTATGACAACTATGTTCCAACTTCCAAGAACATTGAATCTGCATTTGAAGCCAAACTTTCACTTAAGGAGAAAGGAAAGAAAATTAAGGACATTCAGTCAGAAAGTGAAGAAGAATTAGAAGAAAGTTCAGATAGTGATCTTGAAGTTGTTGAAACACTACTTGCAAGGAAATATTCTAGGGGTAGAGGAAAATACAAAGGTAAAGTTCCCTTAATTTCTTTTTCATGTGAAGAAATAGGTCACAAGTGCAATGGCAAGAAGGATTTCAAAAATCACATATCATTCAAGCACAAAGGTAAGAAAACATGTTTTATGGCTAAAGATTCTAAGGGTTTTGATAATAGTGAGGACAAAATTGTTTATATTGCTATAAATGATGAATCTAATAATTATGAAGAAGAAGATGAGATGGCACTTATCTCTCATGTGAGAAAAAATGATACATAGAACATTGAGAGTGGATGTTCACATCATATGACTAGTGACAAAAAAAAGTTTGAATGCTTTGAAGGCTATGATGGTGGTAGTGTAAGATTTGGAAACAATGAACCTTGTTGTTTAAAAGGAAGAGGAAAAATTTTATTAACCAAAGAACTTGTATGTGATAATGCATATTGGGTTGAAGCACTGAAACATAACCTATTGAGTGTGGCATAGCTAATCAATATTGGATTCAAGGTGGAATTCATGCATGGCAAAGCAAGACTACTAGACGATAAAGGAAAACTGATTGGATCAGGTGGACAAACAAAAGGTAACTTATTTTATCTTGATCGTGGTCAGTGCTCATGTTTTACTACTCAAGTTTAAGAAAGTTGGTTATGGCATAGAAGGTTATGTCATGTAAACTTTGATAACATGGAAAAAATAAGAAAATTTAGGAAAGTAATAGGAAATCCTAATTTGAAGAAACCTGATGTTGGTCTATACAAGAATTGTCAGATTGGTAAGATGGGAAAGACTAGCTTTAAAAGTGAAAACTATCAATCTAAAGATGTTTTAGAAATTGTGCATACTGACTTATGTGGACCTATTGGAGTAGAGAACTATAATGGAGAAAAATTTTGTATTCCTTTTGTTGATGACTACTCTAGAATGATGATTTTTATGTACTTAGAAGTCAGAAGCATTTGAGAAGTTCAAATTTGGTATTTAGCAAGAGTTGAAAAAGAAATAGGGAAATGATTGAAATTCTTGAGATCAGATAGAGATGTTGAATTCATCTCCAATGAATTCAATAACTTTTACATTGAAGGAGGAATCAAAACATAGGTATTAGCTCCTAGAACTCTTGAGCAGAATGGAATAGCTGAAAGAAGGAATAGCTCTATCATGGATTGTGCAAGAACTTTAATGATTTAAAAGAGCGTTGCTATCAAATACTGTAAGGAAGCTATCAACACTGCAATTCATACCTTAAATCAAGTATAGTTGAAGAAGAACTCATTTAAAACCCCCTATGAGTTATGGTATTGCTATAAACCTAATGTAAGTTACCTGAACGTATTTGGAAGTAAATGTTACATTTTGAAAAAATCTAGAAAAGCAAAATTTGATGCTAAAGGTGATGAAAGAATATTCTTAGGATATTCTTGCAAAAGTAATACATATAGATGTTTGAATCCATCTACTCACAGAATCATAGAAAGGGCACATGTGAAAGTTGATGAGTTTGCAAAAAAGACTGAAGAAGAAAGCAAAAAGGAGCCTAAAGATTAGAGGAGATTTGTTTTTATTGATACATTGCTAGAAACATTTGTCAATAAGAAGACTACATCTACCGAGCCCATCATAGTTACTGAGTTGCAAGAAGTTCAAACCAAGTCACAAGGACCTGATTCTTAGCCTGAAGCTACCAAGCCAATGCCTACCAAGTCTGAGTAGCTAGAACCTAAAGTTGAAGCTCAAGAGGATGAAAATGCAATTCATTCAAGAGGCAAGGAACTTGTATTTTTTAAGTATGTCAGGAGGCATCATATACCAGATCAAATTATTGGAGACAAATTAGAAGGTACCATGACAAGAAGTAAGCTAAAAGATACATGTTTACTTGCTGATTTTGAACCTAGAAATGTCAAATATGCAATGGAAAATGAAAGTTGGATTGAGACTATGAATGAAGAGTTAGAAAAAATAGAGAAGAACAAAACTTGGACTCTTGTTCCTAGTCCTAAAGATAAAAATGTGATTGGAACAAAATGGGTATTCAAGAATAAGTTGAATGAAGATGGATAGGTATCAAGGAACAAAGCTAGATTGGTATGTAAAGGATATTCTCAAGAAGGCATAGATTATGGTAAGACTTTTTCTCCTATTACAAGATTAGAAGGAGTTAGAACCTTACTTGCATATACAACACATAAAATATTTAAGGTATATCAGATGGATGTCAAATCTATATTTCTCAATGGTATTCTTAATGAAGAAGTCTACATTGAGCAACCTAAAGACTTTGTTGATCTAGACAAGAAGGACATGCTTTGTAAGTTACACAAAACATTATATGGTTTGAAACAAACCCTTAAAGCATGGTATGAAAGATTGCATAAATACCTTATTCAGATTGGATTTCAAAGAACTAATGATAACATTAGTTTGTACATCAAGCAAGGACCAGATAATAAGATTTTTTGGTAGAAATTTTTGTGGATGACACTTTGTTTATAGGGAATGATGTTCACTGTAAATAATTTTTAGAGAAAATGAACAAAGAATTTGAAATTTCTATGTTTGGAGAGATTAAGTTCTTTGTTGGTCTTCAGATTCAGAAAAGCAAGAATGTTATCTACATTACTCAGTCTAAGTATATCAAGGAAGTACTCAAGAAATTTGGTATGGAAGATTCTAAACTAGTTGGAACTCCCATGTGTATAGGACTAAAGCTTACAAAAAATGATGATTCAAAAGAGGTCAATTAGACCTTAAATAGATCAATGATTGGAAAATTGCAGTATGTTGTTCATACAAGGCCTGATATTGCTTTAGCAGTTGGTATTGTAGACACCTAAAAACCTTTAGAAAATAAAGTATTTTTATTTTCCGAAAAATTCCTGATGACATCATCATTTATTAATTAATTAATTATTTTATTTTTATGCCATTAAATCCCTTTATCTTAATTAAAAATATTTAATTAATGAATCCCTCCCAAAAATGTTTAAATCTTATTTAAACATTATTTCCTTATTTATTAATTATTTAATTAATAAATTGACCAAAAACCCCAAAATAAATAAAAAATTTATTTTTTGCCCAAAACTTGGCCAATTTCCTTAAGACCACTAACCTCTTCCAAAATCTTCTAATCTTTCTTTAATTTTAATTAATGGCTAATCCCATCATTTCCTACCCCTAATCCCAACTCAAAATATTTAATTACATTAAATATTAATCCTCATGTTTATTAAAAAAGTTTTAATAAATATCTCCTCAACCCAAATCTTTGAAATAAATAAAACTTTATTTATTTCTTAAAATCTAATTTATCCTCATCCTAAGAAGTTCTAGACTCTTTTAGAAAGTCTTCATCCTCATTCTAGGAAATTCTAGACTATTCTAGAAAGTCTTTATCCTCATCCAAAGTCTAGACTCTTCTAGAAGATGTCTTTAAAACTAATCCTCATCCCCTCCTAACCTTGTCCAATTCCCTAAACATGGGTTAAAACTTACTAACCCAAGCCAAATTTGACAAATATCTCCTCCTTCAGCCACCCTCATTAAATGCCATCCACTTGCCTATCCCTAAGCTAAGCCTAAACCATCCTAATCCATCCTCTAATCATTTACACAAGCCTAAGCAAGCTTAAAACCCTCCTAATCAAGCCCAAGTGGAAATTGCTCTCATCTCCCTCAAAATATCTCAACCATAAAACTTTATGAAGCCCACTAGGCCATAAATGACTCTTCCAAGCCTTTTTATTGCTCTTACAAGCCATTATGAAGGTATTTATGAATATTTTATCCCTTGAGCCTCATTTGTTGACTCATCCTTCCCCTTTCTTCCATCCTTTCACCCTATGACATGTGTCACTCCCTGATTGGCTATAAGGAAGCACAATCCATGTGCTCTCCTCTCATGCAATCTGAACCCTCCATGAGCTTTTTCCCATCCTTGCATCTTAGCCCTCAATCTCTCAAGCCTCTTGCCTATAAATTGGATCCTTCCCCTTTGCAAAATAACACAATCCATGAAGTAAAGTCATAATGCTATTTTGAGAAGCTATTTTACATCAAAACCATACACTCACACCCAAATTCCAACTCCATTTGAAGCCCTTTTTGAAGCATAAGATTCAGCATACATCCTATCTATTTAGACAAAGCCACTCAACAAGAGAGCTTCTTATTGAGAGAGCCCATTAATGGCTCATATTCTTAATTGAGAGCTCATCTTAGTCTATCTTGAAGTTTATAAATTTTTTTTAGTTTGTAGAAGCTTCATTTAAATCTGGTTTCTATTAGCATGCTAATATTGCTCATATACATTTCGGCACGCCCGATGGGACCCCGCATGGGTCATCTTCATTAGCTTTTTTAGTCAAGTTTTGTATGTCATTTGCTAATTTTGGCTAATTTTTCTTGTTTTTGTGATTGGTAGGATTGTATAAATTGGTTTTGTAGGTCCACATGAGCATGAAGAAGACAAAGGAACTCATAGTCTATCTCATAGTGTTTGCAGATTTTTCAAGCTTATAGGTGGACAAAGCACTTGGATTTCTTCTTCCGCTTCTTGTCTACATTCTTCTTTTTCCATCTACTTCTTCTTCTTCTTCTTGTGGGAGATCTTGGCCATTTTTTTTGAAGGAAGCAAAATCATACACACTTCTTTTTAGTGCTTAAAATGAACCCCCAAATCATACTTAAATCCATTTAAAAATTAAAAATTTGCAAAAAAGAAAATATCTTTTAACAAGTGAAACTAAACCAATCGAATCATTTGCATCCTTGCAAGATCAAGGTTTTAGATGCATTCATGCAAAAGTTAGGAACACTTCATTTTTTAGAATTTAAAAAGAACTTCAAGTTTCCATTTCAAAAGGTTCAAAATCAACACTAACTGCACACTAAAATCTAAATCAAACTCAAAGCATCAATCAAGGATAAAATGAACCTCATTTGCAAATATTTTAAAGTTCTTTTAAAAATCTCATGAAAACTGAGAGTCCTAAATGGTTGCCAAAAATTGTCCTAATATCTTTGTTATTTGTTCCAAACAAATGTCTTATTGCAAAATCTTGAATGTTTCTTAGGTTTTTCATGCATCAAAACAATCTAGGAATATCATTTTTGGGCTTAAAATATGCAAACTAGAACACAAAATCTTGAATGAAAACCAAAGTCCAAAGAGTCATTTTCACTTTTGAGTCCAAAAAAATCTTGAATGATCTAAGGTTAAAACAAAGCACTTCAAAGTTCTTAAAATAACACACAAAATCTCAATCTTGAATGCTCAAAGGAAAAAACTTGAATGTTTAATCACTTGTCTTTGAATGCATGTTGCTAAAATCATTCTTGAGTGCCATGGATTAAAATCAAGTTTTTTTTTTTTATGAATGCATGATTAAAACAAAAAATCCAATCTTGAATGCCATAGATCAAATAATCATCTTTTGGAGCATAAAAAGAATCTACATTTTTGTAATCTTTGAAGTTATAAAAACAAATAAAAATGCTTTGAGTGAGTTTGTCGTTGGACTCACCCTCTTTAATCACCCATCAATTTAACTATTGGTTGCAATCTCAGCACCATCTATGGGGATGGGTCTACCTAAGAGGGTGTTAAGTGCTCCATGTAAATCAAACTCCACTACTTGGGTTTTTAGTGGTTTTTCTAAGTTAAAAAATTTCTTGAATGCGCATTAGTCTCGCTAACACTTCATTTGGGCATAAAAATTGAACAAATCTTGACGTGGAGGGCCTCTGAGCATGTGCTTGGCAATCGATTTTCACACATCTTTGTTTTGGGCTTAAAAAAAACTCACACTCAATCTTGAATGCCTAACAATCAATGAACATTGCATGGTTTGGATGCATTTTCAATGATGCTCGCATTTCTTATGTTGACGATCTTTCGACTTTCGTTATGCTGACGATGCTGTCAAATTGGAATGAACATTGTATGCCATAATCACAAGTGTCTTCAATCATAGCTTACAAAATCTAAATCATCAATTGGAATAAACTTGTGTCTTTTAAAGCCCAAGATCATGTATGTGGTCATGTTTTACACTTTTTAGGAGGCCTGCTTGGGGATTTCATCACCCCTTGGGACAACCTCAACTCCAACGTTCCAGCGGAGTATAAAAATTGGGAGGTGAATCCAAAGACACCTCTCTTGGAATCAAGATTTTGTCACTTGGGCTAAGCCTCAAGGAAATTTATACCCTTGAGAAGTGAAAGAGGAGAAGTGGGTTACCGCTCCTCTCGGCTGTGTGACATCTTTTTGGTTTCATCTACGGATTTGGGCCTCACGTACCTTGCATATATCAAGGACTCCCTAGCTATAAAAAATTTCATCCTTGTAGAAAGCTTCCTAGGATGTTGGTGTCTTTGACGTGCTTGCTCCAAAATTTTGTTTGCTTGTTTGTTCATAGCTTTTGAATGAATGTTTGCCAACTTTGGTCAAAATCTCTAAAAAGTAGAAATCTCCCAGCTCAAGGCATACTAAGCGTAGTCACTGCCTCATCAGAAAATCATCCAAGCTCGCCCACTCCAACTGAATCTATCTAGTTCCTTGCTTTAGAACAATCTCAAATCCAAAGTCTCTCCAAATCATCCCCCCACAGCCAGCTAGCAACCCAATCCAAAATCACACCCAAGCCTTTAGAGAGTTGTTGTCATTCTGCTAGAATTTGCTATCCAATCAATCCAACCAATCCACCAACCTCACCAAGGTCATCCCTTTGACAGAGCTTTTTCTAGGGTGATCTAGCTTTGTCACTTATTATTCCTCATCACCTTGAGCTAAAGGTTGGCATCCACAAGTGGTCAATCTCATGTCATGCCCATAGGATCATTAGTCTATCCTTAAGTTGACACAATCTCCACCAATCCAGTGCATAGGAAAGCAAAACTCTCACTTTTTGATAGCATGCCCTTGAAGTCTTCCATCCATAGGAAAGCCAAAAATCTCCAGCCAATCCTCCTTAGGTCTGTCATACAGCTTTGACTCTCCCTAGGAAATCCTTCATTAGCCAATCCAAAATCTGTGCTTAATCCAAATTCAACCATGAGCTTCTGTGTTCATCCATATGCAAGACCCCATCCCCATCCGACTCATCATCAAAACATGAAATCCCAAACCTATCATGATGTGTTCGATCGTATTGTCCTTGCTCCCACCACCTCCTATTCCAATGATGATGAAAATCTTGTTGACTATGATGGGTTTATTGAAAGCCTTAGAGGCCTTCCACCAACCATCCCCCAAAATCCAAGAGTTATTCCAAACTATCTAGTCATGCCATCTGATATCCCAGCTTCTCCTCCATCACCCAATCAACCCAGCTTCCAATCTTCCACCCTCATCACACTAGCTATTCCTATCAATCCACCACCTCCACCTCCTACACATGAGTCTCCAAGGAATCTCCTAGAGGAAATACAAGAAAAGCTGCCTCCAACAGTTGATAAGCCATGTCATCTAACCCAACCATGTGAAGTAGTCAGTGATGAAGCTTCCCCATCTATAATATCACCCCCATCTCCCATAGCTATCATCCCCATACCATCCATCAAATTACTTAAAATCCTTCCACTTCCCACAAGCATCAAATTCCCACCACCCATCAAATCGCTCCAAATCCCATCCACATCTCCTCCTCCAAGCATTATCCAAATCCCATATAATGAACCTCATGCATCCACTCCCATCCATTCTTGTCAAGATCTTGTCCAAAAGCATGTTGAAATATCCTTCGATAGAACAACAGATCCCGCCATCCCACTTATTCCCCTACATGATCCACTTTTACCATCCCTTCCATATCTAAATCCTACCATCTTACTTACTCCATCTCAAGATCCCTTTCCCTCAGCGCACCCAACTCAAGATCCTATCCTCCCATCTCCTTTGCTTCATGATCATACATCTCCCATAATCCATGATGATAGATCCATCAAAAAAGAACAAATTATCATATCCGAAGCTCCAACTCCTTTAGCTAGTAATGGACTCACATCTTGTGTTCCAAATAATGAACATCATATTGAAAAAAGAAATGAAAATGTATTTCTAGATGTTGGTATCCCCGCTATTCTTGCATGGTCCCAAGTCCTTCTATCTCCACCCCGAAGTTCCCATCCATCTAATTTTGCATCTATTTTGGGCCCTCATCCTACTCCTTATCTCCAACCCTCCATTTTGGGTCCATATATCCCTTATCTAAATCCCACACCCTTTCCATCCATTTTTGGTCCTTACATACCTAATATGAATCCTTTATCCCCTCCATCTATTTTGGGACCTACACCTTCCCCGTTTCCATCTATTTTGGGCCCATATCCTTCCTTCCCTCCATCCATTCTGGGCAATTATATCCATCCATATTCTATGTTCCAATCTATCCTTCCATCCCCTCAAATCCACTAGCTAAATCATCAAAGGCACTCACCCTTGAATCCCTTCCAACCTTTAAACCCTATCACTCCATCAATTATCCCTCCATCTCCTCCATGCTCTTGTTCCTATCCCATGGCTAATAGAAGCATATTGGATGCCAAAATACAAAAGCATAAATCCAAAAATCCACAAAATTCCAAGTCTCAACACGTCCCTTCTAAAATACATGTTCAAAACAAGAAACATTTAATCTCAATCAAAGAAAAAGTCAAGAGGCCACAAAAGCTCAAGATAAAAAAGTCAAAAATCATGTGGATACCCAAGATGCTCATAAAAGAAATGCATCTCAAAGAAAAATCTCAATTGGCATCCATTCATGCTAGTCAAAGAGCCTCATCCATCCATCCTTCATCCAAATCCCCATATAAGCATCCTTCATCCCCCCAATCCACTTTTAGTCCATATGCTTCTTATCCTAAATTTCCCATCCTCCATCTTCCAACTCTACTTTTAGTCCTTATCTTTCTCTTCCTCCATTTTCTCCTCAACCTCGCTCAAAACCATCTTTCCCACTACTTTATCACCTCTCAAGGTGTGTGCCAATGATGATCTTTCCATTTTCCTCATCCATTTACCCACAAGCCTTATGTCTTTGCATCCATTATCTATCAAACTCCCACCCACCATTCCACTTGTTCAATCCAATCCTTTTTCATCCATCCTACCAAAATCTATGAGCCAAAAATAGCTGAAGAAAGCCAAAATCATTTCCGCTAAGTCCAAAGTCAAAAAGTCAAAAAAAATAATAATAATAAAGAAAAATAAAGCATCCACTAGTGAAAACTTGGCAATTCAAACACCTTGGACAAGTACCATGATGAAAACTTGGCAAACAAGCATCATGCGTAATCTTGCCATCCCCAGCTGAGCTTATCACCCTCATGCTTTTGGTCGTCTCTTGACATCCAACTCCATCTTCCAATCTATCCACCTATCCTCCACCCTCCATCTTCCATCTCACACCATCCACTTATCTCCTGCAGCTTCAGCCAACCATCCTAGCTATTATCCATCTCCCTAGCCCCTTTAGCTTTTTTCATCCTAGCTTCAATCCTATCACATCCATTGTAAGACCTCCTTCCACATGTCATGTTTTGACTAGGGGCACTGTATTCCTTGGAGATCTTATCTTGTCCATCCTCCCTTGTCATTAGTATCCTGCTCTAGGCTATCCTCATGCAAATCAAATGTCATCCTCTCATTAGCCACTCACTCTAGTGCCATCTATCCGCTCAGCTACCACCAACCTTAGCATTGTCCCCATCCTTGGTCGCACATCTCTCATCATCATTGGGATGCATCCTCCCCCAATCCCTATCTTCTGCTATCACCCCACCCTTAGCTTTGGCATCTTGCACAACATTGAACCATCTCGCTATCCTATCATCCTGAGCTTTTGCGTACTTGTAACTATCTTGGTCAGCTTCAGCTTGTAAATATCTTGGTCTGTCAGCTTGTACATCCTCTTTAGCTTAGTACCATTGTATCTATCTAGCTTTTGTGTCAGTTCCTCCTTGATCAACATCTTGCACCCATCGTACATCTTTTTTATCTATTCCAATGCATCCTTTAACTAGATCTCCTATCACCAAAGTGTTATCCTTCTTAGTTCAGCTTGCCAGATGCATCACTCATCTAGATCCATCAATTTAGGTGCTCTTCGATAGATCCTTGCAGGATATAGCTTTCCTCATGTTTGATCTTGGTCTGTTAGTACCTTGTCCTACCCATCTCGTTGGTAAACAGTTCTCTTTTGGATTTTTGCTTTCTTTTGATTTGGACTCTTCCCTATTGGGTCTTGAAATATCTTTTCCAAGCAATCTCCTTGTTCCCTCCTCAAGGTTGCCACGATCTTCCATATCATGGTATACTACGAATAGGGCAATTAGAGTGTAAGGTCTTGATCATGTCTTTTGCTTTTTTTCTTTTCTACTTGTGGGTTACCCAGTGTCATTTCCACACTGCTTCCTCTAGGATTCATGTGTGATACTGGGGCAATCCTTGTGTGTTTTTTTTGAGTCAGTTCATTAGTCCTCTGGAAAGTTGGTGAAAAGGCCTTGATGTTCTTGGTAACCTTGGAAATTAACCAACAGTCTTATAGCAAATCTAGTGCTCAACTACATGGTGGTACTTCTCTTTGAAGTATCCCCCTCACTCAAAAAGTTTCAATAGTTTTCCTTCATCTCCATTATCCCCCATCCATATCCAACATCTGTCTCTCCTACCCCAGGTTATGCAATAATATATCTTTGAATCACTCCTCATCTTTAGCTTTAGGGATCCACAATCCTAGTCTTAGGGATCCACCAATCCAAATCAATCCACCAAGCCTCATCTTTCGAGATCCACAATCCTAGTCCTAGGGATCTCTGAAACCCATCTTCTGCCAATCTGACTCTTTGAAATCCTGTTGCATCAGCTTTTTAATCCCCTCATCCATCTCCCCATCTTGGATTACTTTTATAGCACTCCGCTCCTTCATCCTCTGCAATCCCTGAGATCTTAAGCTTGCTTCCTCTTGTGCCTCTGATTCTCCTTTATCATTCTTCCATAGTGAGAGTTTGAATTAACTAAACGTCTTCTCTTAAGCCAATCTGAGTCTTCTTGCTCATCTCAGATTCTTGTACTTTTCAAGAAGTCGTCGAGCCTCGCTCTCTCTCCCCACCACCTTCTTGAGGGGGCATCTTGCAGTCCATTCTCTCCTCTTCTGCTCTAGCCTTGGGCATCTTATTTTCTTATCTTTGATGCCATCCCACTTGCGGCATCACACCAAACAGGGGCAAAATGTAGACACCTAAAATTCTTTAGAAAATAAAGCATTTTTATTTTTTGAAAAATTCCTGATGACATCATCATTTATTAATTAATTAATTATTTAATTAATTAATTTATTTTTATGCCATTAAATCCCTTTATCTTAATTAAAAATATTTAATTAATGAATCCCTCCCAAAAATGTTTAAATCTTATTTAAACATTATTTCTTTATTTATTAATTATTTAATTAATAAATTGACCAAAAAACCCAAAATAAATAAAAAATTGATTTTTTGCCCAAAACTTGGCCAATTTCCTTAAGACCACTAACCTATTCCAAAATCTTCTAATCCTTCTTTAATTTAATTAAAGGCTAATCCCATCATTTCCTACCCCTAATCCTAACTCAAAATATTTAATTAAGATTAAATATTAATCCTCATGTTTATTAAAAAAGTTTTAATAAATATCTCTTCAACCCAAACCTTTGAAATAAATAAATCTTTATTTATTTCCTAAAATCTAATTTATCCTCATCCTAAGAAGTTCTAGACTCTTCTAGAAAGTCTTCATCCTCATCCTAGGAAATTCTAGACTATTCTAGAAAGTCTTTATCCTCATTCAAAGTCTAGACTCTTCTAGAAGATGTCTTTAAAACTAATCCTAATCCCCTCCTAACCTTGTCACATTCCCTAAACATGGGTTAAAACTTACTAACCCAAGCCAAAGTTAACAAATATCTCCTCCTTCACCCACCCTCACTAAATGCCATCCACTTGCCTATCCCTAAGCTAATCCTAAACCATCCTAATCCATCCTCTAATCATTTGTGCACGCCTAAGAAAGCTTAAAACCCTCCTAATCAAGCCCAAGTCGAAATTGCTCTCATATCCCTCAAAATATCTCAACCATAAAATTTTATGAAGCCCACTAGGCCATAAATGACTCTTCCAAGCCCTTTTATTGCTCTTACAAGCCATTATGAGGGTCTTTATGAAGATTTTATCACTTGAGCCTCCTTTGTTGACTCATCCTTCCCCTTTAATCCATCCTCTCACCCTGTGACATGTGTCACTCCTTGATTGGCTGTAAGGAAGCATAATCCATGTGCTCTCCTCTCATGCAATCTGAACCCTCCATGAGCTTTTTCCCATCCTTGCATCTTAGCCCTCAATCCCTCAAGGCTCTTGCCTATAAATTGGATCCTTCCCCTTTGCAAAATAACACAATCCATGAAGTAAAGTCATAATTCCATTTTGAGAAGCCATTTTATATCAAAACCATACACTCACACTCAAATTCCAACTCCATTTGAAGCCCTTTTTAAAGCATAAGATTTAGCACACATCCTATCTATTTAGACTAAGCCACTCAACAAGAGAGCTTCTTATTGAGAGAGCCCATTAATGGCTCATATTCTTAATTGAGAGGTCATCTTAGTCTATCTTGAAGTTTATGAATTTTGTTTAGTTTGTAGAAGCTTCATTTAAATTTGGTTTCTATTAGCATGCTAACATTGCTCATATACAGGTATAGTAGCAAGATTCTTGGTAAAACCTAGAGAAAATCATATGATAGTAGTCAAATAATCTTAAGATACTTGAAAGAAACTAAAGATTATGGCTTGTGGTATAAGCTTGGAGGAAATCTAGATTTAAAAGTGTTTACTGATGCTGATTAGGCAATAAACATTGATGACAGAAAGCATACAAGTGGTGTTGTATTCTTTCTTGGTAAAAGGTTCGTATCTTGGACAAGTAAAATGAAAAATTTCACATCCCAATCTATAGTAGAAGCATAGTATGTTGCTGCAATAGTAAACTATTCTAATATTGTTTGGTTTAAACAGTTGTTGTAAAGCATGAAGGTTGAGATCAAAGAACCAGTTGTCATGTTCTTTGATAATACAAGTGCAATTAACATTTCAAAGAATCCATTGATGCATTCCAAAACCAAACATATTGCTATAAAATATCACTTTGTTAGAGAATTGGTGCAAGGTAAAGGAAATTAGATTGGAATATATCCATACAAAAGAATAGATTACTAACATATTCACTAAACCACTACCTAAGAATGATTCTTGTATCTAAGAGGTAAGTTATGGGTCATTTCCCTATCTGAACCTCACTAAAATAAAGTTTTGGTGATGCATCAATAGGAACCAAGTTGAAGATCTATCAGTTGATGCAACATAGTCAAGGAAACATTGCATATGAATCAGTACTCAAGGTACATTGATACTCATTTGGTATGTATTGTCAAAGAGGGAGATTTTATTGTCATATCTTTCTAAAATTTGTTTGAAGATGAAGGTAATATTGGAGTCCAAATATGCCCAAGATCACTTGCATGCAAATAACCTGTCAAAGGGAAGCCAAGGAAGGAAGAGCGTAGAGCTAGGGAAAAACCTTAAATGGACATGTGAGAGAAAATATGCAAACAAAAGAAAATATGTATTTACAATATGCAAAAGATGTTATGAAATACAATGAGGGAGCTTGAATATAAAGAGCTCAAGGAATCTCCTAGAACAAGCTAGAAGATGCTAGGAGATAAGGTTGACAACTAAGCATACATCCACATGAGGTGGAAAGTCCTTGAACAAGGTGAGAGGATAAGTATGACTTAGGAGAGAAAAAACTCGTGTATTGCCAACAACTTGTAACAAACTCCTAGACTACAATTAATAAATACATTTACCTAAGTAAACTTAAGTAAATAGAATAAATAATTAATAATTAATTAATTATTTACTCTAACACCCCTCCTTAAGTGCAACATAGGGAAATGCCTTAAAGCTTACAAAACTAAGATGAAAATGTAGAATGGGTCCCAGCAACAAGGCCATGTTAGGTACCCATGTACAATGCAAAAGATGCAACCTCTGAAAATGGGGAAAGAGAGAAAACCACATGGGAAAAACCCTCCCCCAAAAAGAGGTAAGAACCTAGTGAAGAATTGAAGAAGCCTCCAACTAGGGGAATGTCCCCTAAAATAGGAACAAGAAGTGATCATGAAGAGCATTACTGAAGCTTGAAAAAGCCACAAAATCTACCATCAGAAGAAATTGTTGATTTGAAGAACCTCCAAAGAAGAAGAAGGAACAAACTAAGCGTATCTATATAGTAGATGATCCATCTCACCAAAATGCATAGGTAACCAGCCACTATAGTCGCCTCATATATAAGATCAAAAACTAAATACATACTTCACACTATAAAACCATCAAACCACAGATGCACTAGAACAACAACATAACCCCCCTTTAATGCAGATGGGGTGAGATGATAGGCAACTGAGAAGGTGGGCAAAAAATCTCCTATAGACGAATGAAGAATGACGAGAGAGGAAGAGGTACAAACACCTATAAAGACACAATCACAAAAATACTACATGGGGCTAATACCATGGAAGGGAAACTCACTTGACAAAGAGAGAAGGCCTAAAATAGTAAACAACTATCCCCCCCATGGTGCTTTATAAAAATAGTGCATGTACAACTGACTCAAAAAAATGTTCATGAACCCAAAATGTAAAAGTGACACTTTATCTTACTGAATATACAAAAGTTCTTCCAAATGATGTCTACAATGATCAAAATAGGAAAACATTTGACATAAAAGATAGTATAGCCCAAAACAAAAGAAACTGTGCTAGGAAAATGATCCTCAGACCTAAAACATCCAAAATATCCACCATAGAGCAGAAATGCCAAAAAAAAATAGAAAGAGTATGGGCCAAAATCTCAAGAAAAGGACTACATTCTTGAAAAGATGACAGAACTAGCTTTCTAAAAATATAACATTTTCAAACAATTGACATGGGACACAAAATATATGCATGCTAGAGTCAAAAACATAACTATAGACTTCAACTAAATAAATGGGAAACAAAATTTCATCAAAACCTAAAAATACCTACACCAATGTCTCCATCTCAGAACCAACTTTCCAAGACTTCTTCCAGATTGGAAAAATACCTCTGTATCCTCAAGTTATGGCCAATAAACTAAAGGTAGGTGAAAGAGGACCTTGGAGATGTGCAAGAGTTGACGCAACATTGATGTCATCCTGATGTCAGTATTTCATGTGGTAAAATTTTACAGCCTACGGTCCATCATAGTAAAAAAGGAGGCCACATGGTAGTGCCGTGTGGATGCCACATGGTGGTATGGCTAACATGGCAGGGTGATGTGGCGGGACCACATTGCAAAGTGCCATGTGGTATCGTGGCCATGTGTCACCCCTGCAGGTTGCCAACTGTGCTGCGAAGGTTGACTATACAAATGGACCAAGAGCAAAGAGCAGGCACTACACCAATGGATGGATGACAAAAATCACTGGCAGAGGTTGCAAAACTAAGTGCAGACTGGGGCGGTGGTGGCCAGATTAGGGGGCACCATCGAGAGAAGTGGCGATGGAGGTTGAGCATCTTGTAGGGTGGCACTGCCAGGAGGAGTTGCAGGGAGGCCAAGCATGAGTAGAGGATGGGCAACTCCATGGTGGCTACTAGGAAATGCCGTAGTGGTAGCCCTTTTTAATATTTTTTTGATTTTTTTGGTTTCGTGTTTGTACGATCCGTATGGAGAAGCCCTCCAAATAATTTTTTTTTGCCTCCCATAGACCTGTCTCCAAAATCAAAAAGTTTTATATCGATCCAAATTGAAAAATTTCTTCTAAATCCAATGGTAGCATCCATTTGGGCCCAATGTGCTCCAAAAAATTTCTCTACCCCTAATTTTGAGAAAAATGCACAAACAAACTAGGGTTTGTGACTTCAAATCATGGCTTCAAAAATTCTTCAATGAAGCAGCAGTAGGAAGTCTTTGATACCATGTTGGAGTTGATGAAATCCAACTCTGAAGACACACATATCACCTACATGAAAATAACTTATCAAAGGGAAGCCAAAGAAGGAAGAGAATGGAGCTAGGGACAAACCTTAAATGGACATGAGAGAGAAAATATGCAAACACAAGAAAATATGTATTTACCATATGCAAAAGATGTTATGAAATACAATGAGGGAGCTCAAATATAATGAGCTCAAAGAATCTCCTAGAACAAGCAAGAAGACACTAGGAGCTAAGCTTGACAACTAAGCATACATCCACATGAGGTGGAAGGTCCTCAAACAAGGAGAGAGGATAAGTATGACTTAGGAGAGAACAAACTCTTGTATTGTCAACAACTTGTAACTAACTCCTAAACTACAACTAATCAATTCATTTACCTAAGTAAGCTTAAGTGAATAGAATAAATAATTATTTACTCCAACAGGTAAGAGGGAGAGTTTACTAAAATTTATTTGAGGGAGAGTTGTTTGAAGCTATGTAATTCCTTGACAGAGGGAGATTACTACAAATAAGTGAAGCATGAGGTGTAAAATCTAAGAGGGAGAAAAATTTTTATTAGAGAAAGTCTTGTTTTCAAATTTCATTATGCTATGACATGTTGTGTTGCCATCAATGCCAAAGAGAGAGATTGTTGGATGCAATTACTCAATTGTGTGTTGTCTTTGATGTTACACAAATGTCATATTAGTCATCTATCAATGTCTACCGAGCTTGGTCTATAAGATGATTTTCAGTGCCTACCAAGCATTCTTGGACATTACCTTTCATAGATAGTGTCTACCAATTTCACTTAGGGCTCAAAAGATTGTTTGGTAGAAGTCAGTGTTAACTGAGATCAAAAGGTTAGTGAAGGAAAGTTAGTGTTTACTAAGTTCACTCAGTCTCCAAAGGATTTTGTAGGGTTCACAGTGTTAACCAAGCTTCTAATGGTTAACACATGAAATCTTTTTAGGATCAATGTTTACCAAGTAGGGTCGGCCAATGAAGGATTTTGTTAATTTGTGGAATAAAATTTAATTGGTTTAAGTATTATTTCTATCTAACTGTAGTAATAATTGTTTGTGATTGCAACTTGTGAATGAGTCGACTTGATAACCAAAATGGTATATATGAAAGGTCAAATTGAGAATTCTAAGTGTGAAAGTGAATGAATGAATGAGTGAGCATGCAAGTAAATTGATTAAGTGTGAAGTAAACTTTGAAGGATGGTTATATATCCTTGTGGAGTAGCAAATCTATATTCGATCAAGAAGGATCTAGTGGAGCAGAACAAAGATCTATAATCAAAAATTTTAGTTACATCTAGCTCAGATCATTTCATTGTTACTTTCTAATCATTGTAGCAATGATTCCTAAATCCCTTAATAGAGTTGGTTTAACAGCCATTTATAAATCCTTTAACAAGATGAAAATTCCATTGAATTATTCTAAGGACCTCTATTAAGGCCACTCCTAATAGGGTGATTAAATCCTCTAATAGGGTGACACCTAACAATGTTTTTTCTAACCTTTAATAGGGTTGGATCCTAACAAGGCTCACTTCAGAAGAGTGAAAATCAATAGCTAGTTACATTAGTGGTTTTTCCCATAGTGTGTTTTCACATTAAATCTAGTGTCTCATGTGTACATGCTATTTCTTTTATGGTTGCAAGTTATTTCTATGCATGTCTAAGGTTTGTTAAAAGTTAACATACACTGCATTTACCAAGTTTTAGCATTTTATGTATGTTTAATGAGTGACAATAGTAAATAGATTTATCATGCATCTAAGGGATCTATGGATTTGTTTCTATGGTAACTGATTCACCACCCTCTCTCAGTTAGTCCATCTATATTTTCAACACTTTAAAATTACCATCCACACATTAAGCCTCATATGCTTTGCTTAACTGTAAGGTACCCAATTCCTGAATCAGACAATGATAGAATGACTTAATATCATGGATCAAGATAACCTTTGGAGAGATTTGGTAATGTTCTCTGACTAGTTCTAGTTCCTCTGCCATTGCTAGATATAGTTTGAATGTTGGGATTTCATGTTCAACTCCTCTAACAAACATTTCAGAACCTTTTCTTCCCTTTTTTGTTGTATGAAGACACCATTACACTCAGTGGTGCTTTGAGAAATTTTCTCTAAATTTATCAGGGGGCTCAAGGATGCTATGCTCTATTTGCTCTTAAATTAATGGTGAAAATAAAAACCTTTCAATTCTTCCTTTTAACAAGGTTTGGTCTTTAAATTTCCATTAATGCATCATACTTCAGATAGCTTAGTGAAAACTTGTTCAAATCAGCTAAGTCTTTGACAAGATTATCACTTCAAATTCACCATTTGCATCTAGGATTGGTTAGGTCATGTGAATTGACCTTTCTTAGTAAGGTCTTGTAACTTGACCTTGCTCAATAAGGTATTGTAGCCCAACCTTGATCGGTTAGGTCTAAGACATTACTTCTACTTCCATCCAACTTGGTGATCCCAATGTATCTATAATGTTTATTTAGATCTTCTTTCATACTGACTAGAATTGATATATACAATATATCCTTTTGAATCACAGTTGAAGTGATATCCATGGATAAATAGTTTGAAATGGTTGAGTCACCCAACTCATTAACATGGGTGTCAATAGTCTCATAACTTTGACTTGCACTCTATGGAGTTTTCTTTACCCATTGTTACTTCATTTGACTTCTAATAGTGTTGTCCTTTTCATTCTTTTAATCTTCAATTACAACTTACCTCATACAATTCTTTACTAGATGACCAAGTTCTTTGCAAGAAAAATATCTCATTGTAGGGTCTCTCTTCCTCATGTGAGTTCTTATGTAATTTGATCCAATACACCCATACTGACCAAACAATTAACATCTACACCATGTGTTATAATCCCAACCAAACATTTCTTTCACAATTTTCTATGCTAGGTTCAATTTCTTGGTTTTACATTTTGAAGATTGGTGCCCTTGTTTGTTGCAATTGAAACACTTTCCTTTAAACTTAGTTTTCTTTGTGCATTTACTTGGTCTATGTCCATGCTTGTTAAAACTATAACACTTTCTACTAAATCCTGATTTGTCATTACTCCAACACTTGTTTGATGTATGCCCTATTATTTGCAATGATTCTAAGTAGGCCTTTTAATCTTTTGAGCTCCTTACTATGATGATTTAAGTTCATCTGTATAGCCTAATCCATCTTTGCCTTTGTATCTTGATTGAATTTTCTTGTCCAACTGATTCATGCTTTCTTGATATTTCATCATCCTCTCATTGGTTTTCTTTTCTATGTTGAGCTTATTCTATAATCTTTCATTCTCTAAAACTCAAGTTGATAAGCTCTAGATTTGCACAATTAAGTTTATCAATCAAATATTCTTGTTGAAGAGATAGGTGTTGAATTCCATTATCCTTATCTTCTATCTTTTTAGTTAGTAATCTATTTTCTTCTTTTTCTATGTCCTTTTGTTCCATGCTTTCACACATTCTTTCTAACTAAATTTCTTACCCTCTTTTATGTTTTCTGACTTCTTCATGAAGAGTGAGATTCTTTTTAAGTACATCTTCAATCATTGCATCAAATTCATTTGAACTTTTATCTTGGCACATGTATTCAACTCTTTCTTATTTGTAGAGATTCTCATTCAGTTCTGTTGCTAGTTCCTTCCTCCTCTATAAGGATTGAGAGAGTTTCTTATTCATTTTCTTAAATTATCCCATGGCTAATTATAGATCCAAATTATCATTTTCAACAGCTTTGTCTAGCCTATATACTTCCATTACCTCTGATATTTTCTCAAGCTACTGAACTTCTAATGTGAGAACCAAATCTATGATACCAATTGTTGGAAATATAAGGTAGGTAAGGTTATTGAGAGAGGAAGGGTGAATCAGAAACCAATAATTTTTAAAACCTAATTCACCACTTCATCTTTCATAAACTATTCTGATATAATTGCATCCATGAAGAACTGAAAGCAATAAATATTCATAACACTTGATACAATATTTGGTAACCCAAAAACTTTCCAAATAGAAACTAAAACTAGGGTGGGGATGATAGCCCAAAGCTTTAAGATTGTAGTATAAAGTTTTCCTTTTAAGGCTTACAATTGATCACTTCTAGTGATCTACCTTGTTAGGAGTAATAAGGACTATTAAGTCCACCTTGTGAAAGGTTTTTTACAATATAATGAAGTATGCACTTGGTTAGGAGATTTTGCATGAGACTATTAAATAAACCTTTTTTAGAGGATTTGACTAATGCATCTGTTAGGAGGAATCAATATTTCATCTATGCTCTACAAATTGGTTTGTTGTATGAGATTCCTTTGGTATAAACTGATCACCTTATGTGATGGATGAGACTTTTCTTTTCCTTATACTACTTGTAGCATTTGTCTTCTAATTCATATATATTTTTCTTCTTACTTGTTACACTCTTACACTTGGTGATTAGCCAAAGAAAGGGATCAAAATCCTATAGCAATGGACAACTTAACCCAAGATTGAACATCACATATGGTTCTTACCAACTCATTTGGACTCATTTAATTTATCAACCAGGGACATAAACTTGAAATGGTGTTTGCAAAATATATGCTTCAAATTTATCTCAACTTAAGAACTGCTTTAAGGAAATTCAAATGCTTAAGGTACAAGAATTCTAAGCTAATGTTGAGAATCGAATCTATTTTAACAAAGCATGAAAATATAGCTGAGAATTACTTCAATTGCCTATGATGTAGGAACAATCTACTAATTATGTTATTATTTCTTGTAGGAACAACAGAGTCTACCTTGGTTCTAATAACTGAATATAAATCCTATGCTAACTAATTAGTTCACTCCCTATGTGGATCCCCACAAAGAAGTGAAGTAGAATAACTCAGAGATGAAGAATTGAAATGTCCCTTTTATTCATAATAATGTCAAAATGTACATACTGATGAACAACAAGATTGTATTTAGTACTCATCAAAACTTTTTCTATTAAAAAGTCGCTAAAAACTTCCTCCCCAGAATACAAACTTTCCATTTATTTAATAACATGAACAAGGAATAGAATTTATAGATTTTATACTCATCAACTATCAAAGAAAATAATAGTATTGATTATTACAACTGGTGCATTAATTATAGCACCAAAAAAAATGGTAATCTAGAGCTCTAAATCCCTTTTTCCTTTCTTTCCCCAACTTGATATAACAAGGTGCTCTCTGAGTAGCCATGATAAAATTTAATGGAGAATGAGATTCTTTCTTCTATAGGTCTTCACTAAATCCTATCCAACAACACTAATTCCCTTGCTTTACTACAGAGATATTTGGCTCTGCGATAACTTTATATTCTTGATAGGCTGAATCTCTTAAATGAGGGATAATCTAGCTACCAGGTTTTGAATAGACAATTTTCATCCACTCATAGTACATAGTTCTAGTATCCTTGGCTTCAAGCCTAAGGAGAAATGGAGTCTCATATTCTAAATCTATAAATTGGTGGGCATGATGTTCTGTACTAATTCCATTTTGAATCCAAGACATCAATGCTTTGAGTTGAATATTGCCCACATAAAGCAAATGATTCCAATCTCTATCATTAGGGACTGCTAAATTATGTAAGAAGAGTTCATAGAGTAGATTTTTAATGGCCACAGTGGTCATATGGAAGGCTTCAAAGCATTCATGAGGGGCATTCAATGTTAAACTCTTACCTAGTATTACACATGTCATCTGATAACTGACAAATTGTTCTTTCAAAAAGAGAGCAGAAATAGAGGAAGGAGAGTGACAAGACATTAATTCAGGAATCATGGAAGTAACCTTTGTAAGTTTACCACTTAATTTCTCAATCTCCTCATCCTCTTTAGTCAAATCTTGAGTTTTATGGAAGATAGTTTTCTCTAAGCTCTCTCTATTTTCCATTCTTCTCTCTCCAAAATTAACTGATTGGATAACTGTGAAATGATGTTTAATAATGAAAGAGTGGAACTAGGACTAAAAGTAACTTGTGTTCTAGATGAAGGATCATTAGGAATAGTTTGTTGGGTTGTGGATGCTAAAGCATCAAGTCCTTGTGAAAAAATTTGTCTAGCAACAATGTTAATTACTTTAAAATTTATTTCAACATCCTCTTCATGAAATTTTTCTCTTTGAAGAGGGGAAGAATCTAGAACCTCAATAGATACACTTTCCTCTATGTTTGAATCTATGGAGATAATGAGTGGCTGGCTAGAGGATGTTCTTGCTACTATGGGTACACATTCTACAGTTTCACCTTCTCCAATGATATTCTTATTTTTACCAGAAAAAGAGGATTGCTCTTTTTCAATGGTTACATTTTTGAACATAGGGGGTTGAAAAGACACACCCTCATTAGGTTTTATAGATGATTGGCCTCTTTAGTTCTATACCTAGAGGGTAATTCTAATACCTCTAAAGTTGCAGGAGATCCTAGAGGTGTTTCCTATACATTTCCCATTTTCTTTTTATGAACCCTAGGCATTGAAGGAGAGTCAACATTTGGGGAAATTCTAAATTTCCTTTTACCCTTATTGGATTTTGTACCCAACCTAGAGGTAGAAGCTATGTGAGTAGAAATTGAGGTTCTCGAAGACCTTCTAGGTCTATTTGAAGAAGAGGCCGGAGCCAAGTTTACAAGGTTTTCCTAAGGTCCTCTTTCCTTTCCAATTTTCTTCACAAGCTGCCTAACAAGTCTTTGTACTTTTCTTTCAACAAAATCATCCCAAGATATTCCAAGTTGTTCCCTAAGGGATTTTTCTATGATGATCTAAATAAAATAGTGGTGTGAAACATCCTTTAGGGGTCCCTTTTGTACTATAGTAGCTCCATTTAGCAAAATATGATACATAAAATGAGGAACATTTAAAGGGCAATCATCATGTCTTAAGAAACTCAAAATTTTGAAATGTGTGGCATGCAAATATGGATGTCTCCCATCATAAGTAAAACATTTCACCACATAGACAACACATTCATTAAATGGTTGTGGTAACAATGTGCAAACTGTACTTTATTTTTTATCTATCTAAAGTTGTGGGTCTTTGTGGACTATGAATTGGGCTCTAGCTGATGCTACATTTAATGTATCTAAAAAAAATTATCCTTCTAGTTGAAATTCCATTATATCTGCTACAATTTGGGTGAAAATGGAATCCTCCCTCCTTTGACTACAGCAAGAACATCCTTCAATATTCACAAAAATTATAAGGCAGGCTCCTCATTCCATGTACACAATTTGAACATGTAATTTATCCACCCATTAGATTGAAATATAGGTAGGCAAACTGGGTCTCCCAACAATGTTGTATTGTTAGTTGGTTCCCTTCTCAACAGTCTACCCCCATTTATTCCTTTGAAGTGATAGTAATTGTTTTAAGTAGCTAACACTTTCAGCATTAAAGATCACTTAGGTCTATATTAAGTACGTATTAACCAATTCACAAAAATGTATGACATAAAAGTAGCAGTCACATCACATTATTCTTTTTATCATGTAGCAACATATAAAGAATAATGAACATTTAATGATCATAAAAAAATGAATGAGATAATAATACCCCTCCCCCCAACTAAATTAGCAAATAGCTCCTACAATTGCTAGTGACAAAGGTAACTAAACATAGAACAACATATTAAGAAAAAGTTTTAAACTTGAGTATGTGTACAGACCTGTTAAGTTGTGCTGGCATTTGATACTGTCATGATAGTTGATGAAGGGTTGCTAAGGGGGAAGATGAGAAAAAGTGAAGTGAGGTGGAATTATTATGGAGAAAATACTTTCACAAAGCAAGTAGTTTATTATGATAAATGAAATGCTTTTAGAAAGAGGACAAAAAATGAGTGGGAAACTCATCTACAACTATTGGAGGAATTGTAGGATCAGAAGGTGACCTAAACTACTATAGGAACTCTTCATGACTAGATGGCTGATGGTAGATTTTTAAGCGGTGTCCATTAGCAATTCATTTGAAATGTATAGGACCAATGGTAGAGAGCTACACCACACCAAATCAAATCAATATTACTCCTAAAGACCAAGACAAAACCACATTTACATGACCATGGGGTACTTTTTCATATTCTATTATGCCATTCGGTTTATGTAATGCTCCTACAACATTCCAATGAGCTTTTATTAGCATCTTTGCTGATATATCACATGATTGTATGGAAATATATATGGATGATTTCACAACATTTGGAGTCACCTTTGAGGAAGCAATGATGAATCTTGAAAAGGTTTTGGCTAGGTGTCAAGAACATAATTTGGCACTTAATAGTGAAAAATGTTTCATCCTTATCCAGGAAGCTATGGTACTTGGTCATTTCATATCAGCTACAGGGATACAAGTGGTTCCAGCTAAAATAGAGGTAATTCAAACATTTTCCATACCTACAAAATTGAAAGATGTAAGATCTTTTCTAGGTCATGTTGGATATTATAGATGTTTCATAAGAGATTTCAGCAAGATAGTGAGTCCGTTGTATAAAATACTCACAAAGGAATTTAAATTTAGTTGGACATCTAAATGTAATGAAGCCTTCCTACAAGTTAAGAAACTTATCACTATAGCCCCAGTTTTAAAAGGTCTGAATTCGAATTTAACTTTTCATATATATACAAATGCTTTTGACTATGCCATAGGTGCAGTTCTAGGGCAACAATCTCAAAATCTTTAGAATTCAATATATTATATTAGCAAGAGCCTTCGTGGACTAGAATTAAACTACACAAAGATTGAAAAAGAATTATGAGCAATATTTTATGCCTTGAACAAATTCTATCATTACATAACTAGCTATCCCATATTTTTTCATACTGATCATGCAACAATTAGATATCTCATGAACAAACCTACTATAATAGGTAGGTTAGCAAGATGGTTACTATTGTTGCAAGAATTTGATATAATTGTTATTGATAAGCCTGGAAGAGCCAATGTTGTAGCTGATTATTTATCAAGAATCCATCATTATGATAATGAAACTACTCTGGTAGATAATACATTTCTAGATGAGCATTTATTTGATATTGCTATTCAAACTCCATGGTATGTAGACATTGCTAACTACTCTACATTTTTCTTACAAGGAAAAGAAGCTGCTTGTAGAGAAAATTTTCCATTTCTCTTGGATAGATAATATCTTTTTTTACACAAGACTTGATCAAGTTATGAGAAGATGTGTAAGAGAGGATGAAACATATGACATTCTACATGCATGTCATAATAAAACATGTGGAGGGCACTTTGTAGCAAAAAGAATAGCCTTGAAAATCCTAACAACTGGTTACTATTAGCCTACACTTCATAAAGATGCAGCCAACTATACATGGAAGTGTGATAAGTGTCAAAGGATGGGCCAACCAACAAGAATAGATGAAATACCTCTTAACCCATAGATGGCATTAACACCATTCGACAAATGGGGTATCGACTTCATTGGTCCAATTGATCCTCCATCTAATGAGAAATCCTATATCCTTGTGTGCACTAATTACCTAACGAAATGGGTTAAAGTCAAAGCCATGAAGTAGGCTCATGATGAAAAATTTGTAGAATTTTTGTGTGAAGAAATCTTTAATGGCTATGGTGTACCAAAAGAACTAGTCACTGACCAAGTTGTAGAATTTACCTCTAATCTGATCTAAGAACTGATGAAACAATATAACATCAGGCACCAAAAATCAAGTTCTTATCATCCTTAAGATAATGAGAAATTAGATGTCACAAATCATGAGCTAGAGAACATCTTAACAAAAATAGTTCATTTGCATCATAGGGACTAGACTAGAAAATTGCAAGAAGCTATTTGGGCCTATAGAAAAGCATGGAAGACTACTATAGGATTCACACCATTTGAGCTCCTATATGGGAAAGTATCAATTCTCCCTATTGAATTTGAACATAAAACTTTAAGAATTGCACTAGATTTAGACATTGAACTCCTTGTAGCACAAAGAGAATGTCTTCTACATCTTAACTCTTTGGATGAAATGTGCAAAGTTTCTTTGGAATGTACTGAAATTATATAGAAACAAAGAAAGAAATGTCATGACTCTCACATTATCAATAAACAATTTCAAGTTGGTGACTGGGCACTACTATATGATTCCAAATTTAAAGATATGTCAGGCAAGCTGTAGACAAGATGGATGGGTCCATATGAAATTAATCATGTCTTTGACAATGCAGCTATCCAATTAACTACCATTGATCTAGTGCCTTTTAAATTATTAGTCAATGGTCATAGACTCAAGTTATATAAATGACCCCAAACAAAATAGGACATCCTATAGGAGTTTTAGTGGCCAAATTCAAATACACAAGTAAGTCTTCCTGTAGCCAAAGCTGTTAACCTTCTGTCTGCCACTCTTCAACACTAGTTTCTCTATGCATCCTCATAATGAAAACTTTATGCCCACATAAAGTTCCAAACTTATCCATTCACTTTCTTATTTCATCTTTATCCACCTCATCTCATTTCTTTACCTTCTACCCACCCACCTTCCATATAATCATTTTCTAATGCTTTCAATAAACATCGCAAGTTTGTTGATGGATGTTATCACTGCTAATGTAACTTCTGTCACCTTTTGGGTATGTGTGAAAATAAATTAATAGGTATAAGATTTTCTAATTATTATTCATTTATAGTATGCAAATTTTATTGATTATATCTAATACTACATTTTTTATATGATGGCAACGTTATGCCAATTCTATACCTCATATTAGGTCTGACAAGTATGGACACTTGTCCATATTTTGAAGGAGGTAAGGAAGGTTACTAAAACCAAATGAAATTCCTATTTATTTATAATGATTTTTCCAAATCTTTATATTTCCTTTATTGATGGAACTCAATTGTCATAAGTACATAAGTGTTTAGGTGTTGTACCACTTATTTTTGAATGATTTTATTGTCAGGCTATGCTATGACTTGTATTAAAATTTTAGGTGATTTGAATCCCATTTTTAGACATTTTTAGACAATTTTCACACACATCCATGATTTACTCTCATTAAAGCCATATTATTTCTCATAATGATTTATTAAAACATTAATTACTTGTCAAATGAAATGTGAAAATGGGTCTTTAAAACAACAAAAGAAGCCTAAATTCATAAGGGGGAAATAGTGCAAGTAGTGTAGACAGTGAAAGTGTTAAGCAAAAATTGGTGGACAATTGTAGCAACAATAAGCAATGGAGCATACCATTTTTCTCTCAGATGTAGAGGTAGTAAGGAGATTTAATGTGTGTGGCTAGTTAGGGTATTTCTTAGGTTTAACGCATTTGATGAAGAAGAAGCCACAAAATTCACAAGGATGTTTGATGAAGGAGAAGCTTTTGTATGGGGTTTAACGATGGTCGCTACAGAAGAGCGAATAGCAAAAATAACTAGGTTACTGACAATAGGGGAACATTATCCTAATACGCATGATGCAAGATCAGCTAGAGCTTAGTTTGTCATACCAAGTGATCCTTAGTTGGATATTACCAAGTAAGGTTGCAAAATAACATCTCTTCTACCATCATACAACAAGTTGGCCATGCATATTATCAAGTACCTCACATGTGAAGTGAAATTTTCATATTTACATACACATCATTTCAAATTGCTTAGATGTATAAGGCATAATCATCCAATAAATCTTCCCAATTTCTTGTAAAATATGTTGTGTATTAGTGCTGAAGAAACCCAAAAAGAAACTTAGGAAAATCATGTCACCCATCCCCTAATTAAATTGCTCATAGATGTTTCTCCCATGCCACGGGTAGAATTTGTCCAAGCAAAAACCTTGCAATCCCAGGCTACCCTTAATGAACAATCCAGTGAGGAAAATGTACCCCCTACTAATGAACCCACTGAGCCAAACACTCAAGAGGCTAAAGCCAAAAATGTGGAAGGCAATGTAAAAGAAAATGTACAAAAAAGTGTGCGAGAGATTGTGCCTTTACCTATTCAAGAAACCCAGAAACCTACCTCTAACTGAGCAAAGAGAAACAAAAATTGTAAGAAGAGATCTCTACTTTGTTAAAAGAAGAGACAAACCCTAAAATCATAAGGAAAAAAAGAACTAAGATGGGTCTTGTAGAAACTACTCTTGCAGTAGAGACACCAAAAGGAAGAGGTAGGAAAAAGGCCGTGATACTAGAAGAAACCTCTATCAGAAGAAGTCCTAGAATGAGAGAACACATTTCTAAAGAATCCACTTCATCCAAGAATCCCTAGTACAAATTATTCATGATCACTCTCCTCCTCATCTTGAAATTACAAACATTCTTGAAAACCCTAATGAGGAATGTAGGGTTGAAGTCAACAAAAACCAAAATGATACTTCAATAGGCCAACCAAGTACTTCAAGTGGTAGGTATGAAATAGTTCTTGAGCATGTTAACCCAAACACTACCCTAGTTCCCTATAAATCAACATGGCTTATTGGTTTTGTATAACATTTATGGAGGAGATAGAGAAAGAGGAAAATAAACCATCAAGAGGACAGTAGTTCCATTAACTTGCAAAAACTCCTTTTCTAGTTGTTTGGACACCATATAATTATTACAGCCCTATGGGAAGAAATGAGGAAAAGAATGAAGAAAGACATAGTATCTCTATAAAGTGCAGAAATTATAGATTTTAAAGAGCAATTAGCAAATAAAAAACAAAGGATGGATCATGCCCTCGAGTTGGTTGATCAAGCACTTGCCTATAGACCACCACCACAAATTTATGCTCTCTGTTTAAAAGAATAATTTATTTTATTCCAACTCATGCTATCCCTTAAGGATATAAATGTAGAATTCAAATCAGCCTAGGAATTTTATGGTTTATACCATACTATGGCAACAAAATCTGCTATGTGAATTATATGTTCACAATTTTATTATCCCATCAGAAACCCAATGGAATCCTTTACTTTAAATAGGGGATATCCATCTAAGGGCTTCGATGTCTTGGATGTCTAATAAAGAAAATTATGATAGGCAACTGAATGATTATAGAGATGAGGAAAGAATAGAGCCCCCACCATTAAGAGTTAAGAGCAATAAACTAGAGGAACTCCTTAGGGATTGGTTTAGATTAACTTATGGGGATAAAAACAAGGGAGTAAGGGACAAAATCTTAACTACCAGAACCAAGGCCTATGCTCATTATGAGAACTTACTCTACTTTTCCTTCCAAAGAGCTATGACTAGTGCTGGAAGTAGATGGGCCAAGTTACTCTAGTCACTTAAAAGGTTAGAGCCACATAGTCCCATCAATTTGGAGGCAACCCTTCACTGAGTTTTAAAGTATCTAGAGTTAGGGAAATAGGCTAGACTAGAACTATGGTGACCATTCACTATGCAACCTCTAATGCTTATGTGGACCTTGTATGATATTAATGCTCATAGAACTAACAAGCTATAGGAGGACAATAGAAGGGAGGTTTGGGAAAGAACATGAGGATTCTATTATACCTTCAAGAGCAGTAGGAAAGGAAGGACTAAAGTTGGGGAATTGAAGTTGTTGACTATGAAATGCAATGCTTGAGGACAAGCATCAGTTTACCAAGGGGTAGATGATGAGGCTAGTTATTACCTCTATTTCATGATAGTTTTAATCACTTTGTTGAACATTCTATTTTATTTTCATCAAGAAATTTGTGAACTTATGTTTACCTAAACCAATGACTAAGCTATGGGTAGATAGTATGTCATCTTTTTCCAATATTATATATATGATGTAGTATTTCATATAATTAGTAGAATGTGTGTTCTTATATTTGATAATGCTTATGTGCAAATATCTTTGCATTGTAACTAACCTGTTAACAATGAAGCTAAAGATGATTGGAAGAATTCAAAGATGAACATTGAAGATAGCCAATAACATTCAAGGAGAAAAGAAAGTTGAGGTTTAATCATGGTGGAGAAGAATCATAATGGTACCAAAGGACACAAATGTGAGTATGGAGGAGCTATGAAGACTTACTACATTCTCCACATTTTTTATTATTATGTCAAGCGGTTTTTATTGTTCCCACCTTGAGCCATTATCATTTCTTCCCCCCTTGAGCTATTATCTTTCCTTCTTTTTGAAATGTCCCTTTTATGATTTTACATGATATTTCCAAACTTTAATCAGATCTTTAAGATCAAACAACTAATATCACAAAGATCCTCCAAATTTCTCAAGAAACCCCAAATCGGGTATGCCAGAAATTGTGCCAAGAGCTTCACAGCTTCACCAATTATTAATAAATCTGAAAGTGGACATTTTTACAGAAATTTCAGCAAAATAACAGCCTACAAAATGACATTTCCAGATCCATATAACCTTTACACAACAGTTCTCAAATGTAGGACAAAAACTATGCTCGTCGGGCTCCCGAAATTAACACAAAAATGTCCAGAAACACCACACAACACTAATAAACTATCTCAGAAGTTTAATCACATCCCAATAAATATATTCAACTCTATTTTAACAGCTTAAAGTCTGAAATACAGCAGCAACCAAAACTGATATGAAATGCTCAACTGAAAACACCAAACTCATGCAAAAAACACGCCCAAAAACCCACAAATCTACACTGTTCAGCACAAAGGCAAACTCTGTATGAGCATGCACATGGAATGGCTTCAAAATCCCGTCCTTAGCCTTCTTAGAAACCTGAAAACTCCCATTCTTGGGTCTCCCTGGAAACCTGCAAACCCCCGTTCTTGGGTCTCCTTCTCCACAGGTTTGGCAACCTCTGAAGAATAACAAAGAATGAGCAAAAATCAAGTTCTCCCATCAGCCCAAAATGCCTCCAAACCCCTTAAAGAGGGCATAACTTTAAATCACGTCCAAGAGAGGTTAATGAAACATATATTAAAAATAATTTTCATTTATTAGTCCAACAGTTTTCAAAGATTAACCCCCTTTTTTCGAAACTTCACTTTCTTGGGCCTGCCTGCCTTAGCAAAGATTATTATTTTTTAATTATTTGAAAAGGGGACATGAAAATTTTTTATCTACAAATTTTTAGCTAATTTTTTTCCTCTTCATTTTTTGGAATAAGCATCGATGTTCTATATATAGGGATTGGACCAATTGTGTTAGGGGAGAAGGAGAAAATTTATGGAAATAGACTATTAACTTTTGTAGTGAGTTATTTTTACAGTTCTATGTATTGTTCCCATGTAATGAATTTCTAAAATGTAATGAAATAGTTTTTGGCTTATATCTTATGTTAATAGATTACTAGAAGCCAACCAAGGGGGTTCACTTGGTTGGTGGATTAGATTAGAGTAGTAAAGATTTATTTTCAAGCATTTCTCGTAATGCATGTAGAAGTTGTAAGTTCCTTCCTAGAGCATCATACTTTGTGAATGTTCTTGTAGCATCTATGACAACAGTTATAGTAGATGAACTGAGTTGGAACATATGTTAGCATTTCATTACATAATAGTTAAACATGTTAGTTTCCTGTAGAAATAGTCTAGGTTCTTTTCCTTTCATTTTACTTTCCTGTAGCATAAGTATAATGACTCATTAAGAGACCTAGTGCACATAGTGTGCCAACCATTTTAAGTATATATCCTTGGGTTGACAAAACTAAATCTACCTCATAGTGGGAAAAGTAATCCTTAGATTGAATACATTATTCCTAAGCATGGCCTTGGGCATGGTTATTATACACCTATTATGAAGCGGACCATATTGGTTGCTCAATCTTCATAAGGGAAACCAAAACCAAAATCCAAACTGAAGAAATATTCACAAAAAACTTATTCAAAACCTCTAGCTAACCCTTGAAAGGGTAAATCTTCTTCAAAGTCTACCAAGTCTTCCTCCAAGACTAAGAAGAAATTAGTTGAAACCTGTAGTTTTTGTGGAAAGGATGGACATCCCATTTCTAGGTGTTGGAAATGTTTGGAGGCTTTAGAGGAAGCCATACAGTAGGATCACATTTTACTCCCCAATCTTCATCCCCCCTGCAAGGAAAGGTCACACTCTTAATGCAAGAGAAATGACTTATGTGCCCACCTAAATTCTTAATTTAGGTGCCTCTCACCATATGACTCACACTCAATAGTTGGCCACCTCACTTTCTTCTTGTGCTACTTCATAGATTTTTGTTGGCAACTTATCACATCTTTTAGTCTTGGGTTTTGGTTCTATTGCATCAGTTTGGAGTTCTCTTCAAGATGTTCTTTTTTTCCCTAACATCTTGACGAACCTATTATCAATTTATTAGATTTTCCACTTTGGATTTGGTAAGAAGTTAAGTTCTCAGCACATGATGTTGTTATTTAGGACTTAGATGATTTTTATTTGATAGTGGCTAATGGGAGTGTTGACTCTGCATCTCACCTATATAGATTTGATGGATTTGAGTCTTTTGATGGAATAGGTTCCTATCTTATAGCACATGTAGATTCAATGAGAAGACTTTGGCATGGACATTTGGTCCATGTCAATTATAGCTATCTTCAGTAGATGAGAACACATGCACTTGTTCTTGGGCTTCCCCAGATTTCTTGCATTGATGGTGTTTGTTAGGTTTGTGCTCTTGGCAAACAACATAGGGATCCTTTTCTTGATGCATGAGCTACTCATTCTTTTGCACCATTGGAGTTGATTCATAGTAACCTCATGTCATTTCCCACCCCTTTTCTCAGTGCTAAATATGTGCTTACTTTCATTGATGACTTCTCTAGGAGCACATGGGTGTACTTTTTGAAGTACAAGTCTGATGTCTTTGATTCATTTTGAGTCTTCAAGACATTTTTGGAGAAGCAACATAGTCTTTCTATTTGGTATATATGCATAGATAATGGGGGGGAGTATGTAAACTAATCTTTCAAGGATTTTTTCTCCAAACATGTTCTTCAACATCAATGTTTAGTGACCTACACCCCTCAGCAAAATGGTATGGTAGAGAGAAAGAAAAAAACACTTTAGGAGATGGTTAATTTTATGATACAGTCTAGGTCCATGGATTCA
This sequence comes from Cupressus sempervirens, assembly GCA_028749045.1. Classification (NCBI taxonomy): domain Eukaryota; kingdom Viridiplantae; phylum Streptophyta; class Pinopsida; order Cupressales; family Cupressaceae; genus Cupressus; species Cupressus sempervirens. Next base: position 81,347,053 of record CM053789.1, read on the forward strand.
TCTTTTTGGGTAGAGGCAGTGAATTGTGCCAACTATATTTAGAACTAGATGCCTCATAGGCTAGTTCAACATATGACTCTTAAGGAGGCTTGGTCTCACGTTAAGCCTGATGTACCTTCATTCTAAGTTTTTGGCAGTGAAGCATGGGCATTTGTACCCGATTCTTAGAGGAGAGCAATGGAACAAAAGAGCCAACACCTCATTTTTTTTGGCTACTGCAAGGATGTTAAGACATACAGGTTGTTTGCTCCTAATTCTAGAGAGGTCCTATTTCAATAGGATGTCTAGTTTGAAGAGCACCTTCCTACAATAGATACCAGAAAAAATATGCTCTTGACATGCTTCAACCCTTTGACATACTTGATTGCAAGCCTTCTCCCACACCTTTTTAGTCAGGTGTTACCTTGTCTACCTCTTCCACTTCTCCTTTAGTAGATCCTACATTGTATCAATAGTTGGTTGGAAGTTTGTTGTAGCTAACACATACTCATGCCGATCTCTCCTTTGCAGTTGGTCTTATCTCTCAATTTTCACATGAGCCTCATGAGAGTCATTGGCAAGCTACCAAGTCTAGTTTGAGATACATTCAAGGTACACTTATCTATGGCATTCATTACACATTAGGGATGCCTCACATTGTTGGCTTCATTGACTCAGATTGGGCTAGTGATGTTTATGATTAGATGTCTTCCTCTGGCTTTTTTTTTGTGTTGGCTCTAGTCCTATCACATGGTTGTGCAAGAAGTAGAATTTTTGTGCACTTTCATCTATAGAGGCTAAGAATAGAGCAATAGTGCATGCTAGTTAGGATATTTTATGGCTTTGATAGTTGATGACTAAATTTGGTTTTCCTCCTGATCATCCCACTATTCTATGGTGCAACAATTAGAGTACTATTCACATTTCCCACAACTTGATGGAGCATCAATTCACTAAACACATTGAGCTTCATATGAATTTCATTTGTCAGTAGATTTAGGATGGTGTTCTCTCTTTGGATTTTACTCCCATGGGTGCACAAGTTGTTGACATCTTCACCAAACCTTTTGCATCACCATGCTATCTTTAGTTGCATTCTATGCTTGGGGTTACAAAAGTTGTCCTTGGGGGTTCTTGTTGAGGCCTTCCTTCATGTTTTTTTAGCATGTTTGTTCTATCTCTTCTTGGAGTAGGGTTTTTCCCATTGGGTTTTCTCTATTTCTCTGGTTTATAGAGATTTCCTTTTTTGGGTACCTGGTTAGGCCTTATTGTCGAGATCCATTTTCTTGCTTTCATAGTTGTGCTAGGTTGGCTTACCTCCTAAGCTTCTCTTACGGGGGGTGTCAGAGTAATTATTTTTTTACACATATTAATTAGATCAGTTTGATTTAATTAATTAAGTTTTCTATTACTAGATTTTTTACCTAAGTTGTCTCTTAGGTGAATAAAATTAATATATTATATTAATTATAATCTACAACCTAGCTTTTTCCATTTTTAGGGTTTTGTTCACCTTTAAGGTTGAACTCTTTTAATTATTACTTTTCACATATTGGAATACATTTTTCTCTCACTTTGCTGATATTTCCAAGCTTAGTTTTTTCCTCTTTGGTTTCGTTCAAGTAATAGGTCATTTTGCATGCAATTGCTGTTAGCTAAGTGTGAAGTTGGTTTTCTCAACTTCTACAAGTTTTATATGCATAATTTAATTGGTTAGTGTATGAATGATTAATATCCTATTTATAACTCCATCAATCAACATCTTTTGGTGGAGAATCCCATTTACAATTTTCTCTCGCTTGTTTGCTTGATTTAGCATGCATCATTGGAGGATTCATAAGATTTTGCCTAATTTTCCTCATTTCTACATCCCAATCTAAGAAACTTCCTTCTTCTTTGGCTGAATTTATGAGCTCATGGTTGGTTACTTCTATTATACTTGCATCCACTTTATTAAAGAATAATGAGGTTGACATTTCTACATTTGAAAAGATTCTTCAGTTTCTTTCCTTTCTTATTTTTTGTAGAAGAATGGAAGGGTAAAGTTTCCATAAACTTTTATATACCTTAGATTGCCCATGTTTGGGACAACTTTTTAGAATTTCCCAGAGATTCTTTGGTAATGTTGTTGACCAAATGAGTTTTTGACATAGCTAGTGGCATCACACTTTAGTGAAGGGACATTGAAGAAACAAGTGTTTTGTCATTTTTGTATTAGATTTACATAACAAACATCTCAAGCAGGCTTCAAAACATATTTCTGTAAAGCTATCAATCATAAGAATCCACTTTTGAAGAGATGCCCAGAGAAAAATGGTTGCCTTACATAGACAAGTTGGGTCCTAATAGACTGAAAGAGGGATATCTATCATGTCCCATCTTTTTGAACTAGTAATCATCTCATAGACCTCTTTGACCTTGTACTTTCCTTCTTTAGGCATTCCCCATATTAATTTATCATTTCTATTTTTTAAATTTTCAATCCTTTGAATAATAAAATATCCATAATGTAGTTTTTCTTATTTTGATAAATTAGTATCTTATACATATTTTCATTCCCATTTTCTATTTGATTTGTACATTTTATTTGTCAGTAGTCCCAATTAGGCTTGCCACATAAGTTGGTTAAACTATTCTTGATGTTTAGAGGGAGGTTTAAGTTGTCCAAGGATGGAAGGGATGCTTAAACCTCCCTTTGAACAAAGTGTCCCTTCCTTCTCCTACATCCCATGCTAAATTATTATGGATAAGAGGGAAACAATGCATCCTAGAGTTCCACATTATAGATCCTTTTGGACGACTGGGTTCAAAATGGTGATAAATGATTAGAGCTATTTAGGTATTTATGATAAATAATTCTATCCCATTTACTATCTTATTTTGTGATACATTCTCCATATTAGTTTCACTCCCAAAGCTTCATTTTGCAAACTCAAACTTTTATCACCTAAACTTCCTTGATCTTTGTATTTGCATATATTATCCCATTTGATCGAGTCTTGTTTTTTATTCTCTTTGGCTCAACTCCAAAATAAATTTCTAAGTTTCTTATCTAGTTTATTTTATATTCTCTTAGGAAGAGGAAGACATGACATTTGGTAGGTTGGGATAGCTAATAGCACTAATTTTACCTTAGTCACTTATACAACTTTGGTAAGTCACCTCCCTTTCTAGATTACCATTTTTTGTCTAATTTTCTAAAATGGGATTTTAGGATTTGGAATCTTCAGTACCTATTTCTAGTTGGATTCTTATATATTTGCATGAGAATGAAAACTTTTATAACCCATTAAGTGGTGAATTCTCCTTTCTAAGTCAAGATGTGTGTTTAAGAAGAAAATTTTAAATTGATCTGCATTGACCTTTTATCTTGAGGCTTCTATGTACATGTTAATAATTTATTTTAAAATTCACAATTTCTTCCATAGTGCTTTCTCCAGGGAGAATGGTATCATCTACAAATTGTTCATGTGTAATTTTAGGTATTCCTTTTGTTTCTAAAACTCCTTTAAGGGTAATTGCAATAAGTTTGGTCTCACTTTTGGGTGAAAAAGTGTAAGTGTTTTTCCTATTTTTGAAATTTTGTGTCAATTGCTGTCAAAATTTGATGCATTTAGAGATTGAATATAAAAAACGTCAAAAATAAAAATTGTAGTGTTTGGAATCTATCTACTTTTTTAATATGTAATTTATTTGTGTACCCATATGATAATTTTTTTTTGATATGGATCTTTAAAAACCACTTTTTCAAAATGTTTATTTTAGGACCATACCACACTCGTGTACAAAAACCATAATTTGACACAAATAAATGAATTATTATAAATCCTTTTAAAACAAGTTACCTAACACACCAAAGATTGATGATAATCATTTCCTTAAGTTTTGATTGAATATTTTTATTATTATTAAGTTTTAATTGTCTATAAAGGAAGATTTTAAAACCTCTCGTATATAGACACCATAATATGATCAAAATTTCACTTGTTCAAAAAATATTTTTTTCTTAACTTCAAAAAAAAGTATATAAATTAATGACACATAAATTAATTTAAGAAAAATTATAGAATAAAAAAGTTATTAAAGTTTTAGGGAACCTTGCTATTTTACATTTAGGTACCATCTTTGATTAAAAAATAATGCAAATATAGTAAATAAAATCATAACACTATAAAATTTATACTTTTGAAATCAGGATAGTGAGGGCTCTAATGGATTTTAGTTTCGTCAAAACAATTGATGGGGAAGACCCTCTAAAAATTATGGCGAGGCATGAATTTGTTAGTTCAATGCCTTAGCAAAATCTTGAGAGGTCAAGGCATAGGTTTGGTCTCACTAAGCCTATCTCAAACCAAAATGCAAGGAAGAAAAAAATCCTACTACATGTTGTAAGAAATGAGCACGTGTTATTTGAAATTAAAAAAATGGGTGCCCATTTTGAGAAAATAAAATTGACATTTAAAATTTATTTAAAATCCCCCAAATTTTTTTTTTTTTAAATTGGTTTTTTTAGAAATGGGTACTCAATTTTTTTTAAAAGTAAAAAATGGGTACCCATTTCTTCAAAAATGGGTACTCATTTTTTGAAAATAAAAAATGGGGACCCAATTTTTCAAAAAATGGGTGCCCATTTTTTGAATTTAAGATCGAGCCCAATATGAGTGCCCATTTGTTTAAAATGAGTGCTCATTTCTAAAAGAGCGTGATCTCAACCCATGGATTGTCGTGGAATTGAGAACCAACTTCTTGCTTCTAACCTTAATTTTAGATTTTGTTTGAGCCTTTTTTATGGTTCTTGCAAAGGATTTTGCCATAGTTATGAATAGGAAGGGTGAAATTAGATCTCCTTATTTATTTCCTCTTGAAATGCTAAAGAAACATTTTGGTATACAATTGATGAGAGGAAAATTTTTAGGGGTAACAATATAGTAAAAAATAAGGTTTATCCATTGGTGTGAGAATCTAAAATCTTAAAAAGTTTTGAATAGAAATCTCCAGTTCACTTTAACATATGCTTTTTGAATGTCTAATTTCATGAACATGAATGCTTTTTTATTGATTTGGGTTGAATTAAGTAACTCTTGGATGATGATAGCTTCGTCTAATATTGATCTATTAGGCACAAAACATTTTTGTTCCTGAAAGATTAATTTAGGTAATATTGTTTTGAGTTTGTTAGGTAAAGCTTTTGAGAGAATTGTATATATCAAATTGCATGATGCTATTGGTCAAAAGTCCCCAGTTTCTTCATAGTTAGCTTTCTTAGGAATTAGGATTAAAAAAGTATTATTAATCTATTCAAAAAGAGGTCTGGAGTTTCTTGTTGCTTCGATCGCTTTCCATAAGTTATTTCCTCATATATCCCAACATTTCTAAAAGAAAAAAGCTTGAAACCCATCAGGACCTTGTGATTTATTAGAATTAAGACTGAAGAGGGCTACTTTGATTTCTTCTTGTGTGGTTGCCTTGTTCATGAATTTTTTACTTTAGTTGTTATTAATTTTTGGATTGAGCTTTTCATAATATTTTAAGATCTTAGATTTAAATTTTTGTAATTCTTGAGAATGTTAGTGTAGTAATTTATAAGTATTTCTACTATTTGGGAAGGATCTTCTACTATGTTACCTTTATTGTTCTTACTTTTTTTAATCCTATTATTAATAGTGCTATTATTAAAAAACTTTGTATTACAATCACCTTCAGATAACCAAGTTTCTCTCGACTTCTTTTTCCAAAATATTTCTTCTTATATACTTGTTATTATCCATACGATTTTTTATAACTTCTTTGTTGATTTTCTTTCAATCTTCTTCTACCTCTAGTTTATCTTTGTAGATGTCAATGCTGAAGTATTTTTTGTCCCATCTTAAAATATTTTCTTTTAAAAGTTTTAATTTGGATGCAAAACAAGCTATTCTTATCCTTCAAAATTACTTTCTAGCCATCGTTGCTTTATACTATTCATGAAATAATTGTTGAGAAACCCCATTTTCTCATGCTTGAAAGGGTTTCTTAAAGGTTTTAGTTGTTTTGATATTTGGGTATATACAGGGTCATGGTGGGCCAAACTATGGCCTTAAGTGGCAATGAAAAATTAGGACATCAAAATTAGTCAAGTTGATGTGAAATCTTGAACTAGGTATGAGCCTTATAGAAAAAATTTGTAAGAATATAATCTGTAGTAAATTAAATGTATTTTCTAAACTACTACACTTTTTCTGATAAAAATATAGTTTAATTAGTCAAAAAATTAATTTTAATGCAAATGTATGGATTTTTTAAGGCAAAAATAAGTAGGTGTATGTCTGATCACCTTAATTACAATAAGATGATAAGTTTTTTTAAAGATTCTAGATATAAGAAGTAGACTCATACTTGGATGTGATGCATTTGTTTTGTAATTTTATTCCAAAGAAATAATTAGTTTTGAATTTTATTCTAAAACATTTTTTGGAACAAAAAAACCTCGTGTCTAACTACCTTAACTCATTTAAAAATATACAAATTTTATTTTATTTTTTTATTTTCCTCATAGTAGGAAAAATATAGAATGTGATACATCTTTCAGATTTTGAGAAGGTTATACTATTTTAAAGTTATAATTTTTTTAATGAGTTCATACATCAAAACTTTGTAAGTAATTCAATTAGAAATAAATAACAATTACTTACTGAATGCATAATTTGACACCAATTATATTGATGAAAAGATAATAATTTCCTTAAGAAACCCTTTTCATTTCATCAAATTCAGATGAAAAGTGATCTTTTTTATAACATCATTTTATGGTCAATCATGATCCTACACATACCAATCTCAAATATGTCAAGGTAATGATTGGAACCTGCATTTGGTAATATTGTGGTCTGAATAGCATAATTGAAATTTCTAAGATCACCTCTAAACCTAAATTTTTCAAACCTGTTGGAATTGCAAATGGGAAATGTATACTTCTAAGGAGGAGGGTAGGTGAATTAGAAGTCCTAAAATTTAACCAATAAAACTTTTAAATTCAAACTATACAAGCTTTAACATAATGAAATAACATGTAAAGTAAATGCATTCACACAAACACTTGACACTAGATGTGATTACCCAGAAACTTTCCAAAATGAGAAGGTAAAACTGAGGTAGGGATGAAACCCACAATCCTTCACTACTGCAGCAATAGAGTGTTCACTTGTTGAGGTTACAAAATTTTGACCATTCTCATGGTTTTCCCTGTGAAAGGCTTGCCCTGTCAAAGGCTCACAAAGGACTATTAGATCCTACCCTGTTAAAGGATTTTAACACCATGCTAGAACTATACCTGGTTAAAAGGCTTACAAAATATTCACTTGGAATATCACCCTATTAAAGGATTTCACAATGACTATTATGTCAACCTTAGTCTAAAGGATTTCATCCTACTAATATAGTTGTTAGAAAGTACAGTAGAATGTTTGATCTGACAACTTACAATCTTGTATTGTTGATTTCAGATCTTGATTCACTCCATCTTGATCCTCTCTGAACTGATATTTAAATACATTGATCCTTTTTTTTGCTAAGTGATTCTGTAATTCTCTCCTTCTTCCAAGTCACCTTGAATTACCTTCAATTCAATTCACCCCTTTCTCTCGTCTATTCTTCTGCTTCCTTACTATTACTTTTGTATCACTGAATTATGTGGCTTCAATCTTATTATAAATATTTTTATGACCTAAGGTTAGGTATAAATCTATGGCTAAGATTCATCCTTTTTGCCATTTAAAATTTCCAAATTTTTGATTGGTTACATGTTGATTGCATAGGAAATCCAAATAGATTCAATCTTATCTTCTAAGATTTGAGATCTATCTATGAGTTGGCATACAAATGGTTTACATAGCTTTTTGTGCCATCACAAACAACTAGATCCATTCTATCTTACTCAACACTTGATAATATCAATGCTTGGCACACACTATAATTTTTTCTGACTCAACATTTGAACTTTCTCAACATCTATTGTTCACTCAGCATTGTCTATTTGCTTGACACTTGATTGAATTGACACATCAGTGACTCAAAACTTATTGTAACTTGACATCTATTATACTTGGCATGTATTACTAGCTCGGCATAAGCTTAGTAAATATCTTAAGTGTGTTGACACTCAATTGTCAAAACCAATCTGAGATCAACACAACCTTCCATTATTTGATAGAAGTCCATTCTTCTATTATACCACATGTAGACACCATTAGAAGGAGGAATATGTGTTAGATTATCTCTCAAAAACCAATCTTTGAAGTTTTTATTTGTTTGGCACACCATTTTTAATCCTCCACTTTTTCCTTATAAATCTAGTATGGTATTGAATGGTGATAGCTTATAAAAGCACCAATTTCATTCAAAAATTTATGCTTACTTGTTGTAAGAGTTGAACCGTACATGTTTATTACAATGAATCAAATATAATTTTTGAAACTATTAACTCTTTCCCCTATCCAATAATTATTTTATACTAATCTTCTTAAATATAATTTTTTGGCATCTCGTATGATACCTATTCCTCCTAAGGCTCCTTCAAACTAAA